>CM046887.1:11051071-11094764 GCA_025688845.1 Cucumis hystrix
CGAAAGTTCACATCTAACTACTAGGTGGTCTCATTTTGAGTAATATTAAAGTTTTCTGCCCACAAAAGCCGAACGATGATGCCCCATACTCAGTTTTTTGGTTCCGTCCCAAAACGTCGAAAAAAGAGCAAATGCTATGGCCTGAAAGAAACGACCCAACTTAGAACGATGTCAAGGGTCTCGAAAGTTCACATTTAACTACTGGGTGGTCTCATTTTGAGTAATATTGAAGTTTTCTGTCCACAAAAGCCAGACGGTGATGCCCCCGACTCAGTTTTTTTGTTCCGTCCCAAAACGTCGAAAAAAGGGTCAATGCTATGGCCTAGAAAGAAACGACCCAACTTAGAACAGTGTCAAGGGTCTCGAAAGTTCACATCTAACTACTGGGTGGTCTCATTTTGAGTAATATTGAAGTTTTCTGTCCACAAAAGCCTAACGGTGATGCCCCAGACTCAGTTTTTTGGTTCCGTCCGAAAACGTCGAAAAAAGGGCCAATGTTATGGCCTTGAAAGAAACGCCTTAACTTAGAATGGTGTCAAGGGTCTCGAAAGTTCACATCTAACTACTGGGTGGTCTCATTTTGAATAATATTGAAGTTTTCTGCCCACAAAAGCCTAACGGTGATGCTCCGAACTCAGTTTTTTGGTTCCGTCTCAAAACGTCAGAAAAAGGGTCAATGTTATGGCCTAGAAAGAAACGACCCAACTTAGAACGGTGTCAAGGGTCTCGAACTTCACATTTAACTACTAGGTGGTCTCATTTTGAGTAATATTGAAGTTTTCTGCCAACAAAAGTCGAACAGTGATGCTCTAGACTAGGTTTTTTTGTTCCTTCCAAAATGTCGAAAAAAGGGCCAACGCTATGGCCTAGAAAGAAACGACCCAACTTAGAACGGTGCCAAAGTTCTCGAAAGTTCACATCTAACTACTGGGTGTTCTCATTTTGGGTAATATTGAATTTTTCTGCCCACAAAAGCCGAACGGTGAGGCCTCAAACTATGTTTTTTGGTTCCGTCCCAAAACGTCGGAAAAAGGACCAACTCTATGGCCTAGAAAGAAACGACCCAACTTAGAACAGTGCCAAAGGTCTCGAAAGTTCTCATCTAACTACTGTGTGGTCTCATTTTGAGTAATATTGAAGTTTGCTTCCCACAAAAGCCGAACAGTGATACACAATCATTTACATTGATCGTTTAAATTGTGGTTGTCAAATCTCAATAATTTTAATTCAAGATTTTTTTAAAAACGATCGTTTATATTTGGTACATGATCGTTTAAATTTGGGCACCCAAATCTGAACGATTTTTTAAAAGATTTTTTGGTACACGAACATTTATATTTTGCTATTTTTTTGTACATGATTGTTTAGATTTGACTTTTCAATATCCTAACGATTTTTTTTCCTGATCTTTTATAATTCTTACAAGATCTAAATAACCAAATAACAGTTAATTTTGTTTTTAAAAAAATCTTTTATATTTGGTACATGATCTTAAACCAAATAACAGTTTGATTTTTTTTTTTAAAGTACAGAAGAAGAGAAAAAGACGATGTAAAAAAGAAAAAAAAACGCAGAAAGGAAGAGGAGAAGAAAGACGATGAAAAGGAAGAGCAAACCTAAAATATTTTTAAAAATGGCAAGATTAATGAACTTTTTCCTTTTGTTACATGAGCCATAAATATTTTAACGATTTGTTATATTTATAAAAATTAACCTGTTTTTTAATCATATTTTAAAATATCATTATTCATGTTATTTCCTTTTCTTATTTTAAATGTTGTTTTTTAAATTTTGTAAACTCCATCTTATTTGTTTAACATTGGTACATCATTTAATTTAGCATTATTTTTCGAAGACAGTAATAGAATTATAACAAATAAATTTTTGTTATGGCTTTACAACGAGTAAAGACTGTTTTGGACAGTAGATAGATTGAATCTTTCTGGTATCTTGATTATCGTGTTGTTGAGGTATATGTTCCATTTTCATCTTCGTTTCAAGGATTTGTAGAATGTATTCAAGGTAGAATGTATTCAAGTCTTTCTGTGTCTCGTTTGATTGTTTATTGGGATGACTACAACAATTCCAACCTCACTTGGATTGTTAAGGATAAGGATTTGTTTTGGCTTAGGTTAGTTTTGTCGAAATACCCTGATAGTGATTTACTTGTGGTTGTTGACTTTGTATCGACCGGTACTGCTGGAAGTATAACGTATTTGAACAATGAAGTACCCATATCTCAACATTCACATCATGATACAAAGATTATTGACGTTGATGCCTTTAAACCATCATGATAAAAAATGGTTTAATTTTTGGTTGATAAGTCTTTTTTTTTAGTTAAATGAGTAGGTATTTTTGTGTTTTTTAATTGTAAATAAAATAATACTTTTTCTATATATATATAAACAAAGGATAATGTTATTCACTTCCTAATTTTAAAATATGAAAAATTATCTTATAAATTTGGAGATGATTAACTATTCAATTCATGTTGTTGGGATAAAAAATTTGTTGTATTTTTTTAATTTGAGATTTTTCTTAATAAAATCTAATATATTATTTATTTATTATTAATTTATATCAAGAAATTATTATTAATTTATTAATTATGTATATATTTAATTTGAAGTTGTTGGGATTTTGTTGTTAATTTATCTTAATAATAATTTGTTATTGTGGTTTATATTGTTGAGATTTTGTTGATTTATATTGATAACTTTTTGTTTTTTTTTTTTTAATTTGCGATTTTTCTTAATTAAATCGTAATTTTAGTTATTTATTGTTATGGTAATTTCGTTTTCTAATAATTTGAACTTTTTATTAAAAATATTTATTGACATTTTAAATTTTTTAAAAGGAGGAGAAATTTAATGGATACTACCACGAACCAATTCATGGTACTGTTTGCATTGCTACAAGTTTATGACCAAGTGGATGTTCTTTGACATTGACGAGTTTATCTACCGAAGAGCACCATAAAATCGATTCTAGATTCGCTTTCAGAGTACTCCCAATTTACAATTGAGCAGATGTTGATGGACAACATGATGAAGTGTGGTCAGTTGAGGTAGGGTACTATTCCGTTGGTGGATGTTTTGTGAATGACGTTGTGGGCTGTAGGTCTTGCGAGGAATCTGTCGTTTGCCAACGTATTTTATTGAGATCATGAAAAGTTTGAGATTGGGCATGGAGAAGAAGAAGATGAAGTTTGGCCGAGAATTTTGGGAATTGGGAATTGGGAATTGAGGGTGGGAAATTAGGGATGGATATTGTTTTGCTTGAAAAAAATTAAAGAAAATGTTGATTTGATTTGGGATGCGTGATTCAATTAGGGGTATTTTGGGTTTCGAGAATGGTTGTATTTGGAATGTGAGTTTTTTTACTAGACTAGGGGCATTGAGGCAATTTCATAGCAATATGTTTTTTTTTTTTGATTTTTCCATATTAACAATTAAAATAAAATTTTGTCATTTATCCAAAGTAAATCTTCAAATTTTCTATTTTTCTAATCATCCCTAAAACAAATGGCCTGCTTCATGAACTTTTTGATTTTGTTACATAGGCCGTAAAACAAATGTTTTTTCTTTTCAAATTCTTAACTTCATTGTATAGAATATGAAAGGTTTTTATCTATTTATTTCAATAATTTAATTTCTAAGAAATATGAATTTATATTTAATGATGAGATTTTAAGAAGACTTTGTAACTATTTATTTTCTTCAACTATATATAAAGACATATCTTCAACCATTTTCTTACAAACATTTGAATTTTTTTACAAGCTATATGTGTTTTCCCTATGCCAAAGTATATGTTTTTTTTCTTATAATAATTTCTATTATATAATATATAAGATAACATAATATTGATTGATCCAACTCTCAACATTCATCTTTGGCTTTGCTTTTATGTTGAAATCTATTTTTGGGTTACAATATGTTAATACTTGATGATTTTATAGAAAGAGAGTAGAAAAATGATAAAATGTCATTCATTATAATATAGTTTTGTCTTTCTATGTAGTTGAAAAGAAACTAAAGGTTTTTCTTTCTTTCTTCCTCATTTTTTTTGGGATGGTTCAAGTTTAGTTGAAGGTGAATTTTCTTATTTCTCTTTTCTTTTTTGTTACATTTTATTTTAACATTTGAATTGTTCTATTACATTAAATTTGTGAAGTCATTTTCATAAAATTTATTAATTCTATATCACATTCATAGAAAATTGTTATAATGTATCAAGAACGAAAATAAAAAGTAGATGCTTTGAGACTCATTGTTATGGTTGAAAAAGTAATTTATCACTCTGTATACATTAATGTTTACTTATAAATTAAAAGTGCAATATTTTGTTTAAGTTCATTTAAAATTATTCTTAATGGTAAAAAGGAACGTAGATCATTTGTCATCAAAGTGTATTAGTATATACCCAATTAAACAACAAAAAAGTTACTCTTAGTGGCATATTATTTTGTTTAATTAGTAATATTTAAATATAAAAAACAATATAATTTTTACACGTGCAACGCACGTCAATATTTTCTAGTAACTTAAAAATAAACAATGGTTACGAAGAAATAGAAAAGAAGATAATATTTATAAAGAAATAGAAGTAGATATTTGTATATATGATTTTTGGGCCTAATATGAGAAGAAATAAATATTTGTCTCCTTGCACATTTCTCTCCCATTGACAATGGATTGTTGCTTCAAAGAAACAATGAGATACCATATATTTACATTGAATAAATCAGTAGAAAATATGAGTTAGAGAATTTTAAAAGGCTTCCTTAAATTTATTATCATGGACGTAAAAACTCTTCTACTACCATTCTACTACTATATATAAAAGTTGGAGAAACTTTTTCTCCCTATTTTACCCTTCCTTTATAACCATTTCCATTATTAATTTGATTAATTTGGTGGATAATTTTATCATTTTTAAATCAAATGTAATATTGCTAATTAAATCATTTGAGTCAATTATTAAAAGCTACCTCACACCACTAACGTTTGATGCAATTCTTTTTTAGTTTTTTCTTTCTTTTATCATTTACCTTTTATTTGAGTTTTATTAATAAAAATAATTTCTAGCTATTAATTATCATTAAATGTAATCAAATGTGTGAAGAAGGTAGAATATGAAATGTCTTTTATCTATTTATTTTTATATTCCTTCATCTACACTATTTCCTCTAACAAATTTCTTTTTGTATGATTAACAAAAAAGCACAAAATTATTAAGAATTTTCGTTGCACTCTAAGAGTTTTTAATAATTATGTAGCTCTTTCCACTCATGCTAACAAATGTTTGTGAAATGAATTTAGCTAGAAGATCATTTTTAGGTCTTTGAGACCATCAATATAGATAATTATTTTGTTATGATATTTTCATTATTGACTTTGTTCTTTTTCTTGCTACAATAATAATAAATAACGTGAAGTAGTATTTTATTTTATGATATATTTTTAAATCAAAGTAACCTATTTTTAAAGAAAATATTTGTCATAATTTAAAACATTTTGTATTAATTACAACCTCTCTTTTTAAAAATATTATGTTTTATATAACTCATTAAACTTAAATATCATAGCTTTCAAATACAAAAATCTTAACTATCTCATATTTTTTCTTTTTCTTTTTACGTTAGTTTTTTTATTTTAATGTTTCTTAATTCATAGTATGAATTTGTTTATAATATGAAGAGTTTGAAAACTAATTAAAATTCTCACCCCTACAATTAATAACTATATATATATATATATATATATATATATATATATCAACTATGTTTTGTTTCTTTTTATTATTTTAAAGTTATGTTTATTTATTTTTCCTCTTTGTATTTTTTCTTTTATATTCAATGCTATAGAAAGAAATCTTTAATAATTAATCTACCTTTCTTATACTCTTTCTAATATCTTATCCTTTTTTACCTAAATTTTCAAAGAGAATCTAACCAGAAAAAAGATAAGAATAATTCAAAGATAAATGTGAGAGATTAGAAAAAAAATATGAACGTGGGAATAAACTTTATTGAACAATTTTACCCTTATTTTCTATCATAATGCCTAACTTACCATTAATCTCTCATAATTACGTTTGATCATTCTCTTCCATAATCTCTCTAATCTCACGTCGTCTCCTCTCCCCACTCATCATTTTTTTTTCCTCTTTCATTAACGACATCATGTATGCTTCAATATTTATTGCTAAAATGAGTTTTCTCACTCATTCAAATTTCTCCTTCTCAACCATATCATTTATATATGTTTGAACATTACTTTGTAATATTCATTGTTAAAGGAATTTTAAATCTTTTCTATTTATTTATAACCATAAAAGTATTTGAGAGAGCAAAATGTTAGAATTTGGAATGTTCCCTCTCCTATCATTTTCCTATCATTTAATCTCCAAAATTTATGAGTCTTTAACTAGATCGAATTAATGTTGAAATGTAAAGACACAATTATATAAAAAGGGAACTTTTGAACTTTTCCTAGTAGTTGAAGGAAAATTTAATTATATATCATTAACAAACTTTTTTGTTTGAGTATCCATGTGGATTTCCTTTACATAGGTTTGTTGTTTTCTTTTTCTTTTCTTCATTGTCTTTGCATTACTTTATAATTTTTGTGTTGGATTATTGCTTAAATTTTATGTTTTAAACTCTACTTATTTAGTGTAAAAAAAAAATCTCTCTCTTCTAAGCTTAGAAGTATATCTATCTTCTTTGCAATGATAACAAAAATGTTATAGTAATTTTATGTATCTTAAGAAAAAAAATCAATGAGCTAAAGTTTAACATGAGTATGCTTTAAACTCTGTTTGCTTGGTGTAGAAAAGGAAATCTCTTTCTTTTCCCTCTATTATTAAAGTTAATAAAGAAAATTTATATTCTATTATTATAAAAGAAAATAAGAATATGGAGTACTCACGCGAGAGATTTATAGAGAAATGTAATTCGTGAAATTAAACTTTGTATATTGATTGTATAGTGGATACAATCTCTAATATTTACTCATTTGATGCTTTTTCTCAAATATAAATTAAAACTTAGAAGTTCTTGGTCTTCTATTTTCAGGAAGTTATAGTTGCAAGTCAATTTGAACTTCGATCTTCTAGAATCCAAGGAAAATTTTAACTTTCCAAATCTTCAATCTTTCAAAAGATGGTAATCTCGAGGTTAATAAGAACTTGCACGACTTGAGAGCTTTTTAAAAGTTTGAGTATTCAATTTTCCAGAGCTTCAATTCTTTCTTCCACTGAAAGATCTTCAAAATGAATGAGAATGTCTCTTTTTATAGAGAATTTCCATGGGCTTTAGTGGGCCTGGCTCTTTTTCCTTGGACCCATTTGCTTAGTGACTTGGGCTTGGATCCATTTGTCATGTTGGGCTTGAGATTGAGCCCATTTGATTAGTAAACTTGGACTTGGACCCATTTGCCTGTTTGACCCAATTTTTATATATAAAGCTTGAATTGGGTGGGTACAATAAAACTTAATTATCTAAACCCAATCAACTTATAACTATCACAATATTTGCATTTGTTGTAATGCATGGTAGAATTTAATTAGCTGAAATTTCTTGTCCAACAGGAATACATATATTGTAAAAAAAAAAAAAAAAAAAACCTATGCATTATACTTTATACTAAGTCTTGAAAAAATTTCAAAAGAATAAATGTCAGAAGGTAAGCATTTAAGTTTTTTGTTGAGGCAAAGTGTGAAAAAAAATTATGATTTATTTCCTAGATAGAAATTCAAAATAGAAGAGAATTGTAATAAGGTTTATAGGATAGATTAAAATAAATTAAAATAAATAAAGTATGCATAAGAAATTGAAAATTTACAGCACGTGATAAAAAGATTAGTGTATATACAATTTTGACATTTTTTGTATATTTTTTTTTATTGACACTTTTCTAAATTAAAGACATACACCCTTGACCCTTCATCATAATTAATATTTTCCTAATCCTAAGCAAGAAATGTTCATGCATTATGATAATTAAAAAACCTAAAAAGATATCTAATGAAAGTTTATTTTTAAGGGTAGGAGTAATGAGTATTACCATTGGTTTGATTGATTTTCTGCTGTTTCTGTAAATATAAATAAGATGTCAAATTTTATACTAAAAGTTCAAACCAAATCATTGGATCCATTTTAACCGGCCTCACTAAACCGACCACACCGGGTTGTGGGTCTTCAAACTTTAAGCTAAGAGAAAAATATGGGCCTTTCGAATTTTTACCCAATGGCTTTCCTTGCCCAAAGACTAATTTGAGCCTTGGGCCTAATGATTACAAGTTTGATGAAAAATGATGTCGATGTAGAGGAAATATATATCATTATCCTTGCTTCTTACTCTATGAAAAGTAACTCATAGGAAGAATTACGTGGACCATCCTACTTCTTGCCAAATTTTAAATTTATAATATTACATTAAATATTTTAAATTTACTAATTCTATTTACCAAATTCTAAACCTGTTTTCAATTTACAAATTTGTCACCTACACGTATTTGTTCCATTATTTGATTATCAAATAATTTATTATAAACACTCAATATTAACATAATCTTAAAAATATGAACAACTTTAGTATTGGTAAATTACTATTACATATAATATTTTATTAACACGTATTTTAGTATGCTATAGTTACCCTCTTTGATTATCAAATAGTAGTGAATAAATTTTAGAATATTTAATCATTTTAATTTACCCTTTCAATATTTGTTCCATTAACTAAATAATGGAGAAACTCACCCACATATGGCCAATTAAACAATCTTTATGTGGGTGAATAATGTTTTTATAAATTATTTAAAACATTTAACACTAAACAGTATAAGTTGATAAGTTGTTTGCAACGTGGAAAATAAATGATTTGTAACATTTGTAGTTTATAATAAATAGAGAAGGGAGAAAGTCACCACTATGGCAAGTTAACAATCATTATGTAGGTGAATAATGTTTTATAAATTTAAAACATTTAACACTTTTAAAATATAAGTTCATATAAGTTGATAAGTTGTTTGTAACATTGAAAATAAATTATTTGTAACATTTGTAGCTTATAATAATTAGAGAATGAAGAAAGTCACCTACACATATGACCAATTAAAAAATCATTATTTTGGTGAATAATGTTTAAGCTGTTCGTAATTAACAAGGGAAATAAATTATTTGTAACATTTTATAAGAAATAAGTACATAAATTACTATAATAAAAAATTTGCCTTTTAAAATTCCATAACAAGAGCCATGAATGGTTCAATTTTAGTATAAATATAGAACCATCATTTGAGTTAAATTTGCTTTCCAAAGTTAGCTTAAGATAATCCCGTGTGAACAAAAGTTTCATAGTTAGCTTAAGATTAAGATTAAGTTACCTAGGGCATCAATAAATAAAATAGTTAGCTTTAACAATAAACAGTATTATAACGTAAAAAAGACTATTTCATGGTTTCAGTCTTGTATAAATTCTTTACATAGGATGCTCCAACTTCCATGTCTTTATAGGAATAATTCAGGATCATATCGTTTGTATTAACTACAAAGCAGGACGCATCCATAGTGTCTCTAAAATAAGGTGTCAAACCTAATTCATATACTATAGACTGTTTAGGCTATATACTTGAAATTGATCAATGTTTATGTCACTATGAATAGTTCAGGACCATAGTTTATGGGAGTAAAAATTATAGTATTCAGTTTTATTAATATGTCACTTCAACTTAAATAATTTTAACTAAAAAGGACTTGACTATTCATTCAAACATGTAAGTACCATTAGATTGTGATTTTTCATATTTATGGTTCAAATCACACCCATAGATTAATTAAGAACACACTACTTCAAGGTATAACGATCTCGACCCAAATAGTAACTGTGACAGGAATAGAAGAGAATTATATAAAAAAATTGTAAGAGCAAAATAGGAGGTAAAGATTCTCGATTATTTTATATATAATATACATTTTAATTTCTTATTATGAGGTAAAAGTAGAATGACTTGCATAAAATAAAGTAAGCCATTTCATGTCGATTCTACGATATATTTTGATGCATAAGACATTAGTTGTTATATAAAAATTTGATAAAAATTAGTATTTTAGATAGGAGTTATATTAGTATGTAGTGTAATATTAGAAAAATTATGCAACAAAACCCATGTTAAAGTATGATAATTGTTTTAATTGCATCCTTAAATTTTATTGTAAAAAAGTTCAGGGTCTTGCAAAAATAACAAAAAAAAAATTGATGAATATGGAGTCTATGCACTGTACTTTCTAAATTACAAAATTAACAAATGTAAAAGTCAATAATTCTCTGATAGCTCTTGCACTCTATAATAACACTAATTACTTGTCATATTTATCATTTTCGAAATATGCTAAAAAGAGGTGTCATGAGTGATTTTTTTTCTAAATGTTTTTATCATCTGATGTAATTTTCTAAAAAGTTAACCTATAAAACTTTCTTAATGGGATGAAAAATTACTTCCATAAATTTTTATCATAAAATTTCTAACCACTTTTGATAGGTTAGAAATTTTAATCTCCATGAATTTATTGAGGTTATTTGGCAATTTGAGTAATTTGGAACATTTGGGTTGGGTAGGTAAAAAGAAAATCAAACAACAGTTTGGTTCACTAATAATTAATGAGGATTATTATCTCATTATTTGTAAACTCATTTTTTAAAAAAGAAAATTCATATTTCTCATATTGTTATTCATGTCAACTCTTCCAATTACTTCATTGCACCAACTCAATTCAACTCTATATTTTGATTGCTAAAGAATTCAACTTAATTACTTCCGTACGAGGATTACTCTCTCCCACATTTCCTCCTCCCACTCTACTTTTTCTCTACATTTAAGATAAACTCAAAAAGAAAATAAAACAAATGAAAATGACATCTAAATGGGGTGAAAGCATCACTTTGGTAATATTCCTATTTCTAGTGTGAGTTGATAAAATTACTTATTTTTAAATATAACAAAATGTAGTTTATTAGTAGACAAAGATAAAATTACTTGAAATATTTTTAAATATAGCAAAATACAGTTTATTAGTAGATAAAGATAAACATCAATCAGTATCTATCAGTGAAGAATGATTGTAGTCTATCACTGTTTCTCAATATAGATAATGACATTTTGTTATATTTGTAAATATTTTAGTTCATTTTGTTATTTTTAAAAACATGCTTTATTTATTTATTTTATAATTATGATGTATTTGATAAGGAAAAAAGTAATAAAATAATATAATATTTGTTGATGTCAAATTTTGTAAGGGAAAGCTGATCCTCACGTGACAACAATGGTTGGATTTGTAATTTGGAGAAGAGATGACTTTGCAAAACAAAGAAAAATAGCTTTGATGTCTAAGTCATTAAGAGAATTATAGAATAGAGAATAGTTGAAAGTCTCAGTTACTTCATATGAAGCCATAATGGTGTATTTATAAGAAATTTGATATAGACTTTACCTTTTTCTAGCTAGGAATAATGAAATATTATATTTTGAGCATTAAATAATAAATTAATGAGAGTTTGGTGGAGGTGTTGAAGTTTTTTTATACAAGTGAGCTAGATGTGGAGGACCTTCATTATGCACACCAACAACTCTCTTGAAGACAATTGATGGTTACTTCCATTAATTCTTTGTTTTGGTTGAACTTGAAAAATTAGGTATGTTTAGCAACTATTGAAGAAAATGGCAGCAAAAAAAAAAAAAAAAAATAAATAAATACTTTGGACTTTGATTAAAATTTGAGTTATCTATTTTTGAACTTGAATTAAAATTTTCATATGGACCGTAAATAGATGGTCAATTCTTCTATTTCTAAAAGTTTTCTTTTCTAAATTTGGTTTATGTTTTTTAAAATATTAGTAAAAGTAAATTTAAAAACAGAGATTATTTTTATTTTTTTAAAAAAGTCAAATGGTTATCAAATCATGTTATCGATGTTCTCTCACTATCCTCTCAAAAACCTCTGTCAACGTCTAAACTTCAATTTTCTTTCAATATTTTCGAATTAAGTAGCTTAAATAGGTTCTTGAAAATGAAAGACTTGATACTTAAAACATCCATCACATATTGATAGCTTAAATACTTTAATCTTCAAAGAAACTATTTGTCCTTTTTTTTCTTTTTTTTGTTCTCCGAGGGCTGCCAATCTACATTATATTCATAGCCTCTTGTCACTCTACTTACCACTTTGTCCACCCCTCTAAGTTTCATTGTCTCTCACCATTGGTATATGGATGTCCTTATTTTGTGTCATGATTGGTCTAATACAAGCTTTGTCTAGACGTGAACAATAGATTTTCGAATGACTCTAAGACTTTTGTATGATCCTGTTTTCTTTTCAATGTCCCCTCATTGCCAATCAAAACAAAAATAATTCAAGTGATTAAAAGTCAATAACCTATTATAAAAACTTGGAAAAAGTATCTTTTTGGTTTATAGGTTTGAACTTTTTAATTTTTTTTTTTAAAAAAGTTAATAGTAATATGGATGAAAAACAGTAAAATTAATTAACTATAATTCATTTAAATTAACTAATACAGACATTACATCTAAAATAAATGCAATGGGTGTATTTAATGAAAAGTCAATGTTAAGAGTGTGACATTTTAAAACTTATGAACTATATAGGAAGAATATTTAAATCTCAAATGTAACATTGTAACATAATGAGAGAATGAAAGTGTAATATTTTGAAACCTAAGGACCAAATAGGAACTAAGACCCAAAATCTAAGGTTTGAAAATGAAGCACAAAAGACTGTTTTTTGAATATAGCAAAATGATTCAAATTAAAATACTTATAGATATGGCAAATACCATTAATAGATGTTGATAGACATCGATAAACTATTTCGATAGACGTTTAGATTGAAATTTTGCTATTTAAAACAATTTTTCATTACAAAATGTAATTTAAGAGATCCAAAATAAAATAATTAGGCTAAATTACAAAAAAGTATATATAATTAAACTTTGCTATTTGCTTGGGAAAAAACATAAAGTTTTCAAAAGTTCCATTATTATTGTTAACCTTTTATTCATGTTTCAAAACTAAAAAAAAATCTATTGGAATGCTAGATGGAAATTAGAATGGTAATTTGAAATGTTTGATAGAAATTGAAAAACTTTAGAATGATAATTTTGTAACGTTAATGAAATGTAAAAGGTAATACTGTAATATTTAAAATGATAGAGATATTTTAGGAAAAAAAAACAACACAGAGTATTTTTATAATTTAGCCTAACATTATATTTTATATTACAAGGCTCTACACGGCAAATTGGTAAATTAACTACAAAATTGAACCTTAATGAACGATAGTCATATCCCAACCCAAATCGTTTACACATATCATTGATTCTATCTCAGCCGAGAACATCAAAAGGTTAGTTAAAACAATAATAAATATATTTAAGGATTAACTTTCATAAATAGAATAAATGAGACAAAATATTTACGGTCCGAGTCACAAATTGAAAAGGCCTATGAAATTTACTATCTTTTTTTAAAAATTAGGTTTGTCCTTCTTTTCATCGTCTTTCTCTCTTCTCTTTTGTGATCATTTTTCTTTTTCTCTTCTGCAATATTTTTTCTTTCCATTTTCTTTTTCTCATCTGCAACTTTTTTAAATATTTTCATTTGCCCTTTATTTTCATATTTTTTCTTCTGCAATTTTTCTTTTCCTTTCCATCGTCTTTTTCTTTCTCCGGTAATTTTTTTTATATTTTTTTCCAAACTGTTATTTGGTTAATTCAAGATCGTGTGCCAAATATAAAAAATCGTCAAAAAAATCTTTGGGATATTGGATTGTCAAATGTAAACGATTGTGTATAAAAATAGCTAAATCTAAACGATCGTGTTCCAAATATAAACGATCGTGTACCAAATCTAAATGATCGTGTACCAAAAAAATCTTGAAAAAAAAAATTGTTGAGATTTGGCTACTCTAATTTAAACGATCATGTACAAAAGAATCTTGGAAAAAACAATCCAAATTTTTTCAAATTTTGGTAGCCAAATCTAAACGATTAAACTAAACGATCGTGTGACAAATCTAAACAAATGCGTACCAAATTTTTTTTTGAAAGAAATCGTTTAGATTTGACTACCCAAATTTAAACGGTCGTATAAGGAAGAATAGTCAAATCTAAACGATTGTTTTTCAATTATATTATGCGTTGGATGTCAATTAATCACGGGTCATTTTTGGAATTTTTCATTGTGGGCCTGTAGGCTTTTTTTGTTTTCAAAATTGTTCTATACAACGTAAATATTTTGCGGCTTTGTATTATTTTTGAAAAGACCCCTGTATTTAATTTGAGCATAATTCAACCTAAACTATCTTAACAAGTTTTTTTATTCTAAATTATACTAGAATCAACTATAAGATAACAATCAAAGACATAGACCAACTTTAACCCATAGTGTAAAGATTAAGTAGACATAAAAGGGACCTACAAGAACTTCTTGAACCATACACAAGTAGAGTTAATTTTCCAAACTGTAACTTGGAAAATTTGTACGAATGACCCATTCGGCAAGTCCAATATGTTAAATGATACATTTTTTTAAAAAAATAATGCCAACTAACCCTCATTTATGTCATAACATTACCAGAGTATGTACTCTGCCATCACATTTTTGTCTTGCTCTCGCTATACCACAATCTTGATGTCTCGATTGGAATTTGACCTACGAGGTAATTCATTGTTAGACTACGAATAATTTGACAATATTTTATGAAATGAAAATGAATAATATAACACTGAACCTAAACAAACAGGAAATCATGTTGTCTTTGAACTGAAGCTTCATTTGAACTGTGAATTATTTGTTGACAGAGTTCTTCTTAATGGTGATTTGTTGAACGAAATTTCCAGAACTGAACAAGCCTTTACGCACAACGAAAATTCTATTCCATTTTTTAGGTGTTTGTAAGAGCTGTGACATCTGGAAAAGGTATAAAGCGAATATTACCTATAAAAACTGTATCCGTAAAGTCAGAGCGTTGGAAATCAAAGATCAGGGAGAGAGACCGTTACACAT
Organism: Cucumis hystrix; assembly: GCA_025688845.1. Classification (NCBI taxonomy): domain Eukaryota; kingdom Viridiplantae; phylum Streptophyta; class Magnoliopsida; order Cucurbitales; family Cucurbitaceae; genus Cucumis; species Cucumis hystrix. Next base: position 11,066,168 of record CM046887.1, read on the forward strand.
AAAAGGATGTAAAGCGAGATGTAGGGAGAGCGAGCCAATGAGACAGTGAGACAAGATGAGAGTGAGACAACAAGACACATTTGAGCGAGACATTAAGTTAGCGTGGGATGGTTGGTTTGTGAGACATAAATGTGAAAGAGACTTGAAATGAGCGAGACATTAAGTTGATGCCAAGATGACACAAAAGTGCTTGTTCGACACAGAGGGATTGGGATGAGAATCAAAGTTTATATATTGGAAGTGAGCTGAGCATGAATTATATTGTGACTATAACTTTGAAGTATGAAGAACTTAAAGCTCATATAGACATGATTACAAATATCAGTTATGACTTTGATGTAGTAATGAGAGCTAGCTAAACTTGATTTTGAAGCCCCTCTATAATATATAAGGAACGATGAAATGTCGTTGCCTTCCTTCTTTTCAAAGATGATCTGAGTAGACTACCCTAGACTTATAATTTATTTATGGATGTGAATCGAGGTGTCAGACTCCTATGAAGAAGAGATTAGGAGAAGACCTCAATGGACAAAGGGACTCGGCCTTTGAGTTAGACAAGCTTGATAAATCAGTCATTCGGTTCAAAAATATGATGAATAGTTAGATGGACCCCTTATATCCGGAGGAGGCTCCATAAGACAAGTCCGAAGGCGCCATAAAATAGGTCCGAAGGACTATCCATTAGAGGGGTATCACTAATCAATTTATAAAAGCATCTGGCTTGATTATATGGCGACTATTATCTCACATTAGCAGAGTCCTTTACGTGACACCAATAAGTGATCAACTGATCAGAATGGTGTGCATTGTAACCCTACAGAACCATGTGGTCCTATACTTACTTCAGTTGTCTCACAACCTTCATTGTCAAGTCGTAGATCATAGATGATTATGCCTGGTACATCTTCATCTAGGACAAACATAGAAGTTGGTGAACTATTTTTTAGTAAGGTGAACGTGAAAATGAGATTGCTTATTATGTCCATCGACACACCAATTTTGAATATAGAATTAAGAAGTATAGCAAGTCCTTGTTTGATGTCAAATGTATCGAGGATAATTGTAAGTGGAGCTCGTGTGCAACAAAACTACAATAGTGTGATATGTTCAAGATCACAAAGTATATGAGCTAGTTCACACACATGTTCTATTCGAATTCTAAATTTTGTCCCGCATAGCATAAATAAAGATTCAATTAGTTACAAATCTTCAAAAAAAAAAAAAAAAAAAAAAAACAATAGAAATCAGTAAAACATTATATTTTTCCTCTCGTTGGAATATGTCTCGCTAAAATAAGTCTTGCTAGTCTCGTATATATGCGTCTATAGGCTCACTTATAAGTCTTTCCCTAAGCTTGCTTATAATTGCCTACTAGTCTTGCTCGTAGGTGCTCGCTAAACACCCTTATATTTGTCTCACTCTGATCTCTCATAATTGTCTCAGTTTGTATAACTGGTATTACCACAACGTCTCTCGCTCACATTCATTGAACCCTCAACATTAGTTTTCTTCATATTCAATGTTATAGTCTGAAATCCAAAAAATTGAACAAAAGATCATACGACATGGAAAAAGAGAGAGAAAAATCAAACCTTAATCTCAAATACAAGCGTCACGAAGATTAAATTAACTTACGGGGAGATTGGGCATGTAGAACACATGTGTAAGGGAAATTTGGAAACGAATTGATGGATTTCAAACGAAGTGAGATGGTTGTTCTGTGGAAGGTCGAGGGTGAGTGAAATAAAGAAGTTGTTACATTGAAACAAGATAAATTTGAGGGGCTTTTAGAATTTTTGTTTGACAAAAGGTTAGGGCATTCAGATAATTTCATATTTGTTATGATGTAATCAACGCTTCAGTTTACATTGTATTTAAAAAATGGATCATTTTACATATTGAGCCAACCGAATGGATAATTTGTTCAAATTTTCTCTTTAACTTCTTTAGCTGAACACCTCTTACTTATATTATATCATACTAATCCATTGCAACATATTATATATATATATATATATATATATATATATATTAATTTGGGCATAACTCAATCGAGTTTTAAGTTCAACAATGATTGTAATAGATCCTTTATTCTAAGTTATACTCGAATAGGACTATAAATGAATGATGAAGACATAGGTCAATTTCAACCCATAAAGTAATATTTTAAATAAAGAAAAAAGAAAAAAAAGAAAGATATTAATAATTGTGTTGACTTGAAATATTTGAAAGAAACATGCAACAAGATTGTTTATTTTAATTGAAAGAAAGGACCAAACAATGAGAAATTTGCCCACAACGTACAATCACTCTTCACGAGGCCCATTCTTTCTCCTTCCAGCCAATTCTTCTTCTTCTTCTTCTTCTAACTTCAAAAATTCTCTTGCAAAACCCTCTTTCAAATTCAATCCTCAGATCTAATCAATTGGAAGTTCTTCTTAAGAACTTCCCATGAAAAAAATCTTCACTCATTTCTAACTCCTTCTCAAAACCCACCATTTCCCCCTTTTTCCTCATAATGTCTTCTTATGGGGTTTTATTTTCTTTCATTTTCTTGCTCTTTCTTGCTCAAAACGCCATTGAAGGGACCTCAATCCACGTAAGCACTCAAATTCCACTTCTCTTCAAATCCCTCATTTCCAAAATTCGAAACCCCATTTCTTTCCCTTTCCCCTAAATCGATTTCATCAATGTTCTGTTTCTGAGATTGAATATTGAGCTGATTGTTTGTGTTTTTTGTTTCTTAGGTTAATGAGTCCGATCAAGAACCGATAATGGTACCATTGATGGAGACGACGACGACGGCGATGATGATGAACAGCGGCGGCCGGAGACAGCTGAAGAGCTTCCAAATATGTGCTCTCTGTACTTGCTGTGGTGGCGCTAGAGGAATGTGCCTTCCATCGCCTTGTTGCTATGCTATAAACTGTAACATTCCTAATAGGCCTTTTGGGTTTTGCTCTTTTACTCCAAAGACATGTAACTGCTTTGGCTGTCATATTTAAGCTATTTTACTTCTTATTCTTCACCATATTTCTCTCTATTTATGTCATTGAAAATTGTTTATTGTTGGATCTCTGAAATTGTGGAATATATGTTCTAAAATTGTTCATTGTTCATGGGTTTGGCTTGTGATTGTAGCATAACATGGTGCCATTGTCGAGCTTTTTAGAAGAGAATGTTCCAAGATTTGGCTTGCTTGGGCACTGTTGATAGCTCCATTGTATTTAATCTAAACGCCTTTTTCTTGCTTTTGATTTATTTGTTTGTTTCTGAGTTGGGTTTTGTGAGACACTGCAAAGTAATCCAAACTGACTTCTCTTTTTCATTACAATCATTCCCTTTTCTACAACTGTTCTGATTCATTCTATCATACTCTTTTTCTTTGAACTTTTGAAATATGTCCAGTGACGCTCTATTCCATGTAGATTATTAGAATGGTTAGTAGCGGAAAAATTCAAGAGAAAATCAATATTCAGAATTTGAGTGGAGGACGTCATATCGTTACAAAAGTACAGAATTGTTCTAATACTTGTTTAGTTACTTCGATTAGCTTTTTCTTGATTAAGCAGACATTGCAGATTAAAAAAGTATGTGTGTGTATATATTATTATATATATGTCATGTCATGCTCAGACCCAACTTTCCCATCAAAGTGAAGGCAGTGCGGTTGCTCTGCAACAACAACATGACAATCATTTGTTGAAATTTGTAGCACAAACAGATAGCAGCTCAAAGAAAGGTGCAAATTTCTTCCTCCTTTTATCTCTCCCCTCTTCTATTCTTCCATCTCTCTTTTAGAATTTTCAGGGGTGTTTCACCTAAAGTTAATCCATATGAATTTGTATTCAAAAGTTGTAAGATCTTAGTTTTTCTATAATTATAAAAAGAAAAAAACTCGAGTAATCAATAATTATGAAAAGTAGAAAAAGATGAGAAGATACACCAAGATTTTTATTGGTTTTGTATTTGTTGTTAATTGTGATTAGATGAAATTACAATAAGCACCCGTAAATAATAGCTATAATAGCTCTTATCACTGCACAAAATGGGTAATATACACTAATAAACTCATCATCTTTGCTTTAAGTAATTTGATTCAAATAATCATCCCTAACAATACAAAATTGTTGCAATAAAGTCTTACCGTCATAAATAGATGGTAGTGGTTGAATTTAATTACAATAATGTGATAAGTTGGAGGGCATAGTAATTGCAACCACTCCATAATTTAGGGGTAGGCTTATAGTTTTCTTCCAACATTGAAATAAATTCTTAGTATTGTTTTCGAATGGTTCCTAAATTTTGAGATAGATTGGTTCTTAAAATCTTATTTTTGTGTTTAAGAAATCTTTAAACTTTTATATATATTACGTTCTTAAACTTTTGAATTTTTATCGATTAAGAATAACTAATTGATATAAAAACATATATCCTTGATCAAAATATTGAAAGTGTGTTTTCTTTGTTTGGTTGATAGTCCCAATCGTTATAAGTCTCAATCTTTATTAAATCTTGACCCAATTGATTTTTTTAATAGCTGCGAGTCTTGTTGGACACAAAAATCAATTTTATGTAACGACTTATTAAAAAAATGTTAGATATGTCAATGTTTTATTAAGATCAAGATTGGTTAGATACAAAATGAAAATTTCAAAGATATATTAAACATTTAAAGTATAGGAATATATTATAACACAAATTTGAAAGTACATGCTTGTAGTTTAATTTTTTTTAATGCTTCAAAAAAGGTAGCCTACCTTTTTTAGGCTAAATTAAACAAAATATTCGTAAAACTTGTATTTTGCATCAAAAGTATCCTTAAACTTTCTAAAAGTTTCAAAAACACTCTTAAAACTTTTCTTATTGTTAGTATATATTAACACAATTTGTTATTACTCGTTACAACTGTAAATACTGGTAGTAAAAGTAATTCTTTAACTTTTCCTTTTAATTTTTAAGCGCACATGTAAAACTATTAAAAATTGAAGACATCTTGGTTATCTTTAAACTCTTATAGAAAGTTTGAATTACATTTAGGGCCTTAGGGTGGTGCATAAGATGATAAGTCAAAGGAAAGAAGATGTGAGTTTGATAAGTGTGAAAAAAAGAAAAAGAAGAAGAAAAAGAGGAGGTTGAAAAGAAAGATTTTAATGTGTGGTGGTAGATGATAAGATATGAGAGAGGGAATTAATGAATATAGGTGTAGCCAACCAAATAATGAAGAGCAGTTAGTTGGGTAGTAGCCATTAAACCTTATCCTTCCTTTTCACTTCCACCAATTGGATCCTCATGTGCCACTTCTTTATTACTTTTTAATGCACACATTTCTCTCTTTTTTTGCTCTTTTATGTCAACCATTACTACAAATAATCCACCACCTCTATACCCTCTACAACTTTTAATTCTAATCTTACAAATTGTCCTTTCTTGACACTTCTAGTTGACCTAAATCACAATATAACATATTTATTGAACTCATAATTGATTCATTTCGTACCATGTAGTAGATATATGACGACTGTCGTTTCAAAAAAAAATAATAGCTCGACAAAATAAAATGACAAATATATTATAACATAGTATGCATTATGTTTGATGTAATGTTTTAAGTCACTTTTGTAGATGTTACGTCGGGTCGTTTACTTGCAAATTAGTCAACTTATTTGTCCATGTAGATGTAATAACTAAAGTTTGAAGATTAAATTTATAATCTATACGATGGTTAAAACATGTGATAAAAGGAAAAAAAACTACTTTATAGTTACAAATTAGTAGAAGTAAAAACTTTGTAAATTGGCCGATACCCCATATATGAGTAATTCAAGAAAGTAAAAATAGGTCGATAAATCATTTTTTATGTTTGAAGTTTATTTAATTTTAATCTCAATATTTTTAGTTCTTTGATTTGAGTTCCTCTACATTTATTAATTCAAAAATAGTCCATCAAACTTAACTTTGTTAAATAATAATAGTACTTTTATTTAAGAAAATACAACATGTGAATTTTTATAACAATTTTTGTTTCTTTTACAAAAAAATCAACAATAAAGTAGCATTGGAACAAAATTTATTTTAAAAATGCTATTTTAACTTGAAATTTGTAATTTATAATTTTCTTTCAAGTGAGATAATTATTTTAAATGACAAAATTAAATCACTAAAAAATTTACATTAATGGATAGATCTCTTTAATTTAGTGATAGATGGTAGTAGTCTATCACAATATCTTGCTATATCGTAAATATTTTGATTTATTTTACTACATTTCGAAAATAACCTATTCAAAAAATTGATGTTTTTTTTTACAATTTTACTTTTGGGAGTTTTGATGTCTAAGTTTTACAACCCATGTGATGGTACCTGTAACACATAAAACAAACAGTTGGTGGGCATTCTATTTTAGAACTTACCAAATTTTAAAATGCTTCACATTCACACATATCCATTCCCACCATTTTCATTCACTCATTTGTAATTCATCTCTAATATTATTCTTTTATGGCTTTCTTTTCTTAATCTCATCTAAAAAAGGGTTTTGTCTTATAATTCATTTTTTCTTCCATCTTTAGTGCCAAATCAGTACAATTCTAATTAGCATCAATCGCTTTTTTCTCTACCTATGTTTAGTATGCCTTTTATGTATATAAGGTTCATTATCATTTTCTTGTATGTCCTATTAATCCAACTTATGTGTATCGAATTGACATTAATAATTGTCACTCCTTATAGATATAAGAAGTAAAAGTTTAGGGATATAATCAAACTTATTAAAGTTAACATAACGTATATAAAGAAAACCATCTTAATTTCTTTTGCTTTTTTTAAGTACACCTACATTTTTTAGTGATATAGTATAGTAGATTGATTGAAGTCTATCACATATGAATAATGATAGAAGTTTATCATTAATGTTACTAATCATATAGAGTGATAAAAGTTTATATAACTGATAAATAGAGGTAGAAGTCTATTATTGATATACTTGTTCATTCCATCACTTTGTTTGTAGAAAAACTTTTATTTATTAATTAAAGTCTCATGATTGAGAGTTCGAAATAACAAAAAAAAAAAAAAAAGTGTTATGACTTATGCATGCATTTGTTACAGTCTACCGTAAAACCTCATACGTACCAAGAGTTTATTAATAAAAGAGTTTATCAGTCATATACTCAATTCTATATAGTGATACATTTCTATATATTTCTATTAGGTCTAATCCAATTCAATCCAAATTACTTAATAAAGATAACTCCTAAATTAAATTTCAGTTCACATAAATTAATTTCTTTTGAACCACGGTGGCTACTGAAAGTGCTTTACAGAGATTGTTTGAAGAAGGTATTTTGCTTGATATATTTCTTGATACAAAATACTTGGTATAAATATAAAATACAAAGAGATCAAATATGGAAAGATTACAATATAATCAAACATATTTATAAATCGATGTATAATAAACTTTAGTAAATCTGTAAATACGTTTAAACAAAGCAAAACAATTACATATTTCTCAACTAAACAACTTTCTCAAATATTTCTCTTTTCATGCTATCACTACAAGAAAAATCCTCTACTACGACAGTTATTTATATCACAAAGTAGAGAGAGAGATAAAAAACTCTCACAAAAGGGAAAAAACGCGTTTTTGGAGAGAAAATGTGGAATTTTTCGTATTATACTTTTCGCGACAGTTATTTGATGTCATAAAATATAAATAAAATAATATTAAAATAATATATTTAATATATGATTTTTTTTTAATTAGGATTAACCTATTCACGCCCGTCTCTTCACGCCCGTCTTCTCCGGACGACGACCACTTCCGTCACCGCCACTGCCCCCTCATGCCTGTCTCCCCACTCCAACGCCGCCGGAACTTCCTCTACTGGACGACGAAACATCCTCTGTCCTATTCTGTTCAATCCGGTCGTGCCTGTAACCTCCAATCTGCCGCATTCTCTTCAACATTCAATCCGCCGCCGTCACCTCCTCTATCGGTAAGTCTGTTCCTTTTCTATTTCTCTCTCTCTCTCTGTGAACTTGTCTATGTCACTCTTTCCCTCAACTCCATGGGTCGTCTGTTTGGTGTTCAATTTGCAATTTTATATGAATTCCATCTTTTGGGCAAACAATTTTTAAGACTTGAAGCTGAAAGAGATCACTATTTGAAAATGGATGAATGAATTCTCAGTTTTTCTTGTTTTGTTCTTGCTTATTATGATAATGGGTAAAATGGGTTTTTCTTATTTGTTTGTTTTCTTTATGATTTTGTTATAGCTTTGGATTTCATTTTTTGGGTTGCTTATGGAGTTGTGTAATTTTTGGTTATGTAATTTTTACAATTAGTTGGTTTAATTAATTTGAGATGAGGGTAGGGTAAGGGTAACGTTTATTCTGCAATGTTCTTGGGAATAAACGTTTTATATATATATATATATATATATATATATAATATATATATATATATATAATGATAAAATCCATTATTCTATAGATCAAATGAAAAAGTATTGGAGCCAGAACAGAAAACATAGGCAAAGCTATGTACCAAAAAGTGGTCTTGCAGTTGAGAATGAGAAACAACAAATTCTTTTTCAATATGTTAAATGTGGAGGTGGACTTTTTTTTTTCTACTTTTCTTCCAATTCTCAACTTGATGAACTTCGAGGAGCGCGAGGATTTTGGGTGGATTGAAAACCTGAACAATATTGCTCAAGTAGTTGGTGTTGAAATTTAGGGGATCATTGGAGTTATGAAGTATTGCTTAGGATACTTTTAAGACTAAGCTGAAAACTTTCAACTTTCACACATGTTTTTTTTTTTTTTTTTTTTTTTTTCTGTGAGTTGATTAGCTATTTTGGAAATATATTTTTGTGTGTGTGTGTGTGTTTGTGTGTGGGTGTGTGCTGGTTTTTCTTACCACAATCGTTTCAAATTCAACTATCTATATAGTGCTATTTTGTATCTTTAAGATCATTAATTGGGATAGAAAATTTCTGAATTCTATCAAATAAATTATTGCTGGACAACAATACTCTTGTAACACCCCAAAACTTTATGGTATTTAATCTTAGCAAAATTTTGTTATTTATCAAATTTTATTTATAAATTTTGGGTGTTATTGTAATTTGGTTTTATGTTGAAGGTAAGTGGTTTTGTTAGAAAAGAAAAAAAGAGGATTTTATTAAAATAAATAGTGATAATAATAGTTATTTCCCCCCCCCCCCCCTCTTTTTCCTCTTCCTCTTCTCTTTTTTTTCTTCTTCTTCCTTTCACCCTAGCCGGCCGCCTCCCCTATCTTTCTTCTTTTCCGTTTTCTTTTCCGTTCAGACTTGTAGCCGACGTTTTGGGTCACCCTCACTACCGACTGTCTCTATTTTTCCGACGAAGCCAAAACCCAGCCGAGCCCAACAATCCGTTCGCGCCTGTTTCCGTCCGCAACCGCTGCGCCTTCGTCCGGTTTTGTCCGCGTCGGTCTCCATTCGTGAAGCCCAGTCGCCGCGTCAGCTCTTCAGTCGTTCGTGAGGCAGTCGCCCGTCTCCTTCCAGCGGCGCGTCACCTTCCAGCGGCACGTTTCCCCTTCTTCCAGCTGCGGATCACAAACCAATTTACTTTGGTTTGCTTGCACGAAATTTTCGTTTAGGTTCGATTACCGCTGCCTCTATTTTACTATGAATCGTCGAAGTCTTGTTGGTAAAAAAAAAAGTTGATTGAAGTTTGGGTGTAGTTGTTTCCAAAATAAATTCAAGTAAGGGGTTGGATTGATTGGTTGGATTAATTGTTGACCATTGTTCGATCTTAGGTTGAAGGTAACACTTAATTTCCTTGGGTTCATGACAACATTTGATTTAGTTGGAGCTCGATTCGCGAATTTTTGGGTAAGTTGTGAAAAATCATATTGGGTTGATTTTAAATGAATGATGTGTTGGAAAGAGATATTGAGTATTTATCTTAATGTTTAGGTTCGTTTTTTTTCGTAGACCTTAGCGCGGTTAAAGTGCTTACCTAACTTTAAGGTAAGGGATTTTCTACTACTGGACTCACCTAAAAGTTTTGAATTGTGTTGACTGTATATTTTCCTCTGATTGAGTAGAGATGTCGAAAACAATATATATATATATATATATACATGGAATGACGTAGACTTGTGTTGAATGCATATTGTGATTGTCTGAAATTATAATTATACATGGATTGACGTAGACTTGCTGTTGAATGCATATTGTGATTGTCTGGAAATATATGTATATATGGATGTAGATAGGACAACAGTTGTAGGTTGTGTTTGTATGAGACGTAGGCGAGAACTTGTGATTATCGTTGGACTGAGTGTAGGTTATACTAAAGTGTGGCTGTGTACTGGTGAACTGAGAGGTGTTAAGTCTATATAGTATGATTGACTGAAGTATTGATATGTTACTGACTAACATTGGGCTAAAGTGGATTAGGTCGATTGTTAGAGTGTTAAGTGAAAGGATTATATGTTGAGGTAGCCGAACTGTGTTACGAATGACTGATAAGATGTTTAGAATGGACTGAGGGGAGAATTGTTAGCCTTCCTAATGGGTGGTATCCCTTGCAGGTGTCCTACGGGATCACCACTTACTGTGCATCCTTTGGGAGCATTAGACTGATATGTGTTTCTGCAGAACACTAGACTGATTTATGCGTCCTTTGGGCGTTAGACTGATTATGTGTATCCTACGGGGTCATAAGACTGTGTTAGTGCAAGGTATCCCAATAGGAAGTTAACAGCTTTATTTTCCCCTATCGGGACCAGTAGTGGGTAGTGGGTCTCTTACTGAGTATGTTTATACTCACCCTTTTATGTTTAATTTTCAGGCAAAGGTAACTCGAGGGGCAGACCGACGAGGGACAAGAAGGAGCCATGAATGCCATAGGGGAAAAGTCTTTCAAACTGCTTCCCCTTAAATGTTTGATTTTTCTTAGTATTAGAGACAACTGAGTTTCCTTCTGTTTACTTGACAACTGTTATTGTTTTCATTTTTTTTATTTACATAAACGATAGTTTTAAATTTTTGTTTTTTTTAAAAAAACTCATTTGAAGTAGGGCCCGAATAAATACTCCTTAATATTTTTGAATTTTTTTTTTGAATAGTCCAGCTTTATGTTTAAAGTATGAGTCCTGCATTAAAGTAATGATTTCAACTTATTTGAAAAGTTGGGTCGTTACAACTCTTCAACATGCTGTACATTTGATTGGCATTTAAGCTTGTTAAGGGTGGTATATTTAAGTATTTTGAGGATTATGTACCGTTTTGAAAGTTTGAGTTTTAAAAGTTGCCCAATATCTCTTTTGTAATCAGGTTTATTTAGAGGCCAATTTAGAAGATTGAATTTTTATACATCTACACAATGGACAAGTTATGGATGACGGAAAATAGGATGTCAAGAGAATATGATTTAGGAGTCGAAAGGTTCATTCAATTTGGTTTGAGTCATTCCAAAGGTTCTAATTCAATTAGATGTCCATGTTTGAATTGCGACAATCATTTACTTAAGGATGTTTCAACAGTTCGGTATCATTTGTATGCCAATAGAATGGATTAAAGATACAAGGTATGGTTCTGACATGGTGAAGATTTGAACTCAGATAACGTTATTAACATGATGGAAAATACAGTGGATGAAACTGATGAAAACGACGATTTATTTCATACAGTTAATATGGTTCAATCCGTTCAAGAACAATCTTGTAATGCATCCAATACCTTTGATACTATGTTTGATGACATGAAGAAACCCTTATACCCAAGATGTAAGAAATTCACAAAGTTGTCAGCCCTCGTGAGATTGTATAACCTGAAGGTTAGATATGGTTGGAGTAATACTAGCTTCTCTAAATTATTGTCCACAATAAGTGATCTATTACCTGAAAACAAAGAAATTCCATGTTCTTTATACGAAGCGAAGAAAACACAAAGTGCCTTAGGACTGAGTTACCAAAGAATTGATGCATGTCCTAATGATTGTTGTTTGTACAGAAAAGAATATGAAAACATGACCAAGTGCCCTAAGTGTGGTTTGTGAAGGTGGAAGATCGTTAATAACTCAAAAAAGGAAAAAAAGTGGTGTGGCTGCCAAGCAGATGTGGTACGTTCCAATAGTTCCAAGATTTATAAGAATATTCAAGAGATTTGAAAATGCTAAGAACTTGCATTGGCATGCAATGGATAGAAAAGTTGATAGTATTTTGAGACACCCGGCTGACACTTCATCATGGAGGTTGATTGACCACATGTGGCCAACCTTTGGGTCAGAACCGAGAAATCTCCGTTTGGGTTTGTCCACTGATGGAATTAACCCATTTGGAGATCTATCGACGACCTATAGTTGTTGGCCTGTTATTACTACAATATACAACCTTCCGCCATGGCTGTGTATGAGAAGAAAATATTTGATGTTGACAATGTTAATATCAGGTCCAAAGAAACCGAGATATGACATTTATTTTCTGTCATGAAAAAACTTATTGCGACAGTTTTCGATAACTGTCACGAAAGGACTTTTCATGACTCCCGCTTCTATGACTGTAAATAACTGTCACAGATTTTATTCGCGACAGAAAATAACTGTCGTCGTAGACCATTTTTGTTGTAGTGTATACCATGAATCTTTGTACATCTATGAGAAGAAAATATCTAGGCATCAATAGAGGCCTATCTTAAGATGTGATACTACGAGAAGAAAGTCTAGGCATCAGTAGTGCCCTATCTCATGATAGCTACTATGAAATGAAAAATCTAGGTATTGATAGAGGCCCTCATCTTAACTTAGTCCCAGTGATGGAAACTCTAGGCATCTACTAAATAGCCTCATCACAGGACCTTTGTGCACAGGCAAAACTTCCCCTTAGGTTTACTCAGAATATCTCAAGTATAGACTACAACATGCTAAAACATCTCATGCTTTCAAACAATATGCTTTTAAATCTCAAACTCAACATGCTTTAATTATTCTTTGCATAAGTAATCTCTATACCTAAGTAAATTAGGTTTGCTAAAACATTCTTCAAACTCAAATATTTCAGAAATTTAGCACAATCATGCTTGTTTATAAATTCATCAGTAAACTCATAAGTATCTTTTAAACTTTTAAACATTTCTAATCTTCAAATTCATGCATTGGAAAACTATCATATAAAACAAGTATAACTCATACATTTAGCTCAAAGCATGTATTTAAACATCAACTTAGTAAAAGAAGATTAGAAATAAGTTTGAACTAAACTCATTTTTGTCACTCACAGGTGGAAGCTAACTTCTCGACCTACAAATTTGCCAAATCTCAACTTTCCTTGAAGTTAAAGAACTAAAGTCTAATTTAAAGCTATAAGATGAGAAAACATCAAAACTTAGCTAAGAAAACTTAAAAACACCAAAATAGCAAAAAAAAAAAAAAATGATGCCAAGACATGGTTGAGAGCTAATGGGCAACAAGCAGCACATGCGCGCACACAGGCCCTCAAGGTGTGTGGCTGCATGCTTGCCTTGCGCACTAGGCAAGTTGTGTGTCTCATGGTTGTGTGACAAGTACTGCTTGTGCATTTGAACGCTCTGTGCGCACATGGCCTGCCGTATGGCTTAGGCGCATGGCCTACACCGCCTGAATGTGCGCTGACCATGTAACGTGCGTGCTAACAAGGCCTAGAAAACTTCCTTACCTTAAAAATTCATGCACAAGCTAAGCCTTGCGTCTTGATGTTCGACCAACCTTTAAGATTTGCCTAGAAACTGAAATATTTTAAAAAAACTTTATTCAACTTCCAAAGCCAGTAGCTTTTAATCTAGCCATCAAAATGGAAAATTTCCTTCTTCAAACTCACTTAGACTTGTCGTAACTAGTTTACCTCCAAAATTTAGCTACAAACTCAAAGTGGTATGTTCTGCAGCCTTCAAGAAGTCCATACTGCTCAGAAACCTTTTGAAAACAACCTTTCTCTCTTCCTTCAACTTGATGAAGACTTTCCTCACGTTCCCTTTGCCCAAAAACCTCACCTCACAAACTACACTCTTTTAGTGAACTTTTGATATAAAAATGAGAGAAAACGCACGTGGGAATTTCACAATCTTTGTTTGAAAATGACTTATTTATAAATCTCTTTGCATGGTCAACTTTGCCACCTCCTACTTGACAAAATTTGAAGTCTTGCATATTGTCGACACTTGTTCTCCACTCAACCAACTCCCTTTCAATACTTAGAGGTCATCCAAAACCCCTTGCACAACAACTCACCTCATATAGCCTAACACAAGCCTTGCTAAGAGGCTTTTGACACTCTACCACCGAACTAAACTCTCTTACCTTGGCTGCATAGCTCAACTCACATGCTCATGGCTTGGCACATGGAGGTTCTCAATTCGCTTGTGTTGGAGTTTATGTCCTAAAACTCGTATTTTGTAATTTAAAATTATATTTTATTCCATAAAGTTGTTATTGAAGAATTATTAGTGAAATTGAATACTGTAATCTTGAATTCATTAAACTAAGGTCCTGAGGCTATCTTGAGTAAACTTGAGCTTTATGTACAGACATAAACATGGGTGAAGTTTAAGTATATAGTATAAACGGTCTATTAGTAAATGAATAAGGTTGGACACCTTATTATAGGGATTCTATGGATGCGGCTTGCATTTGTAATTAGTACAAACGACATGATACTGGATCATTCATGTGGAGACATGAAAGTGGGGGCATCATATGTAAAGTGTTTAAATAAGACTGGAACCAGAAAATAACCACTTTTACATTATAACAACGTTTGTTATATAAATTTGATTATTTTGATTATTAATGACTTAGGTAACTTAATCTTAATCCTGAACTAACTACAAAATCCTGTTCATGTGGAACTAACCCTAGATTTTCATAAATGATGGTAGCTCAATAGAGTGGATAACCAGAGACATAGGGTGCAACACAGAATTTACTTCCACTAAATTCCACTAATGGTTAGTGAAATGTGAGTGTTGAGTTTTAGTGAACTAATTACATGTATTTTTTTTTTCATGTAATTAGGTTATTTAAAGACTTCTTTTCAAATGGAAAAAGACTTTTGGACCATTTTTTACTTAAAAATATCACCAAAGCTTTAAAATTATTAAGCACACCTTTAAGTAATTTTAATTACTTCTCTCCCAAATTTCTATCTCTCTTCCTCTCACAAATCTTTCACCCATCGAGTTCTATAACCCGATTATAAGTCTGGAGAATAGCAAGTCAACTTTAGTAGTGGTCCGTTTTGAGATCGTGGGAAGATTACAAGTGAAGAGCTACAAATGTATGGTTTCTTAAAACCTAATTAAGTTTTAATCAGATAAATGCATGTTAATTTCTAATTAGGTAAATGCATTCCATCAGTGTGTAAAGTTTTAATTTGGTAAATGCATGTTAATTTCTAATAGGATTAGATGCAATTAGGGTAATTTTGATCCTAATTTCGCTGGCCATTTCTACTGTATTCCAGCAGTGTGGCACCTCAGCTCCTTGCAAAATGCCTAGCCATGCTTGCCTTGCCTTCTAAAATGCCTAAGACATGCCCTTAGAGGTTCACATGACACCTTTTGTCACCTAGTCATGTCCAAAACACCTATTCACAAGCCATTCTTTTCTTCACTTGGCCGCCAACCTCCCAAACTTCAACACTTAGGATTTTCTTCAACTTTTCTTTCCACCAGACAACCTAAACATAACAAAACAACAACTTCCCTTCAACTAAACTTAGCTTTCCTTTAAAACTTAGAAATCTCAAGTAAGGTTAGGTCTAGGGTTTCCACCAGCTCTATTCGGTAGCTCCATTCCTCATTCTCCCTCAAGGTCTAAGCGGTTAGGGCTAAGCCCATTATCCCATTTCATTAATTGATTAAAAGTAAAACCAGAATTACCTTTAGCTTTTACATTTTTGTTTTGTCGCCCACCACAAACTATCCTTCATATTCCTCTCGACTCTGCCTCTTATTCTCAAACGCCAAACTTCCATCCAACTATCTTCATCAATAAGCAACCATTTACTGTTGTCGTCAGCCACCGCTTCCCTTCTTCCACTGTTGACAGTCTCTCGCCCATCGATTTTTTGTCCATTGTCCACCGTCGCCAATTGTTTGGTAAATTTTCTTTTTCGCTTTCACTTTATTTTTTCTTTCAAAAAATCAAAATTTTGTTGAGCAAATAACTGAATAAGCATTGGTTAAGGAAAAAGATTCAAACTTTTATTGTTTACAAAATAAAGATTCTATTTTTAAAAGGGTTTTAACTACTATGGCCTAAAATGGTATATATATTGCAAGATAGATCCAAATTTCTCAAATTATTTTTCATAAATATCCTAAATGGGCTAATATTTTACACAAATATAGGGTCCAAATGACCAATTTACCCATCTTTATTATTAATAATGTGTTAAAAATATAAAAAGAAAAAAAGAAAAGTGAACCATGATTAAATTTTGCATTTATTAGATATCCTACGTAAATATTGTAAGTGATTAATTCTATTATGTTAATATTATAATCAAAATTACCCCTTAATCATTTTTCTTTTTAATTATTTTTCTTTTGATGATTTTGTTCAAAAATTCTTCCCTTCCGATTTCTTTCTCACTTTTCAATCTCTCTCTCCATCCATTCTTTCTTTCGTTTTGCATTGTTTTTCATATATTTTTCGTAATTATAGTATATATTCAATCATACGGTGTATATTTTATGAATGAAAGATTTTGATATTAATTTGATTATGTATTTTATTTAAAATATACATATCTTACGTAGTAAATAATACATTATGTTTGAAACAATAGTGATTATGTATGAAAGTTGTTTATGTTTATAGGAACATGGATGAGAAAAAAATATGATGAGTATAGGTAATATATGCCGTTAAAACGTTAGTGGTTCTCTGGTATATGTAATGTTGAGGAAAACTGAATATGTTTGCGATGTAGGGACTTTGATGAAAGAATTGAAGATTTAGGGAATTGTATGAAAAAATAGTTGAATGGGGAGGATATGTTAAATTGTTTTGAATAGTATATATGGAATAATACATTGTATATTTTATGAATGAAATGTTATCTTATCAATTTGTTAAATTGGTTTATGTATTTTATTTCAAGTATTCATATTATATGTAATAAATAATAAGTTATGTTTGAAACAATAGTGATTATGTATGAAGGATAATATAGTAAATATAATAAATTGAGGAACTTTGATTAGTACAGTAGATGGAAATTTATGGTAAAATATGGAAATAAAATAATTGAATTAAAAACTGGAATATAAATATTTCAAATAAAAGTGTGAAACAACATACAAAAAGTCTAATAATAAGAAGGAAAAACTAGTTCAATAAGAAAAGCTTGCATCTCTTTTGGTTATGGCCAACACATCCACAACGACCACATTTAACGCATCTCTTGAACTCCATTTTAGAAGGAATTCTAATCTTTTTTGTTCGACCAACTGAACATTTTACATTTGATGGGAGGATGACAACTTCAATTTCTGTATTATTGAATATATGCAGTGGTATATATTTAAGAAATCAAAGAAAATACTGATCGAATAGAGAAAAAAAAAACGATACGAAACATGAAGGAAAAAAATTGAACTATATGTCATTAATTACATGTTATTGTATATATACAAATGTATATACTGATAACATCATTTATGTATGCAGTGATATATATAATGAAATTCAACTACAATTTATGTATTATTGAATATACGCAGTAGT
The DNA here is from genome assembly GCA_025688845.1 of Cucumis hystrix. Taxonomy (NCBI): domain Eukaryota; kingdom Viridiplantae; phylum Streptophyta; class Magnoliopsida; order Cucurbitales; family Cucurbitaceae; genus Cucumis; species Cucumis hystrix. The sequence continues at coordinate 11,083,928 of CM046887.1, forward strand.
ATATAAGAAGGTATTAAAATTTTATCACCTATTATTAGGGCTTTAACTAAGATTTATGTATTACCGAAAAATTTCAATAGTATATAAGAAGGTATTGAAATTCAAACATGAAAGGAATACATGATAAAACAATGAACTTATATATGAAAGAAAACAATAACTTATATCTGGCACTAAGTACATATTATTGTATATATACATATGTATAATGTAACACCCCAAAACTATTAAGGTAATTTTACTTTTTTATGTTGAATTTTGGGTGTTATTTGAGAATTTGTTTATTTTTGTGGATTTTGGATGAATTAAGTATTGAAGGAAGAATGGTTAATTATTTGAGAGTGGAGAGTTTGGTTATTAGTTGGCATTTGTATAATTGAATTCAGGAAGAAATAAATATTTATATTTAAGAGTAATATAAATATTAAGTTTTTATAATTTTGTTATTGGTGAAATAAAAAGAAGAAAGGTTGTTTTGATGAGTAATTAAGGTGGAGAGAGAGAGTTTTATTGGAAAGGTAAAAAGAGAAAAGAAATTAATTAAAGATATAATAATAATATTTAATAATAATATTATTATTATTATTATCATTATTAAATAGGTCTTCTCTCGTTTTATGTGCATCATCTTCTCCACCACATTCTTCCTTTCCTTCAACCCTAGTCGTTTGCCCTTGCACCGTCTCCGTCAACTTCCTTTCGCCAGCAGCCGCACATCGGTATCTAAACTCAGACAAAACTGTTCGGTTTGTCAATAGGCCAGACTTCGAGTGTCCGTTATTTGAAGTAGCCACAACTTGTCCGCACCTCACTAACAACCGAGACATTCTCTGCCACCGAACGCCACTGCCTCCGTCAGTGCTGCCTTCTTTGTGTAGTCCAGACTTGAGTCGGCTGGTCAGGGATGCCTCCGAGCTATGCACGTGTAAGCGACCCGAGTTGCCCCTCCTCGCGAAGCCGAGCCACTCTCCCTTCGCAAGCTACACGTCCAGGCCGAGCCTCCTCTCACGCACGCCTTAGTCCAAGCCACGTTTTTCCTCCGAGCCAACCCCTCTTTCTCAAGTCGTTCTTGTGTAAGTCGTACGCGAGCCGCGGTCCCAAGACCCTAGCCGAAGCCTTTTCTAGCCGAGCCACTTTCAGTTTTAGCCTTTTTGCAACATATTTGAGCCATTTGGTGAGTGCTTAGTTCTCGTTGGGTTTGGTACGCTCAAATAATTATTGTTTTGGATCTTAAATGAGTTTGCATTGGAATGAGTTGAATTATGTTTTTTGAAGGTTCTTTGAGGAATTGAGCTGTGTAATTTCCCATTCAAGGTTGGGATTCAACCTTAGTCTTAGGGTAAGTTTGGTTAAATTTGGAGGCTCAATTAGATTGTCAGTAGATGGTTGACAAAGGTTTATAATTTTATTGTTATGGATGTTTAGGACTGAGTAATTTGGGAGGAGTTGACCATCATCCAAGATTTTATTAATTGAGCTAATCTCCAGAGATTTTTTTATTAGACCCCACTTTACATATATGTTATGTATTACTCAGTAGTGTAGCTAAGGGAGATACAGTATGACTGAGCATGCTATGATTAAATATGTTATGTCCGAGTTATGTTTGACTGAGCTATGATATTAATGTTATGATATAGATATAGGTTACAGTGTTTTGTTAAGTCTACCTGTTAGAGTTGTACCATATGGGTGACCTTGAGGATCACCACCTATGTATGCCTGTGTGACTAGTTTTGATGTGTGATTCGACGGGATCACTTACAACTCGACTCTTCTTTAGGGTGATTCCTTTGGATTCATCGAGAGCTCAGATGTGTTCATATGGGACCATTGGATAGCGTGCGTTCGGGAGCACACAATAGTATGAGGTACCTTATTATAGGACTCTAATGGGATATAAACAGACACATAGTGAGTCCCTTATTGAGTATAAATTTATACTCATTCTTTTACATATTTTATTTTTATAGATAAAGGTAAAAGTAAAGACAAGCTGGCGAATGACAAGAAGTGACCGTGGTTCGCCATAGGGGATAGTTTCAGTTTTCTTCCTCACTTAGACTCCAGTAATTTATATTCAGAAACTTATTTAGAAACTCATGTTTATTTTTAAGTATTTTATTTTTATATTTTTGGGCCCCAAACTAGTATTTTAGTTATTTATTTAATTATTTTATTATCTCTTTATATATTTTATTATTTATTTTAACTAAATATTTAAAATATTTCCTTAAATTTTAGTATATTCTTGTTTTTAAAAATAAAAAGCCTACATTTATTTAAATGGTAATGACTTCAACTTAGTAGGAGAGTTGGGTCCTTACATATATAGATAAAATGATTTATGTATTACCAAATATATGAAGTAGTATATATAACAAATTACGTAAGATATATGTATTATGCAGTAGTATAGATGTAATAATTAAAAAAAATGCTGATCCGTTACATAATATGTGTATGCAATGGTATATAAATTCAGTAAGAAAAATTACATAACTAAAAAAAAAGTTGTGAATGTATTATTGAATATATGCAGTAGTATATATGAAATCTTACACAAAACAGAAATGAATTATTCAGTAGCATATGTGTAAAAAAAAAATACAAAATGGATATATAATCTGTGTCTGGAGTGGTATACCGAACATGATAGGAAGATGAAGTGAAGAATATAAAATTAAAAAAAAAAGGAGGAACGTGACCAGAATATGCTACAAAATGGAAGAAGAAAAAACAATTTTTTTTAGGAAAAAAAGTTATGCTAGGAAACAGAAGAATAAATAATATAAGTTCCGAAAAATGAACGAAAAAAATAAAGACTAGCCGATTCAAAATCACCAAATAGAAAGGGAAGAAGAAAGAACAGAAACCAATTTCTATAGGAATTGGAAAAGAAATCTGGCATTGGAATTGATAATGGCTTGAAAAAAAACTTTTGGTTTGGGCATTAAATTGAAAATAATTATACTGAATGATAATTAAAAATATTATTATCATATAAGTTATAAAATTTATACCATATTTAAATCATTGCAAAGGTAACAAATATTACATTAATAAATACAAATATATATGAATTAATAATTAAGAAAGTTATAATTGATATAATAAATTTGATTGTTGATAATTAAGGAAAATATTGTTTAAGATTTTCGAAAATAATTATTTTTAAATAATTAGATGAAAGCTAAAATTGTCCTTAACATACCACGATTTTCTAGTTAAGATAATAATTAAAAAATTAAGACATTTGTGTAATATCTCGGAGAAATAAGACATTTTCTCTAAATCTTTCTTTTTAAAACTTATTCATATAGTTTCCTTCTACACTTTGTTTGTTTTGAACATTGAAGTCGAAATTCTAACTTCCAAATAAGTTTATGAGTATACAGATTGGATTAAAGCCTTTTACACATTTCTAACTTCCTTTTAACAATTTTGAAGTTAAAAGTGTTAGATTATTTTGAAGATTTTGGTTCTAAGTAAATATTTGAAATTGAAACTAAGTTAAAGCTATTGGATTTTAGGACTTTGTCACTTTGATATAGTTTAGAAGAATGTGGAGATTCCAAACTTTGTTTGACAATGGACTTTGTTGAAAATGACTATTGATCCATAGCTATATAAAATATTATGAACGATTTAGAGGAAAGAGTATTTATGATATTTCAATGTCTTAATTTTTAAATTATTATCTAAACTAGAAAATCGTGGTATTTTTTGGACAATTTTAACTTTCATTTAATTATTTAAAAATAAATTATATCTGTAAATCTTAAATAATTTTTTAATATTGTTAAAAATCTTTAAAAAAAATTCATTAATTATCAACCACCTAATAAAGTATCAATTGTAACTTTCTTAATTATTATATTATATATATTTATATTTATTAATGTAATATTTATTACTTTTTTATGATTTAAATATGGTATAAATTGTATATCTTTATATGGTAATTATATGGTAATAATTATTTTCAATTTAAATTATTTTTTCATTCTATCATCAACACGTTTTTTTTTTCCGATTCCTATAGAAAAATAAACTTTTTCTTTCTTCTTCCCTTCCGATTTGACTATTTTGAATTGGTTAGTATTCTTTTTTTGGTTCATTCTTCTTTTCGTATAATGTTTAATTTTCATTTCCTAGTATATAGTTTTTTTCCTCAAGAAATTTGTTATTTCTACTTCAATTCATCTTCTTGTCATGTTTGGTATATACAGATTATAGGATATGCGTAATGTATTTTTATTTTATTTTATTTTTACACATATGATACTGTATCTTTTCAAGTAAGTTTTCGTGTTCTGTTATGTATATACTCCTGCACATATTGGATAATACGTTCACAGTTTTTTTTTTAGTTCTGTAATCTTTAATACTTAATTTATATACCACTGCATACACAAACGATGTAACAGTTCATTTTTTTAAAAAAATTATTACATATATACTACTCCATATGCATATATATTATGCGATTTTTTACATATATATTACCTCATCATGTAATATTGCTTACAAATATATACCACTTCATATATACAATAAGACATAAATAGTGACATATAGTAACTGAAAATATTTTCACTTTAGTCATATAAACATTTATATCTTAATTATGCTGTAAACCACATGTGGTAAACTACATGTTCCTTAATAATTTGTTCCTTAATAATTAGTATTTAAAAAAAAAAAAAAAATATATATATATATATAGTAAAAACTACTAAAACAAAATATACATTCTCAATGTATATATAATATGCAGTGAGAATATGTACTTCATATAATTATATACCTTATATTTGTCATATATTTTTTAAATGAACAATATATACTATAATATACCCGTAAAATGTAATATGTTTCTTCTGTGATTTAGTATATACATACCTCTTCTTATTTACAACATAAATATTTAGTGACATATAGTTTTAATATTTTTGTTCTTTGGCGATCAGTATATTCTTTAATTTATGCCGTCCGATAATGTTTTTAATTTTTGGTGGTTTATCATATCTTTCGATCATGTTCTTAATATTTTGTTTAATTACTGCATGTTCCGGTCATCTTACTCATATTTTTGTTTAGTAAAGTTTTCGTGAACAATATATACATTTATATACCACTATTAAATCTACTTCTATTATGTGATTTATCATACCCAATTTTTCAAATTAAGTCGAAGTCATTATTTTAAACAAAACACTTTGGTTGACACGAAATACAGTAAAATTTATTTGACACAATAATTATCAAAGAAATAATATTCGAGCCCTATTTCAAACAAAATTAAATTCAAAGCCACAGTTTACAAAGTAACTAAACATAAACTCATTTTAATGAAAAAAAGAAGAAGAAATAGCTAGGTTCCCATATGGCGATCACGAATCCTTCTTGTCCCTTGTCGGTCTACCTCTCGTATTATCTTTGCCTAAAAAAGTTAAACATAAATGGTGAGTATAAAATATACCCAATAAGGGTCCCACTACTAGTCCCATTAGGGGCAAAAACGGTTAACTTCCTATCGAGAGGTACCCTGCATCATAACAGTCTCATGATCCCGAAGGATGCACATATCAGTCTAGTGCTCCGAAGAATGCACCTATCAGTCTAGTGCTCCCAAAGGATGCACAACAGGTGGTGATCCCATAGAACATCTGCAAGGTACACTACCCCATAGATAAAGCTAAAAAATTTTCCCTTAGTCCATTCTAACAATTCATAACAATCACATCAAAGCACAATTAAAACTCTTGACATTTCTCCTTTTCTACACATTACCAGTCAAAACAAACACTAGTGCAGTAACAATTCAGTCAACTATACTAGTCATCAGTCATCACATTTACATCTACATATCAGTCAACTCATCTCAGTTCAGTAAAATCCATACAGTCAATTAGTCATCACACTTAAATTTACATATCAATCAACCCATCTCAGTTCAGTAAAATCCATACAGTCAATATGTTCCAAATTTATTATAGAGTCCAGTAGTAGGAGCCCCTTACCTAAATTTTTATGAAAGTTCCTTGATCAAGCTAACTCCAACAAGCCAAATTCTAAACATAAGTACACAGAGAAATCAACATTTTTTCAAATAATTTCATCTATCTAATTCACCCAAATGTGAATTTGACACTTACCCACGTCAATGGAGAATCGAACCCAAACCAAACCTATTGAAAATTCAAGGATTTGCTCGCTAACTTCAAACAATACCTTCAAAAAAAGTCAATCCAACCAATTAAAGCAACATCACAACTCAATATATTTATAATGTTGAACCATAAAACCCATAAATTTTATCCTTACCACCAATACAACAGTTCACACAAGGCAGAGGCAGTGGCTCCAAATTGATGGAATCGACGAGTGCAAAAGCAGATCTGAACGGTTGGCTTGGAGGTGGACTTCGGCTTGAAATCTCATGGCTGGAAGAAGAGAAATAACGCTTAAATTCCTTGAATTTTGAAAGGAGCTGGGTTGGAGTTCGATTTTCCACTTTTTGGGTAAGTTGTGGAATTTAATTATAGGGTGAATTGAATGGATGAAATTGTTTGTGGAAGTGATTGATTTTTGTCCAATTAAGTTTAGGTCGGTTCATTGCACTTTAGTTTGTCGTTGCATTGGCTTGACGCGTCTTCTTGTTTTAACATTATATCACCAAGCTTCACTTCATATGCCTAAATTCTGCAATAAAAACACTAAAAAGCAGAAAAACAGGGATAAGGTTCTTTTGTATTACACTATTTGCAGATTAGTCAAATTGCCTACTTTTTTCCTTGTTTTCTTCTATTTTTGTGCGATTATACTACATTATTTTACATAAAAGGCTACAATAACTTGTATTTTTATAAGTTATCAGTGTTCGATCGAAATGACTTGACGACTCTCTAAGGAAAGTAAATGTTTGTTGTTTTGTGAACTTGATAAGCAAAAATGTACTCTATTACTGATTGTTTAAAAATATTCTTTCGTTGATGCTTATTGCTTGATATTGTTACTACTATGATATTATATGAGGAAGGTAGGCTGGAAAGCTAACCTTTTTGTTTACTGATTTGTAATGTTAGTTTAACGTGGAAAGATGAGATTTGTTGCAAGACGCTAGTGAAAATCCCAAGTAAATCGCGTAACGTTGGTTAAGTGTGAATCTCAAGTCGAGGGGAGAATCCCAGATCGAGACGAGTTTTGATGTGTTCTTGATGATGGATGCTGGTTGAATGTGAATCCCAGATGTAGGTTAGGAACAACGAATGAGATGCTAGTTGAATGTGAATCCTAGGTCTGAGAAAAGTTTAAATGTCGTGAGACGCTAGTGAAAATCTCAAATAACTCACGTGATGCTAGTTAAATGTGAATCTCAGGTCCAGGCGATGAAAGAATCCTAGATCCCGGTGATGAGTTTGGAATGCGTGATGACTGAAGTGTGTGGAACTTACTGTGCTTGTTGTGACAGTGGATCCATTGATTATCGTTTGATGCGATAATAACCATATGTTTGTGAACTGGCCTTGTTATTATTATCTTGAATTTATTGTATTCTCCAAAAGGTATTTCTCAAACCCATCACTTACTAAGTCCATTCGATTTACATTTTAAATTTCTCTTCCCTAAATTTTCAGGTGTTGAAGCCAAGTAAAGAATGGATCTTAGACGTGTAAGCCAAGTAAAGGAGGGAAGGTAGGGTTGTTCTGTAAACTTGTGCGGCGTGAGAGCTGTGTGATCCTATCTCGCGTTTAAGGAGTTGATTGGCAAGTGCAACGCTCCTTGACGCAAATGGCTCAGTTCAAAAGGATGGCGACTGCTACACCTAGGTTGGTAAGGCCACGTCCGGGGAGTAAAAGAGCCAAAGAAGTGAATCACAGAAAGGAAGCTCTAAAGCCTGCCTTCAAAGTTGGGGTTGCTGGGAGATCGTGGTGAAGGAAGAAAGGTGGTTTTTACACCTTTAGGTACCCTGTCTCAAGAAGCAGCGTTAAGCAACGAAGAAAGAAAATGAGTCTTATACTTCAGAACACCTTGGTGCGAAGAGCAGCACTTTAGTTCAAGAAGAAAGACATGCAGATCAAACTTGGTTTTATTTTTATGCAAGAAAGAAAATGGTTGTATTTTGTAATTTATGAACTTTGGGTTAAGTGTAAAGTTAGTAAAGAGAAAAGTTTATTTTCTACTGCATTATCTTTTGTGCTTATCGCCTAGAAGCTAAAATTTATTTAGAACTAAGTGTTAAGTGCTAGGCGAAGGAACTAAGTTTAAGAGTTGTTTTCCACTGCAAAGAGTTGTGAAGGTCTCTAAGGTACAAGTAAAAAACTTTACAAAGAGACAAGTGAAAAGGAGTTGTTTCGCTTTTTAGGCGTTCAACGCATCATCCCGCAGAGAGGTACATGAAGGATGTCTAGGTGGCACGCCCCCCCCATTTGGTCTCGTGGAGTGACGGTTGAGATGGGACGTGACAATTTTCTTCTTTCATGCTCAAAGGTTGCGGCTTAGTGTTGTGCGAGTTTTGCACGACATAGGAGCTTTGCTCTTGATGCATCATGCATAGTGATGGCTGCTTTAAGGGGAATGTTTCAATTAAGCTTTGTTTTGGTATGATTTAGCTCCATTTGGTCATTAATGCTCCGTTTATGCCTCTTAAGTGCTCAAAATCTATAAGACCATCAAATAAATACATAAAATATAGGAACAATCTTGAGTTAAGTGGAAATTGATAGCACATTTTGAGACTCTTTCATAAATTTTTTTCTTTTTTGTTTTTAATTAAACAATAATTGTTACCCCTTGGTATATGTCAATAGTGGGAGCCTATTCTTGAATCCTTCAACTAGGTTGTTGTTTTCATAATTATTATATAGTTTCAAGGCCACAGTGGACCTATGGGAAGATCGTTTATTTAAAATGATGACATTGGTACTAAGAGGACTTAAGAGACCTCTCGTAAATTATGCGAACCTCAACATACCATCAAAGAGAGATATTAGCCATTAACCCTTGGATCGAAGGGAAGAATGATACGATCAAGAGAATCGTCTCTTAAACATGATAAAATGAATGAAGACATTTTCATTGCAAAAAAAGAAGAAGAAAGAAGAAACATAGGCAATCCAATTCGTATGGCTTCTAAAGACTCTTATTTTTTAACCTTTGCATGATGGTACAAAAAGTCGAAAGCCCTAATTTCTGCAGCCTACAAACGTTTGAAATAAAGTTTTTTCTGTTTTTTTTTCTTTAATACAACAATTGGGGATTCAGGGATTCTAACATTTCACCTTTAAGATGAAAGGTCATGTCAATTATTAGTAAGTTAAGCTTGCTGTAGCACCACTGAAACAAATAAATGTGTAAAACATCACATTCTTGGAAACATGAACTTAACTTAACTGAAATTTATATGTTTCTGATGACAATAGGTCCTATGTTCAAATCTTCCCACCCCATGTTGTACTTAAAAGACCTTTTTTTTTAAAAAAAAAATCACATTCTCAAAGGTATATTTCTCATGGCCTCTTCATGGATCCACACCTAAATATGGAAATTATGAAATATACCAAAAGGGTATATATTTTCAATATTATTTTCCCTTGAGGTTAGTGCGATATTTAGATGCTCTATTTATTATTACTCGACACTTTGCAGTTGCTTTAAGACTGATTGCCATTTCAAAAAGGCTTTTTACTTGAACAAACTCACAGAGCATAGTTAACCCAACATTGATGACCTTATATAAGCTCAAATGATATAAAATTAAGAAATTAACCTCATCTACCAATTAATTTTCATTTATAAAGTCCTATGTCATACCAAATCTGATTTGATTTCTTTACCCTTACTTTTGTAGTTTTTCATGAATTTTAACATTAGATTATGTTGCTATTTTTTATTATACATAGCTAAAGTCTTTGCTCTAGGGATTAATATAATTGCTAGATTTCATGATGTATGTAGTTGAATTATTTGTGGTTTAGTTGATTTCATTCATGTATTTACTTGCTAATTTTAATTTAAGGGTTATGGATTAAATGTTGTTGAATATGAATTGTACATTTGGCATGGTTGGTTGAGATTTGAACTTAGATGCATGACTAAAGTAGTCCTAAAGATTGGAAGTTTTAGGTCTTACTTTTGAATTTAAAAGTAGAATTCAAACCTTATTGAGATATGATAAAAGATATTATTGCTTTCTAATGTGGATGAAAATTAACTATGCTCATGAAAAATAACAGTATATCATTTAATTGCTTGATTAATAGCTAAGTTGTAAATAGTATTATTGGTGAAATCGATTCTCTATCGAACTTTTTATAAAATATTCCATTTGTATTATTGTCATAGCTAGTTTCAAGTTTGAACTCCAACATTTATTATACATAAAATCAAACGTTATTATCTATAGTAAAGTGAACAAAAAAACCAGTTGAAAGAATAAAACTCACTCTTTCAAAAGAAAAAAAAAAAAAAAAAAAAAAAAAAATAAAAATATTAAAAAATAAAAAAAAAAAAAAAAATAAATGTAGGAAAATGGTGATTAAGCTGCTGATGAAGATGAAGCATTTGTGTGAAGTTGAACTAAAGAAGCATAAAATCCATCTTTGATATTAATCAAAGTATCATGCTTTCCTTTTTCAACAATGACTCCATTTTTTACCACCGCAATTATATCAGCATTTTTCACGGTACTTAATCTATGAGCTACCACTATAGTTGTTCTGTTCACCATCACCTTGTCTAATGCATCTTGAACCACTCTTTCTGATTCCGCATCAAGTGCACTTGTTGCCTCATCTAACAACAAAATCTTCGGGCTCTTGATTATCGCTCG
>CM046887.1:11094774-11130697 GCA_025688845.1 Cucumis hystrix
AACAAAAGTATTCATTTTTCTCACCTGATGCAAACTACTGATGAACTTGTGAGCATTGGACAATTCAGCTGCAGCGATTATTTCAGTCTCAGTTGCATCTCCTCCCTTCCCATATGCTATGTTAGCTCGGATCGTGTCATTGAAAAGGATCGGTTCTTGGCTCACTAAACCCATTTGTTGTCTCAACCATTTGATTTGAAACTTGTGAATCTCAATTCCATCAAGTGTTATGCTACCAGAATCAGGATCATAAAACCTTTGTAATAAAGAGATGACAGTGGATTTTCCACAACCACTTTCTCCAACCAGAGCAACAGTCTAGAAAAAAAGAAGCCCATGGAGAAACCAAATGAAAACTTGCACATAGATTTTTCAGATAAAAATTAAAATTAAAGTAATAGGAAAAGAAAAAAATATATACCTTCCCAGATCGGATGGTCAAGCTGAGGTCTCGAAGAATTTGAACATCTGGTCTAGAAGGATATTTGAAACTTACATGTCGAAACTCGATCTCACCCTTAAAATTTTCCAATGTTTCACCTGTTTCAACACTCGGATTGATTTCTGATTTACGATCAATCATGGAAAATATGGAAGCAGTGGCTTCTTTTGCCTTGGTAGAATCAGGTGCAAGTGAACTTGATTGAGAAATGGCAAAAGCAGCCATCGTCAAAGCAAAGAAAACCTGCCAATGACATTTATGATTACTAACTAGCAACTAATAAACAAGGGTTTTGTCGATTACGAAAGAAAGAAAGAAAGGACCATCAGTTCAACAGATACTTACTCGAAAAATGTCAGAGAAAGTGGCTTTGCCATCTTCAACGAAATGAGCACCGGCAAAGAATGTTGCAGCATAGACTGCAAACAATAAAAAGAATGATACTCCAAATCCAGTCCCACTGATCAAACCTTGTCTTATCCCTGCCTTCATCGGACCTTCACATTTCTTTTTGTAAAGTAACATCACCTTTTCTTCTGCACAAAATGATGCAACTGTTCTTATACTCCCCACTGCATCGGTAGCGACCTGGCTGGCTTGTTCGTACATCAACTGCCAAGCAATAAAAAATGTCAATGAATAATTATAGTAACACTTCAACCTATATATTAGTTAGTTTTAGATTCTACCTTTGCATCTGCACTAAATCCTTTCAGAAACTTCATTTGTACATAGCCGTTAAGCCCAAGAAGTGGAAACATGGCGAGGACTATCAAAGCCAACTGCCAACTTGAAGCAAAAGCAATGACTAAACCAGCTGTAACTGCTGCTAGATTCTCAACAAGTTGACTTAGTGCATCCCCGACCAGTGCACGCACAGTTGCAGCATTTGCTGAGAGCCTAGCACCTATTGAACCACTAGAATTTTCGGTTCTATCGAACCAACCAACCTCCATGTTAACTATGTTTTGAAAACAAAGCAATCGAATCCGTTGTATTAACTTGCAACCAGCCACAGAAAAGAAGTATGTTCTTGCTGGAGCTGCCACTAATGATGCTATACCAAGCAACATCATTATCAATGCCCAAAATTTCGAATCCTTTTTGAGTTTATCTGGCGGTTTGTAAAATGTTTCGATGGCATTGGCAAATATTAAGCCGAAAAGTGGAAGAATGACACCATTGATGATGGCAGCCACAGATCCAAGTACAAGTATGGGAATTTCAGGCTTATTGAGGAATGCAAGTCGACGAAGTGGGACTGGAGGTGACCGTTCTTTGGTGTCGACAGATGCACTTTCTTCAGCCATTGGAACATCTGTAATAGGAACTCCCGCAGGTAAACCAAATGAAACTGAGAAAGAGTGGCGGCTGCTGTTTCCTACACCAGATGATCCTCTACTAATGGATCGTGCCATCAACACTCCTTTGCTATATCGTCTAAACGATCCCGATATACTTTCTTGTTTAACTTTATCAATTCCAGCTTCTTGAGACTCTTGGTTGACTTCTTGCAGCCTAATAAGTTGTGAGTAAGGTCCTTCAGGATCCTTAAGTAGTTCTGTGTGAGAGCCTGATAAATCAAAGTCAACCTATCAGACTTAAAGAGACCAAAATCTTGTTGGTGTAGAAAATAGTTTAATCAATCAAAACCGACCAAACTACCAGATCATAATCCACCCAATAGGGAAGCAATATGGGAGTGATAGAACAAAAAGAAAAGACAACTTCTTGGTACCTTTTTCAACCATCTTTCCTTTATGAATGACAGCAATCATATCTGCATTCCTTACGGTGCTTAGACGATGTGCAACAATTACCGTAGTTCGATTAACCATTATTCGGTCCAATGCCTCTTGCACGACGTGCTCGGATTCAGCATCAAGTGCACTTGTAGCTTCATCTAGAAGTAAGATTCGTGGATCTTTCAAAATTGCTCTAGCAATGGCAACTCTTTGCTTTTGACCACCAGAAAGTTGAGTTCCATGAGCACCAACAAGTGTGTCCAGTCCCTGGATGCAATCAAGCTCTAAATATTAGAAAAACATTCGAAAAGATACCATTTATGCATTAAACTCATAGCAAATGTTGACACCTGGGGTAGTTTATCGATAAATTTTGACGCATTGGCAAGTTCAGCTGCTGCTTTTATCTCTTCCATGGTTGCACCGTCTTTTCCATAAGCGATGTTATCCTTTATGCTAGATGCAAACAACACAGGTTCTTGGCTGACAAGACCAATTTTGCCTCTAATCCATTTTAGTTGAAACTCTTTGAGGTTGATGCCATCAATAAGAACTTCACCCATACTTGGATCATAGAATCTCTCAATCAAACTTATCACAGTTGATTTCCCACTTCCACTTTGTCCAACCAAAGCAGCAGTCGTCCCACTCGGAATTTTTAGGGAAAATCCATTGAAAATCTGCTCATTTGGTCTTGTAGGATAGCTAAAATGAACATCTCTCAATTCTATATCACCTGTAATGTCGTCTAATGTCTTTCCTTTCATGTCATAAGCATCAATGAGAGGTATCCTCTTGATAGTTTCAAACATTTTAAATGCTGCAGCTCGACCAGCAGCAAATGCACTTAAGCATGGAGATGCTTGGCCTAAAGACCTGATAAAAATATTTAGCACAATTAGATATATATATTCAAGCTAAATGAAATTAGTTGAGAAACTTTGTAATGTGTAGTAAAAGAAATGTAAATAAAGCTCACATGGAACCAGTTAGCACGGCAACGACCACGTTAAGAACTTCGCCTCCAGTGTATCCTTTATCCAATACCAACTTTGCACCATACCATATAGCCAATGAATAGCTGAAGAAAAGTACTGCAAAAATAGTTCCAAAACCAACTCCCACAGCCAATCCTTCTTGAACACCCGATCGATAAGCGTTTACGAGAAATTTTTTATAATTGCTCACAGCTTGTTTCTCTCCAGTAAATGAGGCAACCTACCCAGCAGTAAAGTATCAAGAGCCAACTTTCATAAAGAATAGACAGTCCAAAGAAAGAAACCAATGATGTTTAGACAATATATAACATACCGTTCTAATTGAGCTGATTGTTTGCTCGACGACATCGGCTGCTTTTGCATAAGCACTTTGACCACGGGAAGTCATTTTTGTAATAATGACCGACGTAATACCTCCAGAAATCACAAGGAGAGGAAGGGAGGATAACATGACCAGCGTTAGAAGCCACCCTTTAATGAAAGCTATTATAAAGCCTCCAAAGAATGTTGATACAAGTTGTATACATTTTCCAACCTGAATAAATAAGACATAAATTTCTTAAACATCATTCACAAATATACAACTTGAATGGCAATTCAATCTTTTCCATGTAGTGAACTTTTAAGTTTAATTTTTATACTAAATGATGTTACCTTCTCCCCCATTGCATCTTGTATAAGAACGGTGTCCCCCGACATCCTCTCAACCACCTCTCCGGTGTTCGTTTCCATGTCAAAGAAAGAAACATCTTGCCTCAATATAGTTTTGAGATACAAACCCCTTATTCTTGAAGCTTGCCTCTCCCCTGTGACCATCCAACTGGCTACCTCTGATATGCACAAACAAAGAATCAACAATCAGAATCGTTTACACAATAAGAATTGACAAAACTCGGTATTGAAAATGATCTTACGGATAAAAGCCGCTGCACCACATCCAATTGCTAAGTACACAAATTTAAGACAGACCTGCACGACATTTTGAAGGCAACAAAGTTAATGAAATGAAGAGTCTCTTGTTGTAATACAAAGAGGGGTTCTTCATAAATCATAACATAACATCACAGATAGTCTCACCTTGGAAACTACTTTAACTATATCTGAATTGCTCTGATTAACACCAAATGAATCAGTCAATTCTCCAAATACAATAGTCATAAGTGGTAGACTGAGGCCGTTCCCTATGGCGCCGATCGTGCCAACAATCATCAAAAGAACATCGGTCGAATCTGCAAATGAGAATAGCTTGTAGAATGGAACCGAATTGGTTTTCCCATCTCCATTTTTGTTCTTCAAATCTTCTTGGTTTGCATTTTTATTGGAGCTTTTCTCAGTTTCATTAGCTCTAGATGAGCTTGGTTGATCTGTATTATTTGCGTTTCCGTCTACACCATTTTCTATCTCCATTTTTGTTGTCCTAAATTCAAACTCTACCTACTGGAAAAAACAGAACACAAAAGAATGACATTTAAGAATCATCATTTTGAATTCTAGAACAAATATGGTTAACAAATATCTGAAAAAAGTCAAAAAGAGATTGTAGGAGAAACTTGTACATTCAACACAACAAACCTCCCCAGAAACAGAGCAAAAAAAGAAAAACAGAGTATATGAAAAAACAAGAGGAATTACTTTACTCTCTCTCTCTCTCTTATTAAGCCAATGGTGAGAGTCAAAAGAGAAACCCAAAAGATGATTAAACTTCATTCATTTCTCCATTTCATTTTCATGAAAAGAAACTAAGTGAAACAGAACAAAGTAAAAAAGAAGAAGAAAAAGTAAATTTCTTAAAATGCTCAAACATAGGAAGAAACAAAAAGGCAGAAAAAAAATGGAGGAAGATGAAGAAGACGAGAAGAAGAAAAAGAAGAAGTAAAAATGTGAAGTCTCAGATGAAAGAGAAAGATACCAACTAAAGAAAAACCCATAAAAACAGAAGAGAGAAAGAGGAATAAGAGAATACAATCAGAAGAAACTCCAAAGAAAGGAAAAGAAAAGAAAAGAAAAATGGGCAAGTGGGTGATTGAGCTTGCAGAAGATGAAAGCAAAGAGGAAAGAGTACCTGAAAAAGAAAAGAAAAGAAAGATGAAAGTTGAAAAGCACCAAACTTTTGGAGAAGAGAGTATTGAAAAAGAGAAAGAGGTATTTTGGCACTTGCTAGTAATTAGCAGAGGTTTTTATAAAGGGTTTCTCATAATCAGACATTTCCTCTTTCCGTGACGGCCAAGCTCAATTTCTTTTTATAAAAACAAAAAATGAAAAATGAAAAATCCCATTTCCAAAATTCGAAAATGGGATCCACATCCACCAAATCAAAAGCCTTAACAAAATGTCTCAAATGTCAAACCAACACAACAACACTCCACTTTTCCCCGTTCTCTGCCTTTCCCATACCTTCAATGTTCATACTCAGTTAATTCCTATACTATTACATACCTTCAACAAAATTTAAATCAAATCTCTCGTATTAAATAATAATCATTTTCATCCGATAAATTAAAAATTAAAAACTTGATATTAGTAGAATTTATAGATATAAAAAGAAAATTTAGTAGGATCACATGAACCCAACATATGTATACTTAGAAGGTAAGAACAAAACTTGATGAGCACACAAGAAATTTCCCAGTTTGACTTTTGTTTGAACAAGTATTTTCTTTTCTTATATATGTTAGTTGTATTAAAAATAATAATAAAGAAAGAAAGAAAGAAAGAAATAAAGAATAATACAACCTAAAACAGGTAATGGATACTTTGCATAGAATGTAGAGAGAGAGAGAGAGAGAAAGGAGCAGATACAGATCCTCTTCTTTCCCTATAACCTTTTTTTTCTTCTTTTCTTACTTTTCTTAAAAAAGCAATTTACGAGAAGATTAATGGAACGTGGCCTTTGTCGGAGCACACTAATTTTTTTGTGTTTTCTCTTTGGTTTGAAATTTTTTGAGGTTTTATTTATATATGAAATCAACTTTGACTTCATTTCTTTCATCACTTTTAATATTATAAATGTTCTTCTACACCCCCTCAATTTTATTCCACTTCACAAACATAAATCACCACTTTTTTTCTTAATAATACAATACTCATATCATTTTAAACACATTATCTAAAGATAATATTACAATCATGATTCACATGTTTTTATTCTTACCATTTTTAAAATATGTATTCATGTATACTCTATACCCTCACAATTCCATATTTTAATTTCATATATATAGAAAAATATAAACCATAAATCTTTTAGTTGCTAACATATTCTATATACAATTTAAGCTATAGCTAATATTTAGGACATACTTAGGTTGAGTAACCTCCTTTATAATATAAAGACCATCAATCTTCTTCCCAATTAAGACTATCCTTCTTTGTTTCTCTATTTCCAAAGCTACCTTTTCACCAGTAAAAGTACATCCCTGGTCTTCAAGCATCTCCAAGGAAATCAAATTCCTTTTAAGCTTTAAAACATGTCTAATATCTCTTAGGAGTACTTCCTTATTGTTTGTGAGATTTAGTAACACCAAGCCTCTCCCAATGCATTCATTGTTGTTTCCCACGTAAACTCAGTCCTCCTTCCTCTTATTTGTAATCAACAAAACCAATTTTTCTTGGAAGTCAGATGAGAGGTACATCTTGAGTCTAAAACTCAGGCTCCCTCCTCAATTTCAACATTCATGTGGCTTCTTATTTGCAGAAGCAAGTACCAATGTATTGATAAGACTCTTCACCAGTATGTCGCTGGTATCTTCCATGTTCTCTTCATTTCTTTGAGTCATCTTTTTATGAGTTTCTGTGTCTATTCGATTCTTCTATTTCATATGGTCTAAATATTCGATTATCAACTCTTCTTTGGTGTTTTTCCCTCTCGGTTTAATTCCTTTTAAAATGTCCCTCATTATGACAAATAAAACACTTCAAAACTAGTCTCTCTATGATTCTTCTGATTTTTACTGAAATGGCTCCTTTTGAATTGATTCTTTCCCTTTTAATAAATAGACTCTGCTCCTCCAGAACTTTTTCCTTCAAGTTGAAGTTCCAGTACTTCTTTGTTTCTTGAGGCTGTAATGACAATATCTACTGCCGTAAGCATAAAGAAGAGAAATCAGAACTTCCATGTACAAAAAACTTCAAGAGAGAGAAGGTTTTTTTTTTTTTTCTAACACTTCTTCTCTAAGTATTGCAAGTCCTCTTCTACGATTGTTTCAAAGAAGTTTAATAACAAAAACATATATATAGTTTAAACAAGAACTCTAACTAAAGTTGATATTTCTGTTTAATTTTTGGTGCAGCTAACAAAGAATTTGGTTCAACCTTTTAACATATTCTTTTATTATCCTTCTAGACAGGCTTCCTCCTAATGAGACGTGCTTTCGTGCATAAGGTATTGCCATAAGATATCTCATTGAGACTTTAAAATTGACTAGATTTGTTGTGTGGGTGTTGAAAACTCTCAGAAGTGCATGTTATTTATCATATTTGGATAGAGCACAATCTTTGTGTGTATAGGCTTAATTACATTACAACCTTTCTAGATGGTTAGTTTTATTGTCTAGTCCAATGTCTTTCTCTATTAATCAAAGTCGCTTAGAATTAACTTTTACGTTTGAATGCCTCTTCCTCCTTCAAACATTTTTCTTTGAGTTGCGTGAAGTTTTATGTGTTCTTGTATTTCTCTCTCTTATAGTTATTGCTTTACTTGTCCTAAGCCTTTGTTGTATCTTCAATCATGTTTTTAAATTATTGTTTGTATGATTTGAAGGTATTATAAAAATGTGTTGGAATTTTAAACTATAATCCCTTGGCCGAAAAGGAGTGAAATTTGTCCATTGCAAAATTTCTTTTCGTTCGTTTATTCCTTTGGCTTTTTCTTTTTCTTCTTTTTCTTCTTCTTTTTTTTTTTTTTTTTTTTTTTTTGCAAAGGAGAGATAAAGCCTCTCCAAATAAGTTCTAAATTTGTCGCCTAAAACAAAAGAGAAGATTCCTTCCCAAAAAACCCTACAAAGGATGCCAATAAAAAGAAACGTATAATATTAAATCTCCTTTATGATCATGTCGATATTTTCATCAATATCTTCATGTTTTTATATATATCAAGAATAAATTCACATTTCTATTATATGTTAAATTATTTACAAAACATACAAATAATCTATATTGTTATCGATATAACTTGTTAAAAAATAATAATTATTATTATTATAAATATAATATAAACAATTGTAAAGGATTTATCAATTAATTTCAATTTTTAATATTTTTTAAAAATTTAGAAGTATTTATTGTCATTTTGACATTTTATCAAAATAAGTATCTAATAATTTGTTGGGATGGTTTGACACATTGAGTGTGTAAACAAGTCTAGAGTTAACACGTTGAAATTATTAAATTTTTGTTTGAGTAGTAGAATTGTAAGTGGAAGTTTCTTGAACCTAGTAAAAAGTAGATTAAGGTGAAAAAATAAGTTCATAGATAAATGTAAAAAAAAAATATGAAAAAGATAGAATTACTCAATTGATGTGTTACTTCATCTGTGTTTATTATTAAAATATTTTTAGGACAAATATCAATTTATACCTCTGAATAGATATTGTATCAATTTCAACTCTAAACTTAACAACTATGTATCAATTTAAACTTTAAACTTTCATAGGTGTGTTCAAATAAAACATAATGAAGAATTCAAATTGATATTGTGGGGGAATAATCTCTTATTTTATTAATGAATATTCTGTGTCTTACAAGAGTATCAATTGTTACATAAATAGATAAATTACACAAAGTAAATAAGGAATGTAGTATAATTAGCCTAAACTATAGAATTTTCATTAATACCCTCCCTCAAAGTCAAGGTGGTAGAGCAACGATCAACTTGAGTTTGGTAAGTATTTGACAAAACCGATTAGGTGGCAATGCTTTGGTGAAGATATCCGCAGGTTGTTCAATAGTGGAAACAGAGCGTAAGAGGAGGGTGTTGCTTAAGAGGTGGTGACGAACAAAGTGACAGTCATTTTCAATGTGTTTTGTACGTTCATGAAAAACATCATTGTAAGCAATCTGAATGGCACTACGATTGTCAAAATGGAGGAGGGTGAGACCCTGTTGAGGGGCACCCATATCAGCAAGGAGCCATCGGAGCCATAGAAGTTCAGCTGTAGCATCAGCCAAAACATGATATTCAGATTCAGTACTGGAACGAGAGACAACACTTTGTTTCTTACTACGCCATGAGATGAGAGAATCACCTAAGTAGAAGCATTATCCTGTGGTGGATCGTCGATCAGTGGGATCCCCAGCCCAATCAGCATCAGAATATCCAGATAACACAAGGGAAGACTGAGAGGAGAACTGGAGACCATGTCCTAAGGTGCCTTTGACATAGCGAAGTATGCATAGAACAGCAGTGAAATGAATGGTTCGAGGAGCAACCATAAACTGACTGACAATATGAACAGCGTATGCGATGTCTGGACGAGGCACCGTTAGATAGATAAGAATGCCAACAAGTTGCCGATACAAGCTTACATCTTCAAGAGGAACTCCATCAAACGGAGTTAGATGGACATTGGGATCCAATGGTGTTGAAGATGTGTTAGAGTCAGTAATTCCTGAGCGGGCTATCAGATCAGAGGCATATTTTGCTTGAGACAACAGATAACCATCTGAACGTTGAGAGACTTCAAGACCAAGAAAATAATTGAGAGATCCAAGGTCTTTCATCTCAAAATGTTGACCAAGATAATGTTGTAGATCGGATATGGCCTGTGGATCATTACCAGTAATAATCATATCATCAACATAAAGAAGTAGAAGAACAATACCATGGGGTGTCTGTCGTGTAAAAAGCGCATTGTCGTGAGAGCTGGAGGTAAATCCAAGTTGTGTAATGGTGGAGCTAAATGTGGCAAACCAAGCTCGTGGAGCCTGTTTTAGACCATATAAAGCTCAACAAAGAAGACACACCTAACAGGCTACGAACAGATGTCATTCGAGCTCTGGGGGCAAATGTTTCCTCATAGTCAATCCCATATTCTTGTGAGTACCCTTTTGCAACAAGACGAGCTTTATAGAGTTCAATAGTTTCATCAGAGCGAGTTTTGATTTTGTAAATCCATTTGCTTCCAATGGGTCTTTTACCGGTAGGTAAATCAACATAGTCCCAAGTGTGTGTCTTTTCAAGAGCCTGTAATTCTTCATCCATTGCTTTCTGCCATAAAGGATTAGTACTGGCCTCTTGATAAGAGGTGTGTTCAACAAGGGAAACAATGGTGGAAAAAAATGGTAATCAGTGAGATGAGTGGGAGGTTCTCTTACTCGGGTAGAGCGACGAAGAGAGGTATCAGGAGTAGATTCAGGAACATCATCGGAGACAGACGGTTGATCTGGATTCGCAGGAGCAGGTGTAGATTATGCAACCTCAGTATCCGAAATGGGTTCAGAAAGAGGAAAAAGATCAACAGATGTATTAGTAAACAAAGGATGAGGACTAGAGAAGGAGGTGTGGAAGGAGGACAAGCAAGAGAACATAGTGTGTTCCTAAAAGGTGACATGTCGAGATATCCAGAGTCGTTTGGAAAGAGGATCCCAACAATGAAATCCTTTGTGTTCAGTGCCATAGCCAAGAAAGCAACAGAGGTGGGCATGTGGTTCAAGTTTATTGTGTTCATGAGGATGCAAAAGAACGAAGCAGGCACAACCAAAGACTTTAAGGTTAGAGTAGTCAGGAGAAGTACCATATAGTCTTTCGAAGGGAGATGTGTTTTGAAGAACAAAAGACTGGAGACGATTGATGGAATACACTGATGTAAGAGCAGCTTCACCCCAGAATTTTTCAGGACAAGAGGCAGAGAGGAGGAGGGCACATACTAAGTCAAGAATATGACGATGTTTGCGCTCAGCACGCCCATTTTGTTGAGAGGTATGAGGGCAGGAGCTCTGAACAATAGTGCCCTGTTGGGAGAGAAAGGAAAGAATAGTGGAATCTTTATATTCCAAAGCATTATCAGTGCGAAGAATTTTGATGGGAGACGAAAATTGAGTGTGGATCATGTTAGCAAACTCAATATAAGTGCGAGATAATGCAGAACGATGTTTTAGAAAATAAATCCATGTAAATCGAGAGTAGTCATCAATGAATAAAACATAATAACGATAACCATGAACTGTAGTAGTAGGGGCAGAACCCCAAATATCATAATGCACTAGATCAAATGGTTTATCACATGTAGAGGTGGATTGAGAAAAAGACAAGGCAGGTTGTTTAGCAAGTTTGCAATTCAAACAATTTAAAGGAACAAACTTAGTAAGATTATTCAAATTGTTAACAGAAATTAAATGACGAAGTTTTTCAGAAGAAGCATGACCAAGACGAAGATGCCACTGATATGTGTCAGAATTAGTGATTGAAGCAGAGATGGAGGAAGGAGAAGAAAGTCGAAGTGATATGTGTAACACCCCAAATCTTAAGGTATATTTTTATTATTCAAATCAAATTTGCTTTGTTTTTGGTGTGAAAGAAAAGAAGTGATGGAGGGAAAAGGAGTTGGAAAAGTAATAATAATCATATGTATTATTATTATTATTGTTATTAAATAAATAAATAAATAAATAAAATAATAATAATAATATTAATTAACTTTTCTCTTTTTTTTTTCTTTTTCTTTTCTTTTCTTTTCCCTTTCTTCTTCTTCCTGTGAGCGTGCCCCCCCCTCCCCTCCATTTTTCTTTTTCTCTCTTCTCCTTCTCCTTGCCCTAGCCACCGGCCGCCCCACATAATTCCTCTTTCTCTCTTCTTCTCCGTTCGCCCTTCACCGTCGTCTTGCACCAGTCGAGCGCATCCTGTCCGACGAAACCCAGCCAGTCGAGCGCATCCCATCCGACGAAACCCAGCCGGGCCGCACCGCCTCTCCTTTAAAAAAAAACTGTCGTCCGTCTGCGTCGGTCTCCGTCTGTGTGGTTGTCGTTCGACCCACCCTACACGTTCGGCTTGTTCAGATCCGCGGCTTCGTTCGCGCCGGTTTCCATCCGTGAAGCCCAGCCGCCACGCCTCCCTTAGCCGACTGCCGACCGACCCACATGTAGAGTTGCCGCGAGCCGACAGCCGTGCACCGTGGAGTACCGCTGCCTCTGTTCTACGGTATTTTGTCGAAGTGGTTTTGTTGGTAACAAATTAAATATGGGTTGTAATTGTTGCAAAGTTGTTCAAGCGATATGGTTGGAATAATTGGCTAATTTGTTAATTTATTTTTGAAGGTGTTGAAAGTGACGTTGGGTCCCTTGAATTCACAACCGATTTGTGAATTGTTAGAGTTCGGTTCGCCAATACCTTGGTAAGCTGGAATTTACCTTGAGGGGAGTTAAGTGGGAGTTTATATTGTGAAAATAATTGAGTTTCATATCCTTATGATTAGGTGTCTTTCGTTGGATATAGTAACTCGAGGGATTTGTGTAACTTCGAGGTAAGGGACTTTCTACTGGACTCAATAACAAAAAAATTAAGGTGTATCGACTATATGGACCGAAATGTTATATCTGGACTGAGTAGGGATGACGGTTATGATGTACGTTTGGGTGTGGACTGAATGTTTAATGTATATTGTGTTTGACTGAGTGAAATTTATATATTTATGTATGGATTGATGTGGACTTGTGGTTGAGTGGATGTTGTGACCGCTTGGCTATGTGTGTTGTTGACTGGTGTAGTGATATGTTCTTTACTGTCCTTGGGTTAAATTAGGATAAGATGGTTGTTGAGGTTAAAGGAAGAGTTTATGTGATGAGGAAATTTGGCTGTACTAGGAATGATTGTTAAGATGTTTAGAATGGACTGAGGGGAAAAATTATTAGTTTCCTGATGGGTAGTACCTTGCAGGTGTCCTACGGGACCACCATCCTTTATGTGTATCCTTCGGGATCACAAGACTGATATGTGCATCCTTCGAGAGTACTAGACTGATACGTGTTTCTGCAGAACACTAGACTGATTTATGCGTCCCTCGGGTGTTAGACTGATTATGTGTATCCTACGGGATCGCAAGACTGTGACTGTGCAGGGTACTCCATAGGAAGTTAATAATTTATTTTCCCTTAACGGGACCAGTAGTGGGTCTCTTACTGGGTTTGTTAATACTCACCCGTTTATGTTTAAACTTTTTTCAGGCAAAGGTAACTCAAGGGACAGACCGACGAGGGACAAGAAGGAGCCGTGATTTCCATAGAGGACTGTCTTTGAAACTGCTTCCGCTGATGGTTTTGAAATACTTTTGTTTCAACTGAGTTTAAAATTTGTTATTTTTTTTGTAAACAGTACCTTAGAATTTTATATTTTGAAATAGGGCCCGAACAAAGTTTTCCTCGATTTCTTATGGTTTCCAACTAAAGTTTACTATGTCTTTTGTCAAATAAATTATTTGGTGCTAAAGTAATGACTTCGACTTAGATCAGATTTAAAAAGTTGGGTCGTTACAATATGAGCTCAAACAATCTTCCCACTTTGCGACCAGTTCCAATCGTTCGTCCAGTCTGCGGATCCTGAACCTGACAACCATTAGGAGAAAAGGAAACATTTAAGCCAAGATCACATAATTGACCGACAGACACTAGATTAAAGGTAAAATTTGGAACACAGTAAGTATGGGGAAGATGTAGACTGGGAGTATCAATGGTACCAGTATGAGAGATGTTCATACAGTTACCATCAGCAGCATAAATAGAGGGTAAAGATTTTGCAGGGCTAGAAGTAGACATAAGGGAAAAATCAGAAATCATATGATTACAACAGGCAAAGTCAAGAAGCCATCGATTACCTGACGAGACTGCAAGAGCAGAGGATGATGAAATTAATTGATTCAATAGGCTCTGAAGATCACTTATCTGAATGGGGGATATGGAATCATCCGAGGTAGCAGCAACAACAGATGAGGAACCAGATTTAGTAAAGTTTTTCTCTTTTGTGGAAGTGCCAGGAGGTCGGGGTGGTTTGGTAGGACAGTTATCCAGAATATGACCACGTTTATGGCAGTACCTGCACTCTATTTTAGGGCAATCAATAAATTTGTGACCAGAGAGCTTACAGTTTTTACAAAAAT
Organism: Cucumis hystrix; assembly: GCA_025688845.1. Lineage (NCBI taxonomy): Eukaryota > Viridiplantae > Streptophyta > Magnoliopsida > Cucurbitales > Cucurbitaceae > Cucumis > Cucumis hystrix. Next base: position 11,109,044 of record CM046887.1, read on the forward strand.
TATTTGAGACTCTATTGGGAGTGTATGTGCTGGCAAGGACAACATCAGATTGTTTAGTAGAATTGATGCCAAGGCCCTTTTCTTCAAACAAAATTTCTTGGATGGCTGCATCCAATGAAGGCAAGGGACTCCGGTGTAGTAAGGCAGCTCTGACAGATTCATATTCTGGGCGTAATCCCATAAGGACTTTAATAAGGCGAAGATGATCTTTGCTGATGTTCGCTTGATCAAGCTGAGTCCAAATGGGTTGAAGAACTGCCAAATATTCATTAACAGACTGACCAGTATCTTGATGAAGATTTACAAGTGTATTGTGCAGTTGATAGTAATGGGCTAATACAATAGATTTAAAGCGTGTAGACAAAAAATCCCATAATTCTTTAGCATCATCAAAAGCATCAAATTGTTCATGTATAGCAGGAATAGAAGTGTTACCAAGCCGGGTGATAATTTGATTATTTTTACTGTCCCAATCTTCGAGGCGTTCAATGAATTTGCTATCTTCTTCCTTGTCCTGTTTAATTGGTTTGGTTATGTCGCCAGTTACAAGGTGCCATAGTTTTCTTCCAATTAGAAAACTTTTCATTTGATTTTCCCAGGTGATATAATTTGTTCCATCAAGGATTGTACTAATGGGTCTAATGATATGGTCTCTCTCCATTCTGAAAAATTGAAATCCCACGTGTATGAGTAGCAGAGTAAGCAGGAGCGTCAACCACAAATCGCGGTTGAGGTTCGTCGAATTCGCGACTGTGTTGACGAAGATTTGTGGCTGGGATTCACAGAAATCTTCAGATCTGAGGTTCGCGGCTGGGTTTCACGTCTTCACGTCTTCACGACAAGGATTCACGACAGGGGTTCGCAGGTCAACGTCTTCACGTCCGGCTGGGGTTTAAGTCTTTTCGCGGCAGGGAGTCGTCTTCACGGCTGAGTTGCAACGACGAAGACACAACGCGAAACGAAGACGAAGATTCGTGAAGATGAATCTGAGACAGATCTTCACGACGACGAAGATCTTCACAGCAGCAAAAAGAAAAACGTAGATATTTTGTTCAGATCTGTGAGCGAAGGTGGATGATTTTTACGGCAAGGATTGACGACGAAGAGATAAAGGTATTCGTCGTCAATGATCTTCACTGCAGAGATCTTGGCGGCGACGGCGGCAGGTATAGTAGATCTAGGTTTTCTGCTCTGATACCATGTGAGGGAATATTCTCTTATTTTATTAATGAATATTCTGTGTCTTACAAAACTATCAATTGTTACATAAATAGATAAATTACACAAAGTAAATAAGGAATGTAGTATAATTAGCATAAACTATAGAATTTACATTAATAGATATACTTATATATAACTCATAATTTAAATTAAAACACTTGTAATAATTTAGGGTCATAATTGAATTTAATTTTAAAAAATAAATATTTAAATTGATACGATTATTAATTTAAAGTTTTGAAGTAATAGAAAAAGGAAGAAGGAAAAGAGAGAGACTGTTTTCGAAAATAAAGGAAGAAAAGAAAGCAACACTTTAGATAACACAAAATGATATATATATATATATATATATATATTATGGTCTTCAAAAGTAGCACTATTATGCATTTGTCATCAACAATGGGAACAAAGATAAACATAACCCAACTAAAATAAAAATGTTTCCATACTTTTATCAATCACTTTTTCCCTTTTTTAAAGTTATTAATTAGCAGATTCCTTTTCAAAAGTTTAATCAACTTTATTTAACCTTTCATCGCTCATTTCTTTGTTTTTAAAATTACGAAGTAAAATTGAAAATGATGAAAAAAAGGTTACAAGAAAATATTTTTTATTTTTCAAAAACAGAAAACAAAATAAGTTACCATACAAGACCTAAATAATTAATTTTTCTCTTCTTGTATTACCTTCATTTTTCTATAAACATTAAACAAATATCTTTGGTTTGTTTAGTTGATACTCAATATAATTATCTCACTCCATGTATTATTTAGAGAAGTTCAATTTAAAAGTCTTGAGTTAATATGTTAGAGTGTTTAAAGCACCAACTTTAAGTGGGATAACCTACCCATTGTTTGAATCTTCAATAGTCATTGAATTTTTTTGGTACTATAATTGTAGGATGAGGGTTCAAGCTTACGACCTTTAGAATAGAGGTCATGCTTGCTATGTAAGACCACTAGTGAAACATAATTTGGCTCAATTGTTGTAATAGATTGGTTTCCAACTATTGTAATATATGAATAGCTACAATATTAATTACTATTTCAAATAATTCCTATTTTGCATAGTATTATTATCCATCATCTATTTCCATATCTTTGACCTAGTGTTTAGTATATCCTACTACTCAAAATTAAAATAATTCGCATGTGAAACACACTATTATATAACTCGTACTGAAAGTATTTAAAACAAAAACTCATGCTAAAATTAATATGCACCTTAAACATGTTATTAAATTATCCTAACTTTAATTTTTAAGCAACTCACACCCAAACACTATTAGAGTTGTTTATTATGTTGGATAGTAAACAATATAGAGAAATGGGAAGAGAGAGTATTTAAATAGTCATGAATAAATGTGTAGATTTGAATAGTGGGCCTTCTTGAAATTAGTGAAATTTAATAATTTAACATCAACTCAAGAAATCAATAGAACAAACAGGCAGAGTAAAAAGAATTGGTTATGGTAAAATTCATACCTTATTTAATATTGGGTACCTTATTAAAATTGAGAATAATTATAAAATAATTTCAAATCAATTTGGTCTTTGTCATCATGATGTAATTTAGGTCTGATTATTCGGAAGGGAATGAATGTTCAAATTATTATTTTGTAGAATAAAAAATACAATAATAATGAATAATGTGAATGATTGAAGTTGATATTATTGGATTAAGTTGCTGCAAAGTGTGTATTGATAAAAGGATATGTTGCAATTTGCATAAGGTATGGACACTTGTTTGGAGGTAAACAATTTATGATATAGTGGAGGAAAAGGAATATAATTGCAAAATTATTCTCTCCACCTTCCTTTTGAATTTATATTTGCTTGCAAATATATGCAATATGACATTTGTTTTAGTGCAATGGGTTTTTTAAATCCAATATGTATGTGGGGGCATATTTGTTTGATTATTATTATTGTTATTAGGTTTTAATAATATTTTGGTTGATTTTGATACATTTTCAGTTCAATAATTATATATGTGAATTAGAAACTTGTGAACTAGTTTGCCTTTTCATTTCTTTTTCTTTTCTTCAGTTCAATAATTATGGACTGACCAATCAAATCAAGTTTAATGTTGGAATGAAACTTTAATTTAGAAAAAAATTAGCAATAATTGGCGGTTGATAATGATCTCCATTTTATATCACAAAGTTCACATCAACTCCTCCCTCATTCAAATCTTTAGATTGTGTTTGGAAAAAAAATCAGTTAGATTATTACAATTGAATGGTAATAATTTGTATTTAGGGTATAAACTACTTCAATTTAGTATATATGTTTTGAACTATAAACTATTTTAATTTGAGAAGAAAGAAAAAAATGTTATTATTGTAACGAAATATAAAAAAATATGAAAGTAAAATAATAAAAAAATGTAAAAAATAATAAGTATTGTAATAAATAGAGATTTTAAAATAGTATTTACAATAACTAATTAGAGAGATAGGAAGAACAATTTTTGCCTTGAAAGGCTGCCTAAAAGTATTGTTATCCTAAATGGAAAATGTTAGAATTAATTAATCAATGGATTTCAAATGCTAATATAAGCTAATTATGCTTGACATTGGTTTCAAATCATCATAATTTGAATCTATTTAAAGTTGATATATATAAAGAGTATTCGTGTTCACTTATACAATGGATTTTTTTTGTAAGACTATATAAAACAAATGTACACTATGATTTGGTTTATCCACTTTCTGTATATAATATGCGTTTTTTTTCTCTTAAACAAATGAAATTTTATTTTAAAAGCATCCTAATATTAACATCTCGTTTAAATATAGCAAAATTAATCAAAATATAACAAAATATAGTATTTTTAAAAATAAAAAAATAAATTAAAATATTTACGAGCTATAGCAAATTTTTGGACTCTATCACTTAGTCTTCTATAATTTTTTTAAAAATATTTAAAATATTTATAAATATAGAAAATGTGATCTATTAGTAAAAATATAGAAAAATGTAATAAAATTTAGTCCTCATGGTCACAAAGCATTAAAATTAATGAATAAAATAGTGATGTAATGTAAGAAAATGCGTTCAAAATTAATTGAGTTAAAATAATTTTATGTTATAGGTAAATTTGGTGAAATAGAAACAATTTGTTTATTAAGAATATACTTTTTAAATTTATTATTATTAAGTTCATACTTTTTATAATCAATAACCCTAACCCTATCTCTATGATGCCAATAAGGACAACAATTTTGGTTTCCACATTATATTATTTATCTAACAAAAAAACAAAAGTCAATTTTGTAAACTTTTGTTTAATGAATTGAATACGTGTTCATAGTGCCAACAATCATATCTTGCTAATTAACATATTTATCCCTAAATGTTCCCATTTTGTTTATTTAATCCTAAATTATTTATAATTATAATAATCTTTGGGGACCATTTTCTTAATTCTATTAAACTTGGGGACCATTTTTTTTTTAATTTACAATTCAATCAAATTTTAAACTATGTGTTGACATGTCAATTAAAATAAATAAACCATTGACTTTAAAGTATTACTCTATTAGATACATATCATTTTTATCAAATATCTAAAAATGAACCTGACTCAATTGATTCAAACCTTCGTAAGATTTTTTCATCTTATACATATTAGTAAAAAAAAAATTATTGTAATATAAAAACGAAAATTTAATTTCAACTCTCGAGCAAATGATTTCAAAGTTATTTGATATTTTAATTTTAATAAGGTTGTATGATTCCCTCATCCACTTTTTAAAATTCTAACAAAAAATTTAACATTACACAAACAATTTTATTTTTTTAAAAAAGAAACCTACTGTTTAAAATTTGACTTGATTAAAAGTATTTTTAAATGGTGAACTTCTTCTAGAGGAAAAAAAATCATGAACTATTTTAAAAAGAAAAATAGTCAAAATTCAAAGTTCAAAAATATAAAATATAAAATGTTTTAAGTTCTAATTTTCTGCATGGTTTTAAAACATTTTCTAAAATAAATGATATGATAAAAGAATATTTTTAGTAAACAACATCAACGTTTAAAATAACACGTGGAGAGATCTCTCTAATGTTGATTCGAATTCAAGTTTAAAATGTTTATCGTTTAAATTGATATAATTTGTTAAATTTATATTTTAATGAATGAAATTATAAGTTATAGTTTATGTTTAAAACAACCTGTCAAAGTTAGAGTAAAAAACAATTCAATACCTACCAAAAAAAATGTGGTTTTTAAATTAGTCTTACAAAATATAAATTAAAATGTTGTGATATATTTTTCATTAATCGAGTGTTACGTCATCATCATTTAATAATATATGAAATTCAACAATATTAAATAATTATTTTTAAAATATAAATATTTCTTTTTAATTTCCTCATTCTCCTATTTCTAGTCATTGTCAAAAAAAATCAAATTGAGATATTGTTGACAAATATTTTTGGTACTTTTTTTCCAAATCTTACATCATCTCATCATCTCATCATCTCATTCTCCTTTGTGTCTTTCTCCAAATATTCTTCCCTTCTTCAAAACTTCCAATTGTTCAAATGTGGACAAAATAATGGGCAACAATCTATATATACTATCAACTTTGGAATGAAACATACAGAGCAAACATCTTGATGAACACACTTTGTTTGGAATGTATTCTAATTTAAATGCTTTCTGGAAAGAATACTTTTGATAAAACTTTATTGTATCTTATATTTTTACAATGCGATTTTAAATTAAAAATTAATTAACAAAAAAACAACCTTTTTGGTGGATGTGTTTATGCTCCAATTGATTTTCATTTAGCTCATAGGTTTCATGATGTTTTTGAATCCTTATGTTTTGAGTTTGATTTTTTAATTTAGATCATGCTTACTAATTCTAAAGATTGGTGTAATCGTAATTGAATTTCATTGATAGATCAATCATAATGATCAACCTTAATCGTAAATGTAATTTGATTACTTTTATAGTGCTTACTTAAAATTAAGAATTTTATTAGATTTATTGTTATTGTTATGGTTGCGCCTTTACCTCTAAGGGTCAAATTGTAACTGTAATCGTAATGGTAACAATAAATATGTAAAAATTTATAGTTTTTTCTTTGAAACAATATCAATAACAATAACAATAACGGTAACAATCATATGTGGAACCCACGTTTGAAATATATGAGTCTAAATTTTGACTAGAGTATTAAGAGAAGGCATTTTGAGCCGAAGTGATCTGAAGGCTGGCGTTTAAGCGTTTAAATTTTGTTTCGCGTTGAAGTGAGGCGACTCAAGAAGGGTTAGGTGTTTGGTTTTGAATCGCAAGGTGAAGTCAGGCAAGGAGACACCTAATCTTGGTTTGACAAGGTTTGCGTGTTAAGTTAAGAGCTCAGCATGCTTAACTAAAATATTAAGCTTAGACGTGTAAGTTATAAGTAGGAGCTGGCAAATTAGGAGAAGTTCAAGGATGACTAATCTAGTTTTAGATTAGTATAAATAGAATTAACTTAAAAGGATTAAAGAATCTGCTAGTTTTCTGAGAAATTTTCCTAAGTGTTGGAGCTATTAAGAGAAGCAATAGGCGAGAAGAAGTGTTGAGGCTAGGCGTTTGAGCTAAAGAAAAATCAAGTCTTCATGAGTGACTTTTGAATGTGTTTTGTACTTTAAAGCCTTCTTTTAAACTTCATGTTGATTTGTAATGATGTTTTATAACGAATATTTTCAAATGAAAGTTTATGTTTAAAAAAAGTTTTATGTTGTTTAAATGAATGTGATAATGGTGTTCAAACCATTAGTCTTATTCCTATCAATGAGCTAACTTTCATGTGCACATAAAGGTATAGACGACAATCATGTAGAAAAGGCCGGTGGAGTGAAGTTGACCAATGCATAAAAAATGTGTATTGTATTTGGTGGCCTGATCAACAAGGAAATAACCAAAAGATTCCCAAATGCTGCTAATGAAAAGGCCATCACAGTAGTCTAAACAAAAAGACGATGAGTATTGGCGTTGGGATTGGTTCATGTACTCGACGAGAAGGATACAAGACTAATATGTGTTATTCGTTTGAATATTATGAAATGAGGCGATGAGTTTGTTTGAACTAAAATGATTATGTTTATGAAATGTGTTTCCAAAAAGGTTTTCTTAAAACATTTCCTGAAGTGAATGTTGTAAATTTTAATAATGGTAGATGAAAATTCATGAATCTTGACCAATTGGAACAACTCCATTCCTTGAAGTAGGTGTTGTGAATTTGAGACTTATGATCAAGATTGTAACTGTAGTAGAGGAATAATTATTTATTTTTCATGGTTGGTCCTTATAATCATCCAAGATTCAAAAGAACCACATGAAATGATAATCATAAAAGAAAAGCTCCACAAGAAAAAAAGAAAATGTGAAAGAAAATTCACATATCAATTTAATGTTATATTTAATCCATCCAATATGAAAATTTTGGGTTCAATAGATTTTTTAATCTTTTGAAAAGAAAATGGACATATTTTATAAAATAGCAGGCGTTTCTTTTGTGATGATATCATAATAAATGTTTTTTCTATCTCTCATTTTTTTATATTCTAAGTTTTATTTTTTCTCATTGTAATCATTTTGGTTATATTATGCTGAATAACTGAAAAAACAAGCAATGAAGATATACATCAAATAAATAATGCAACTATGCACACAATACTTAGAAGTAGAAAGTATATTTTTTTCAAACTAACAACTGGAAACAAAAATCAATAAAATATCAGGTTCTGCAAATCTGATTGAAGGTTTCATACAAGCAAATATTAATTTTTTTGAAGAAACAAAATTTATAATTGATAATGCATTGTTCTTCAGCCGATCAAAGAGAAATCTACTAAGTTTTAAAGATATACGTTCTAATAGTTATCATATGGAGACTAATAGAAAGAATAAGATAAAATATCTTTATGTTCTATTATATCCACGACCTCATATGAAAAAAATATACAGAAAAAGTTGTTCTGTTTTGTAACGCCCTAAAGAAAAGAGAAAAAAAAAAAAAAAAAAAAAATTTCCTTTTTTTTTTTTTTTTCTCGTTCCCCCCCCCCCCCCCCCCCGTCTCCATTTTTCTTTTTCTTTCTTCTTCCCCTTCTCTTTGCCCTAGCCGCCAACCACCACAGCAGCCAGCCGCACCGCCGCCAAGCCGTACCGCACCGTCGCCCAGCTGCATCGCGCCCGCCGCCCAGCCCCGTCCCGACGCCACCGTCCACTTCTTGTTCGCGAGTCGTCCCAGCCATGAATTTGAAGCTGACGCGCCCCTCCCCTGTTCCTTTCGTCCGACTAGCGAAGCCCAGCCGTCCGTCTCCATCCGTCACGCCCCGAACCGACGCGCCCCTCACCCTTCGCGAAACACCCAGCCGCACCGCCCAGATCTTCACGTCTTGCTGCCTGCTGCCGTCCGCGCGCCGCTGTCCCAGTAGTCCGACGAAGCCCAGTCGGCCGCGCGCAGCAAATCCGTCTCAGCCGCCGCCTGCCTCTGTCTGTGAAGCTGACCGCCTCTGTCTCCTTCCAGTCGCGCGTTTCCTTCCAATCCACGCTTCGAAGTTTGTCAAGTCGACATTCGTCCAATTGTTGTAAGTTGGAGGCCGATCTAAAACTGATTTTTCCTTTCAATGGAACATTTCACAGTTTTGCTTTGCTTGCTGCCGTTTGGTTACTATTGTTTTTGTCTCGTCATAAACCGTTGAGATTATTGGTGGTTGTTTTAATAACCAATATTGTTGGATTAGTAAATTGATTTGGAATGTTCTTGAAGGTGCAAAGCGTGGACATCACCTAAATCCCTTGAATTCCAAACGATTTGGGTTAGGTTCAACCCTCCACTTTTTGGGTAAGTTGTGGAAATTATATATAAATAAATTGTATAGGGGGAATTAGTATTGGAAGTGATCGATTCCTATTTACCTATGTTCAGGTTGTCTTGACGAAGTTAGGTTCAATCAAGGGACTAAAGTAACGCTAAGGTAAGGGACTTTCTACTGGACTCAATAATAAGAATTAAGATGAATTGACTATATGGACTGAAATGTTATATCTGGACTGAGTAGGGATGACGTTTAAGATGTTTGTTTGGGTGTGGACTGAAAGTTTAACGTATATTGTGTTTGACTGAATGAAATTTATATATGTATGTATGGATTGACGTGGACTTATTGTCTAAACGTATGTTGTGACTGCTGGGCTATTTATGTTGCTGACTGATGTAGTGATATGTTTTGACTGTCCTTGGGTGAAATTAGGATAATATGGTTGTTTGAGGTTAAAGGGGGAGCTTATGTGATAAGAAAATTTGACTGTATTGAGGATGATTTTAAAGAGGTTTAGAATGGACTGAGGGGATAAATTATTAGTTTCCTAGTGGATAGTTACCCTGCGGGTGTCCTTTGGGATCATCCCCTTTATGTGCATCCTTCGGGAGCACTAGACTGATACGTGCATCCTTCGGGAGCACTAGACTGATACGTGCATCCTTCGGGAGCACTAGACTGATACGTGCATCCTTTGGGAGCACTAGACTGATACGTGCATCCTTCGGGATCACAAGACTGTGATTGTGCAGGGTACACCATAGGATGCTAATAATTTATTTTTCCCCTAACAGGACCAGTAGTGGGTCTCTTACTGAGTATATTAATACTCACCCTTTTTATGTTTAACTTTTCAGGCAAAGGTAACACGAGGGGCAGACCGACGAGGAACAAGAAGGACTCGTGAATTGCCATAGGGGACTGTCTTTAAACTGCTTCCACTGACGGTTTGAAAATATTTTGATTTAACTAAGTCTACAAATAGTTAAATTTTTTGTAAACAGTATTTGAAATTTTGTATTTTTGAAATAGGGCCCGATTAAAATTTCCCTTCGTTTTCTTACGGTTTCAACTGAATCTTGCTATGTCTTTTGTCAACAAACGGTTTTGAGTAAAGTGACGACTTAGACGGACGAGGTCGAAAAGTCTGGGTCGTCACATGTTTTATCTTTTGGATTATATTATTCTCACATACGAGTAATTGATACATATGCAACAACGAACCTAAAGCTCATAAATTTAAATATATTTACAATTTGGTATTACCGATTGGGTCATTCAAGATTTATGATGATGAGAATAATTATTGAGAATTCACACAAACGTCCACTGAAGAGCCTGACGAATCTTAAATCTAATAAATGATCATGTGGTGTTTTCTCTAATGGCAAATTAAAAAATTAGGCCATCACCAGCTAAAGTGAGAATTTGATCATCGACATTTTTAGAACGAATTCATGGTGATATATGTGAACTATTAGCCCACAAAGTAGGCTATTTAAGTATTTTATGGTATTAATAGATGCATCAATAGATGGTCAAATGTGTGTTTATTATCAAGTCGAAACAATTCACTTACATGGTTACTTGCTCGAATAATTAAGTTAAGAGCACAATTTTCTGATTATATAATTAAGAACATTCGACATGCTAATGTTTGTGAATTTACATCACAAGCATTTGATAATTATTGTATGTCAATTGGAATAAGTGTTGAACATCTTATAGCTCATTTCATACACAAGATGGTTTAAGTACATAATCATTTATAAAGCATTTGCAATGATTTCTAAAACATTTTCAAAATGTTTTAATATGGGGACATGTTATTTTGCATGTTGTACATATTAGGCTCGTAGCTTATCAGAAGTACTCGCCATTACGATTAGCATATGATCATGAGCAAAATATTTTTCATTTGAAATTTTTTGGATGTGCAATATATGTTCCAATTGCTCCACCGCAACGTACTAAGATGAGTGATAACTTGTAGAAATATAAGTTATTGTAGCCTTTTAGGTAAAACAATGGAGTCAAAACACGAGATAAATGGTCAAAACGCATAGTTTTTAGTGCAAAATTGTAATATCAAAAGAATGCACTTTACATAAGTCTTATCGTCTGATTAACTATGCTTCTAAGTGTTTTCCACGCAAAATGGCGAAGAGAAGAATTGATGCAAAGATCGCACATTAACTCAACAAAGAACAAAAGCCTAGCAATTCACGAGTCGCACGGCTAGATGCCAGCACATCACTATGCTAGATGATTCGCTAGAAGACAAAAGTGATAGTTGAGGCTGATGTGACAAGAAACAACTACAATCTGCGTTGACATTTGTAGGCAAGGACAATTGTGCAGCATAGGCAATGACATACATACAACATGAGCATTTAATTTCCCGCCTAAAATATGCCTGTAAAAGAAGCCCAGCTCCATCTTGAAAAGACAAATAGAGGAGGGCATCCCTTAAGGATGCCGATGAATGACGAGTTTTAGAGTCCTTCACCATTTATAGTAGTTTTCTTCCTTCAATCCTTTTTCCGGTCAACATCTGAGTGAGAGCTTAGAGAGAGATTAGAAAAAGAGAAATCCCCCACCATTTCCCCAAACGTGTAAAAGAGCCAAGGAATGCAAACTAGTGCATTATGCGGCTTGACACATCTCTTTTCTTTTCATTTTTGTATTTTTATGATACATTGTATGAATGTTCTTCATTTTATGGCTGAAAGGCCTACATTATCATTACAATGCATTTTTATCCATCTCTTCCATTTATGTACTTTCTCATCATGTTTAGTTTAGTTGAACTTAATAGTTTGGCTAGCATTGGTCGCCAACTGCTCCAGTGAGTAAGTAGCAAGGACATAGCTAAACATGAGCAGAAGGGAGTTTGGAAATAAACTCCATTTTGGCATTTTGACTCCAATCATTTGTGTCCCGAAAGGAGAACAAATGTGGCGTTCAGGTGTTGAGAGGCTACTCGCCTTAAATATAAGATGGTCAAGTGATCTATATCTCATCAAGGACATGTCGCATAGCTTAAATCGCCTAGAATACTAAGACTTTCCTTCATCCCTCTTAACACAAGTTAGTTCGCATGTCATCACCATCCCATTCCATTCATGTTTACAGAATCCTCTGTGTAAATAAGTCCGTTAGAAATTCTCTAAGTTAAGAAGTAAGCATTATAACTAAACTTTGATAGAAATTCTCTGAGTTACCCAGAAAACCTCTCGCTTGCATATACTTGGGCAAGTGTGAGAAAAATTTGTACTAAATGTTATTCATGCATGAAGCAACACATAGATAGGAAATGCATCTTTTATCACATATTCCTAGCCTAGACGCCTGTTATCAGTCGCATAGTATGATAAATTTACGAATCAAGTTTTACATAAGACAAAATTATGACCAACAAGCAATGGGTCGTCAAAGGAAACTGGGAATATATGTTATTTTTTATTCTTCATCAATTATTAAAAATATTGAACCCTTGGCGAGTGATGTATTTAATATGAAATTACATTGAGAGTGATTATAATTGGGGTGAAAATATAAGGACACTTGGACATAGTTGAGAGTCATTCTGAAAGGAATAAAATTACGTTCGTTATTTGCAAAATCATTCTAAAACATGTTTCCAATCATTTAAAGTCAATTTTAATAATATAAAAATATTATTTAAAAATGTCAAATAAAATATAAAATTGGTTTAAGTGATTAAAGACATACCTCAAAGTAGTTTCAATATGACATTAGTGATTAAAATCATTTCTAAACAACAAACACATGTAGAAAGTTGTTGGAAAAACTAGTACTAAACATTAAAAAGCAACTTTTGAGGCTAATTTTAAAATTGTAGACTTATATTTTTCCTTAAAATGGAGATAAAATGAAAGGACCAAATTAAGATGTAAAAGTCCCCACATCAAAATAATTAAAGACCAAACAGAGAAGTGTAATTTAGTTAATCTAAACTTTTAGAGGCTGTTTGGGGGAAGGAAAGGAATAAGGGGGAAAATGAATAAAAAAAATGGAGGATTAAGTGGAGGAAAAAATTATTATAGTTCATGTTTGGAGGAAGGATTAAGTGAAAGGAATACGGAGGATTATTTATAATCCTTGTTTGGGAGAATGATTAAGTGAAAAGATTATGGGAGATTATTATAATCCTTATTTGGAAAAATGATTTTTTGGAAAGGTATTTTTTGTATTTGTTCTATTTATTAAAAAACGCAAATAAAAAAAGCCCATGTTACGGATTTTTATGTAATTTTTCAAATAAGGCGTGAGCATAGTTCCAATAGAATATTTTATATAAAATATATTTGAACAATTTTATTAAAAGAAAGTCATTATAAGTCATTATATCCATGTAGACAATCATTATTTAAGTTTGAGTACAGAAAATAGGGACAATTAAATTTTATATTAATAATTCTACAACTAATTCATTTAATTACTAACTGATTAGAAATTGTATGTAAACAATTGTGAAATATCAAAACAAAATAATACAAACTACTATCAAATAATTCAATTTCTAATTAGGAAAAACATCAATAAAATAACTTAAATGATTAATATTTAGGTAAATTAACAAATCCCATGCTAAAAGTTGCATGTGAGTATGTTAATAACCAAAATATATACTGTTTAAATCTCATCTCTAGGTATACTAAAAAGAAAAAGGAAACCAACTACTGTATGCATGACAGTGTTGAAAACACGCTATCTTATTTTGCTTAATTTCAGCCCGTTCCTTGATTGTACGTTATTGATTGGACTATTTTATAGGTTTTGAGCAATTTAAAGGTGGAATGTAATATTGAGGCCATTTTGGAGGTTAATTGGGCAAACACATAATCAAAAGCCACAAACAGATGGTAAATGTTGAAGAAACCCTGCAGCGTCGCGATGCTGTAAAGGAGATAGGGCCTTATTCGCGAAAAGAGCCCGGTGTTGTAATGCTTCGAGATGTTGTCCTACGTGAAGACTTTTCAGCATCGTGACGGCTCGATGTTTTTATACATATGATTTTCGCCATCGTGTTTAACCTATCTCTAATCCCATCTATTTATCTTTTGTTTTCTTCCAATTTTTTGAGTTCGTTTTGCTGTTATGGTTCCTGAACACTTCCTCACCATCATGCATGTGAATGAGAGACTTAAGGTCTTTTTTCTAAATTTAGTTGTTAGGATTCTTTTTCCTATTATTTCTTTGCTTGTGAGCTTTTGAACTTATATGTTTTATGTAATGAATTATTTGATTCTGATTTAATCTTCCCTAAAACATATTATCAGACACTTGTGGATGTATGTTTATTGGTTATATCAATATATAGTATTGTGATATTAGGTTCTGTATTTTTCTTGAAGCAAATATTTAAGCTAACTTACAATTCTTTAAATAGAAGAGTATTAATCTAACCAACCTTGGATCAAATGGATAGAATAATTAGCTAGACACTTGAACCTCCAACTTTCACTAGATCTTGGTGCGATTAGTATTAATTGAATTTCAATATGCATCATCGGTTTGATTATTATTAGCCTAGTTGAGATTTAACGCTAATCAAGTATGATTAGGGTTTCTAATCAAATTGGTTGGAATTTAACATTAGATCTAGTGATGAAATTATTGTGATCAAACAAATTGAAAATAAGAGTCTCATTTAGACCTATGCTAGGATCTTTTATTCCTTGAGTTTAACTACACAACTCACTTTCGTTTCATGCATTTTAGCTTTCTTACAACTGCATTCAACCTCAAATCCCTTCTCGGTTACCTAGGTTGAAGATTACTTTGTTTGACAATTTTTTGTGCTCTTCCTCAGTTCGACTTGGAATACTTACCACTAAAACTAGTGCTTGGTATTTCGAACATTTATTTGACACGACGAAATTTATCTATCAATACAATTACTATAAAACAACTAAATTCACTATTAATGTAAATGGTGAGAAATAATTAAGACCCAAAATTTATTGGGTGGGATGATAGGAAGACACACTTGAACATGATATTTGGAAAATGATAACGTAAGAATTGGGGGAAATATTTATACATCAGAATAATAGTTAGTTCTGACCATTATCTTGGTTACAATTCTACCTACAAAACTAAAAAAAATAATAAAATTGAGATTTAGTTTTGGCATGAATATCATCGATACATCTATTGCAATTCAAACAATCCACAATAGAATTGCTACAGAAAAAAGTAGAAAGATTTATCCATGACCTTTTTTTATTATTATTATTTAAACTTTTCTCGTTTATTTTTTCTTTTTTAAAAGGGGTGGTTAACAAAATGAGATATGTAGTAGTTAATATCTCTTGACATGGAAACATTCAAGCAACCTTATCAAAAACTTAATCACATGATTACATTTCAAAAATTACTTTTAAAAATGCAAAATATTTAAATTAATGGAGCGATTGCAAAAATAACAAAAATATGTATGATAATAGAATCTATGTCACTATATTTTTTAAATTGCAAAGATAGCAAATTTAAAAACTGATAATAGGGTTTAGACTTTATGGCTTTAGAATTTCTTTTACCTCAAGTAATTTATTTATAGGGAATAATAATAGTATAAAAAAATTATCTTGGAGATAAAAGCTTCAATAAGTGTTGAGTTCATGTAGTTTACAAAAATGACTTTAGAATTTAAGGTTGGTTTGATGACAGTTTTCATTTCTTTTTCCTTTAATAATTCATGGTCTTTCAATTGCTTTTTAAAATTTAACCTATCATCTCAATTACATTTTTTATTGATCTTAAAGAAATATATGAACTTTTAGACTAATTCTAAAAATTCACTATTTATCGAAAACTATGTATTTTTTTTAGTTCATAATTATGCGTTTAAAAGATTAATTTTTTTAAATGCCAAAATTGATGAAAATAAAAGAAAAACTATTGTCTTAAATTCTTAAATATGTTTTGAAAGAATAAGGAAAAAGTAGATAGAAAAACATATTATAGTATATGGCTTGTGATAAATAGAAGTAGTGTAAGTTTTTCTAATCAATGGTTCTTATATTCTATGAGTTATAATTCTTTAAGATTTATGGGTTATAATAATAATCGAGGTTCGGGGTGTAGATTATATTTTAGTATGCATTACAAATGAAGAGAGGATAATTATAAAACATAATCATGTTTGACAATGAGAGTTTTCAAATAGTTTTATTGTAGCTATGTAAATGTGATAACGCCACTACTACAAATTTGGTCTTACTTGACGCATGCAAATTTTGATTTATTGATAGTCATGACAAAGAACCATTAAGAAAAATATATTTCTTGATACAATGTTTATCTTGACGGTCATGTACGTTAAGAAAAGTTCTCTTATTTTGTTGAAAAAATACAAAAAAAAACATTTTAAAAAATGTGGATTCTTGATTTTCTTGAAGAGCAAAGTTCCTTTAGTTTTGTTGATGGTCCACAAATGTCAAGAAAACTATTTCTCGATGGACAATAAACATCAAGGACAATATATTAGTTAACTGGCAATGTCTATCAAGTTATTTACGTTTTCTTGATGGACGAGGTCCATCAAGGGATGAATTTTCTTGATTTCCAATGACCATCATCGAAAAAAAAATTATTATATTTGTTTTGGATATCTTGATGGGTTTAGAATTTTCTTGATGGGTATATGGTTTCTTGATAGACAAAGACCAAAAAAAGATCTTGGGCAAGGTCCATCAAGAAAAATGATACCTTGATGAACTTTATCCATCAAGAAAAAAATTTATAATTTTAGGTTTAATATAAGATCATGGACAAGACTCATCAAGAAAAATGATATCTTGAAGCCCATTGCCCATCAAGAAAAAACTATTTTTCACGAAACATGAAATTCGGACCCTCGTTAATGGGCTCATAAAACAAGATATTCATCAATAATATTATTAAATCTTGACTATTTTTTTCAATTATTACTTTCTATTAATCAATAATACAATATTACTTTTTTAAAAGTTAACTGTTGTAATTATAATTAGATTGAAATAAGTGACTTTATCAAAATTAAATTAGATATTTTGTTCAACTTTAATGAGTTGAATTGAAAATTTGTAATTTAGAGTTTTAAAATTTGTAGAAGCTATAGAAGCTGGCCAACATGAGTTTAACTCATCTAACACTTGTATGTACTTATGGACAAGAGGTCCTTGGCTCAAATCCCCACCCCTTACAATTCTTAGTACAAGAATCATTGAGAAAGAGTTTTGATGGGCTTTTCAGTTTTCTTTCTCAAGAAAGAGCTTAAAAAAGAGTTTTTGATGACATGTTTTGACCATCAAAAAAACTATACAAAGTCCATTAAAATAGACTTTTTTTTTACGTACTTTGCACATAAAAAAAAGTCAAATTTGTAATAGTGCGCTTATAAAAAAAATAGGTGATAAGTATTTGGAAACTTCAGCAATTATAATAAAAAGAGCCCAAATCAAACATTGGATAATTTTTAGGGTCTTTAACTCTTATAGCCTAAAATTGTATACTATATTACAAGATTGTCCTAAAATTTCCAAATTTTTCAGAAATGTACTAAATTGACTAATATTTTACACAAATATAAGGTCCAAATGACTAATTTACCCATATTCATTATTGATAATATATTAAAAAAATAAAAATAAGATAAAGAAAAGTTGACCGTGATTAATATTTGCATTTATTAGATATTCTATGTAAATATGGTAAGTGAATAATTCTATTGTGGTAATATTATAATAAAATTTTCCCTTAATTAATTTTATTTTGGTTATTTTGTTCAAAAACTATTCACTCTACATCTCTCTCACTTTCTAATCTCTCACTCTGTTCATTCTTTCTTTCATTTTGCATTGCTTTTTATATATTCCACCTAAGTATAGTATATATTGAATAATACGGTGTATATTTTTTCAATGAAAGTCTCTTATATCAATTTGTTAATAGAAGGTGAACCAACAAGGAGAGAAATTAGGGATGTGAGTTACCGTTTATAATTTTTTTTAAAGAAAAGGTAAATGTTTCATTCTTCGAATAAGTTGAATATTGATTCTATTTTCTTCACAAAAGACACAGAATAATAGAAGATTGGGGAAAGTATAAACGGTGAAGAAGAAGAACATTGGTGGTTGACTGGTATAGTGATCTTTTGAAAAAAATTGCCAAAAATTTAAGGTTAGTAAGAATTTATATTTCGTATTCGAAATACATTAGGATATATTGAGTATATTGAAGATAACATCATTTATGTATTATTGAATATATAAAGTAATATATATGTAACAAATCACATAAAATATATGTATTATGCAGTAGTATATATGTAAGAATTAAAAAAAAAATACTAATCAGATACATAATCTATATATACAGTGGTATATAAATGCAGTAAGAAAAAATCACAAAACATGAAGAAAAAAAAATATGTGTATGTATTATTGAATATATGCAATAGTATATATGTAAAAAATCACAAAACATAAGTGAATTATTCAAGCATATATGTAAGAAATAAAAAAAATATTGAATGGATATATAATATGTGTATATATTGGTATATATATGCAATAAGAAAAAATCACATAACATAAAAAATAATACATGTATGTATTATTGAATATATGAAGTAGTATATATGTGACAAATCACAAAAGAAAGGATGAAGAACTACTTGCCGACGCTGGAAGAAATTTCTAAGATTCTTAATATGGTAATGTATAATTATATAAGCTTATATTTAATTATTACATTATTCCATATTAGAAAAGATTTCATTTTATATTAAAAAATAAACTATTTTCATAATAAAATTATACATTAATTAGTAGCATAAATAAGGAAGTTATCATTTACATACTAAATTTGTGCTAAATAATTTGAAATTAATTTAAAAAATTATATATAATAAATAATGAAAATGAGGTTAAAATATTCTAAAAATATACGAAATCCTAATCAAGAAAATAAATTTTAATTTAGTACATTTGTGAAAATTCGTATTAAATTTAGGCTTTTTTTCTAAATCTTTCTTTATAATAGCCCACTTCATCTAATACAAATTGGGATCCCAAATACAGTCTACTTGGTTTTTCATTTTGTTTTAAGTAAAAGAGTTAGAATCCATGGCTAGGTTGAATAAATAGAAAAGTTTGTTTATATATATACATATAGTTTTATGAATGTTAAGTGCAATTGATTGGTTTTATTAGTGAAAAAATTTGAACAACATGTTTCATAACATGTCATGCAAGATGTTTGAACAATATGTTAGGTGATAGACAAAGATATTTTTTTTATTTGTCAATGTGATTTGCAGATTTTTATCGTTATCTTCTTTGTTTTCTTGCATAATTACTTATTCACTCATTGAAGATCTTCTCAAAAGTTAGCATGATCTTGTTCACTGGTATCATCGAAAATGTGTTATCTAATCCCCTTAATTCGAGATCATTCTATGATTTTTACATTCAAATTGGATTATTTTAATTTATAGTTTTCAAGAGTCATGAGGTAGAATTGAGCATTAGAGAGAAAATAATGGAGCTAAAACAAACGAATTCAGAGTCCTAACGAAGACATTAGACCACTAAAAAATTACAAAACTGTCACTGAAAGGGGTGCATAATCTGCATTTTTTGTGGCAACATCGTAACACTATCCTATAGCGTCGCGATGCCTTCGTGCATATATAAACTCGTAGTTTTAGTTTGTATGTCATATTTTTTTATTCGGGTGGCCATTTCAGATGTATGACCACTTGTTTTTATTATATTTTCACCCTCCATATCCATCTACACATAAGAGTTTAGGTTTGCATTCATCAATTCTTTGAAATCAAGCAAAACCGATGTGAGTCTCTATCTTTCCACCATTATAGAATGTTAAGATCTTTCTTCTTTCTAGTTTTGAGGATCTTGAAGAGGAACACATTGTATTTTTTGGAGTATTTAATTGTGTTGATAAGGTTGAGATTTCTTGTTTACGGGATTTACTCCTTAATTTAATGATTATTATGAATTACATTTTCTTGTTGTTGATTGACAATAAATACTTGATTGTGAAATTTCATGCTTTAGATTAATGTATAATAGGTGACATCTAATTGTATGTTAATCTTTAAGAAGTAATAGGTTAGATCGACTTGTGATGTTTAGTCGACAACAAAAAGTATTGTTCTATTGATCTAGGGAAAACTGTATGAAATTTAGTGGTTGTATTCAACAAAAAGTTATAGTGATGGGTTTTGTATTCAACAAAAAGTTATAGTGTTAGTATTCAACAAAACAACAAAAATTGTTTTGCAAAACATAATATGAAATTTAGTTCTATTGTTCTATTCAACAAAAAGCATTCATTAATACAATTATCAATTGACCTTTTTTTAAGAAAAAAAATCAACAAATGAGTTTAAATGGAAAAACAACTAAAAATATTTACAAATATAAAAAAAATTTAAAGTATATTTTGTTATATTTAAAAATAACTAAAATGCATTTATGATTTAAAATTGTATGAGTTGTATGAATGGAAGACCAAAAATAGTGGATCTAAAGAATGAAGTTGAAATTTATTTGAAAATATAAAAGTAAGATTAATGATTAGAATATAAAATATAGTTGTAAAATTGAATAATTGATGTGAAAAGGATGTCACACTTTGCTTAGGAGACATGTTAAATGGCCAACCTCAGTCCCCTTTTTGACCTTCTACACATTTTTTGACGGGTCAAACTCCAACTCTCTATTTTCATACTTCTTTTTTATTTTTTTAATTATAAAAATATTATAATAAATCAATTTCATATTGACAAAAACAAAAATGCTTTTATTTTATAAAAAATAAGTTTGAAAGCTTTTGAAATTCATATCTTTGAAGTTATTGTTTTCTTTTTCTCTTTAAATAATGCACATGTGCTCCTTGATGATTCATAAGGAGGTCAAAGGTGGATACTGGTTGGAATTTCTTATGGACCAAGTAATCAATAAATAAAATTCAAAAATTCCCTATTTATTCATCCAATATTTTTATATTTCAATTTTTTTCAAAAATTAAAATTAATTTACAAACTATAAAGTCACGGTTGTAGAAAAATATTTTTAGATAAGTTTACTCTTTCATATTTTTATAATTATTTTTATTAATTATATCTATATCATTTTGTAATTTAAATGTAATATATACTACTCTTTAGGACTTTTCTTTTGAAATAAAGCTAAGGGCTTATAATTAAAATTAGATTAATTATACTATAAAGTTGAAACCGACTACAATTAATTACACTATGTTTACAATATGTTTGCAATTAATTGATGGGAGTAATTTGGTGGCGTAAATTTTTGGTATTTACTAATTAAGTGATAGTTCTAAATTAAAATGAATTTTCAAAACATTTGTTAATTCTTTTATCATGTGTTGGTTTCCATTTATGAAATAAGTTTACTTATTTCAACTTCGATCTAATTTTTTATTTTTTTTATAAGATGATAGAAGTTGTTTGTAACACCCCAAAACTATTAGGTTATTTTAATTTTATTATCATTTTATTTTGTTTAATTTTGGGTGTTATTTGTGAAATTGTTTAAATTGTGGA
>CM046887.1:11144786-11210499 GCA_025688845.1 Cucumis hystrix
TTATAGAGAACTTTTTAGAGAGTTTGGAGGTGAAGAAGAAGACATTCGACGACCGACAAAATACAAAAACTTCTAGGACAAAATATGGGTAGAAATTTTGAGGTTAGTATTGTATATATTCAAAATATATGAAACATTAGGTATATTAGATATTTGATTAAATAGGCAATCAAATAAAAATATAGTTTTGAATGTGAATTATTTAGGGTTTATTGAGATTTCGGGGGTGAAAGAAGAAAAGTTTCGACGGCCGACAAATACAAAACTTCTCGGACAGAATCTAGGTAGAAATTTCAAGGTTACTATTGAATACATTAAATACATATGAAACATTAGGTATATTTTAAAATATTCGATTAATTAGCCAAACAAACGAACATGTAGTTATGAATGTGATACATTCTACAGTTTATTGAGATTCACAAGTTAAAAAAAATTATTGCTTTATTATACATTTTAGGGCTTAACGAAAAGTTACTATGAGTATATTTAACTTACATTGTCATTTAAATACGTAACAAAAACGTACTCTGTGTTGATTTACTATATGTCACTATATAGTAATTATTGTATATAATATGAGGTATATATATACTAAATCACATAACAGAACTATTATAGATTACAGTATATTTAAGTACATTTATAAATGAATAAAAATACATTTATAAAGGAAATATATGTAGTTTACTACTGTTTTAGTAGTAATTTACTAATTTAGACTCAAATTCTGTCGGAATTATGTATAAAGTATTATTGTATATAATATGGGTATATATATACTAAATAACATAACATAACTGTTATAGATTGTGGATATATTAAAATACATTTATAAAGGAATCAAATACATTTATTAAGGAAAACTATGTATGTATAATCATGTTGTCTACTATTGTTTTAGTAATATTTACTATATAAACATATAATCAAAACAAAATCGATAGGAATTATGTATAAAGTATTATTGTATATAATATGAGGTATATATATATTAAATCACATAACATAACAATTATATATTTTGGATATATTAAAGTACATTTATAAAGGATAACTATGTATATGTGATAATGTATTTTACTACTCTTTTAGTAATATTTATTATATAAACATATAATTTAATCACAAATTCTGTTGGATGAAAATAAGAAAAAATTTTAGACTTCTTATTGTACATAATTATATATATCATATTGTATATATGATGTGGTATATATGTGTAAGGATCATCTAGATAAAGTGCAAAATTTGAAGAAAATGAAAACAAAAGTAATTGTGTGACGACCTAGACTTTTCGGACTGACCGTCTAAGTCGTCAATTTGACACAGAACCGTTTTGTTGACAAAAGACATCGGAAGATCCAGTTGAAACCGTAAGAAAACGAAGAAAAATTTAATCGGGCCCTATTTCCAAAATACAAAATTTCGAAGGCTGTTTACAAAAAAAAAATTTAACTATCTATAGACTTAGTTAAATCAAAATATTTTTCAAACCGTCAGCAGAAGCAGTTTAAAGACAGCCCCCTATGGCAAATTCACGAGTCCTTCTTGTCCCTCGTCGGTCTGCCCCTTGTGTTACCTTTGCCTGAAAAGTTAAACATAAAAAGGGTGAGTATTAATATACTCAGTAAGAGACCCACTACTGGGTCCCGTTCGGGGAAAAATAAATTATTAGCATCCTATGGTTGTACCCTGCACAGTCACAGTCTTGTGATCCCGTAGGATGCACATATCAGTCTAGTGCTCCCGAAGGATGCACATAAAGGGGATGATCCCGAAGGACACCCGCAGGGTAACTATCCACTAGGAAACTAATAATTTATTCCCCTCAGTCCCTTCTAAACATCTTAACAGTCATGCTCAATACAGTCAAATTTCCTTATCACATAAACTTCTAATTTAACCTCAACAACCATATCATCCTAATTTCACCCCGAGACAATCAAAAACATATCCATACCTCACTCATCAACATATCCATACATCAGTCATCAACATAAATAACCATAACATTCACCTTAGTCTATAACGGCGCAACCAATGATATCCCTTCCATTCATCACAACACTACCATAGTTGCATATCCTTTCATTTGGTTTTACGCAACAATTTATCCATTTCAGCCACACTTTATCTAAGTAAAGTCTACGAGATTCCGACATGCCCCCATCCTTATCTTTGTACATATACATAACCAGACAGTCATAGCATGCATTCAACCACAAGTCCACATTCAAACATACACATCAAAATTGTATCCCTACTCAGTACAACGGTACGATTTATGCAGCCAACACATCCAAATAATATTTATTGAGTCCAGTAGAAAGTCCCTTACCTTAGCGTTACTCTAGTCCTTTGATTGAACCTAACTTCGTCAAGACAACCTAAACATAGGTAATTAGGAATCAATCACTTCCAATACTAATTTCCCCTATACAATTTATTCTATATATAATTTCCACAACTTACCCAAAAAGTGGAGGGTTGAACCTAACCCAACTCGTTTGGAATTCAAGGGATTTAGGTGATGTCCACGCTTTGCACCTTCAAGAAACATTCCAAATCAATTTACTAACCCAACATATTGGTTATTAAAACAATCACCAAGAATCTCAACGGTTTATGACGAGACCAAAAACAACAGTAACCAAACGGCAGCAAGCAAAGCGAAACTGTGAAATGTTCAATTGAAAGGAAAATCAGTTTTTTTTTTTATTGGCCTCCAACTTACAATAATGGATGAATGTCGACTTGACAACTTCGACCCGCAGATTTGAGAGGAAATGCGCGGCTGGAAGGAGACGAAGGCGGTTGGCTTCGCGGACGGAGGCAGGCGGCGGCTGGGCAGATTTGTTGCACGCGGCTGGCTGGCTTCGTCGGACTGCTGGAATGGCGACGTGCGGACGGCGGCAGACAACAGGACGCGAAGATCTGGCGGCGCGGCTGGGTGTTTCGCGAACTACGGTCGGCGTGGACGGAGGAGTGGGACGCGGTCGGCTTCGTCGGAACGGAAGGAGAAACGGAAAGGACAACGTGGCTCGAGCTTCGCCGGACGGACGGCGCGAGGAAGGGACGCGCGGTGAGACTTCGCGAACAAGGCCGGCTCGTCGGCTGTTGACTGATGCGCGCGACGGCGTGAGCGGGGAGGCAGTGCGGCGTGGGCTTGGCGGCGAGTTTTGAACGAAAAAGGAAGAGGAAGAGGTGGGGCGGCGTCTGTCGGCTAGGGCAAGGAGAAGGAGAAGAAAAAGGAAGAAGAAGAAGGGGGGGGGGGCGCGTGCGTGAGAGAGAGAGAGGGAGGGAATTTTTTTTTTTTTATTAATAATAATAATAATAATAATAATAATAATAATATTTAATAATAAATAATATTATTTTATTATTACCTGTTTTTTTTTTCTTTTTTTTTTTTTTTGGGCGTTACAAATTGATTGTAATTTGAAGAAAGCGAAAAGTAATTAAAACCGGAAGTTGTCTATAAAATGGAATTTCGAACAAAACTGAAGAACCGAAATGAAGAACGTTATTGATAACAACAAAATTGATGGAAGAAACCATATAAATTGATTTATGAAGAAAACTCACCGGTACCGGAACTTTTTTTTCTCAAAATCTTCAACGGGTGATGCAAAAATGGTATAATGTTATGTTTTGTGACGACCCAGACTTTTCAGACTTGTCTAAGTCGTTACGTTTACCCAAAACCGTTTGTTGCAAAAGACCTAGTAAACTTTAGTTGAAATCATAAAATCGAAGAAAACTTTAATCGGGCCCTATTTCAAAATATGAATTAAAGTTTACAAAAAATTTAGCTATTTGTAAAATTAATTCAACAAAATTTTATAAAACCGTCAGCGGAAGCAGTTAAAGAAGTCCTCTATGGCAAATCACGATTCTTTCTTGTCCCTCGTCAGTCTGCCCCTCGTTTACCTTTGCCTGAAAAAGTTAAACATAAAAAGGGTGAGTATTAACATACCATAAGGACCCACTACTGGTCCCGTTAGGGGAAAATAAATTATTAATTTCCTATGGGTACCCTGCACAGTCACAGTCTTGTGATCCAGTAGGATACACATAATCAGTCTAGTGTTTTGCAGAAACACATATCAGTCTAGTGCTCTCGAAGGATGCACATATCAGTCTAGTGCTCCCGAAGGATGCACATATCAGTCTAGTGCTCCCGAAGGATGCACAAAAGGATGATGATCCCGAAGGACACCGCAAGGTAACTACCACTAGGAAACTAATAATTTACCCCTCAGTCCATTCTAAACATTTAACCTTAGTCACAACTCAGTAAATTCTCATCACATAACTTTCCATTTAACCCCAAACAGCCATTTCTTATCCAACTAGACCAAGGTTAGTCAAAACGCATCAATACATCGTCAACAACTACAATAATCATAACATACACCTCAGTCTAAATGGCACGACATGATTCTCTTCGTTCCAATACACTACCATAATTCGTTACATATATTCGTTTACACAATATCTACCATTCAAGCCACACTTTATTAAGCAACATACACGAGATTCATCATTCCACATCCTACATTTGTACATATACATAACAGACAGTCAAACATGCATTCAACCACAAGTCCACATCCAAACTATACATCAACCGTCATCCCTACCATTCAAGATATAACTACGATCTAACAGTCAATACACCAAATATTTTTATTGAGTCCAGTAGAAAGTCCCTTACCTCACTTTTATGAATTCTTCAATCGACAATTTCCAATAATAATTCCTAAACATAACAAACGTAAATAACATCCTTCTAATAGTTTCACCATTCAATTCACCCATAGTAAACTCCACAACTTACCCAAGAAGTGGAGAGAGACTCCAACAAGCTTTGCAAAACTCAAGTCCCAATTCTTCAAATCTCAATATCGCCTTCAAGAACAAACATCCAAACACCCAATTAAACAACATCAACTAATCGAATTTCAATGTAGACTCTTAAACCATAATTTCATCCTTACAAGAATTTACAACGACTAGGGCAGCGGCAACAAGACTAGGGCAAGGACATTGTGAATCGATTTGGGCATGGGTCGGCTTCCAATCCACGGCTGGAAAATGGGGAGTCGCGCGGCGGGGTTTCAAAGACGGAGCTGGGCAGAGGAGATCAGGGCGGACGGTGGCGTCAGGCGAAGAGAGCAGCAACGGCGACGGGACTGGGAGATTTGGGCGGTAATGGTGGTCGATAGCCGAGTAGAAAGGAGGGGAGATGTGTGGCGACGCGGCTCGGGCTCGGCTGGGTTTTTGGCTAGCGGACGAAGCGACGACGGCGAAAATGGAGAGGCAGGTTGACGCGGTGACCGGCGCGGACGAAGACGCAAGAAGACAGATCTGAGGAGGGGGGGTTTCGGTTGGTTTCGGCTGGCGAAGAGACAAACGGTGACCTGTGGCTTGAGGCGCGGCCGTTGAAGACGAACGAAGAAAGAAGAAAAGAAATTTTGTTGTGGTTGGCGGCGACGACTAGGGCAAACGGATGGAGAAAAAAGAAAGAAGAAGATGAGGGGGGGGAGGAGGTTCGCGCGCGAGGAAGAGAGGGGGAGAGAGAATTTTTTTTTTGTTTTAATAATAATAATAATAATAATAATAATAATAATAATAATATTAATATTAATATTAATAATAATAATAATAATAATAATAATAATATTAATAATAATAATAATATTAATATTAATAATAATAATAATAAATAATAATAATAATAATAAATAATAATAATAATAATAATAATTAATAATAATAATAATAATAATAATAATAATAATATAATAATAATAATAAATAATAATAATAATAATAATATATAAATATAATTAAACTAATGAAAATACTTTAATATTTTCACTATAACCTATTTATCCATACTTTTCTATCCCCTTTAAATTTCTTTATTCCCTCCAACAACAAATTCTCCTCATAAACTCCCAACATTATTCTAGATAAGAAAACCAACAATTAAATTGTGAGAAAAATACCTCAAAATTCGGGGTGTTACATGTTTAATCATTGATTTTTTCCATATTAAAAAAGTTTTATTTTATATTGAATTAATAAAATATTTCTAATTAATTTCATTATTAAATTTATACCTTAATTTAACAAAATCGATTTATTGGTTAAATTGGTTAGGTTTGATTGTGTTGATTTTTTATAGAGTTACAGTACATTTGTACATACTACATGACAATATTATTCTTTTCAGATTAGTTCCACAATATTTGACAGAATGTATAATATATGTTTCTTACGCAATTACATTGTAATTAATGCTTTTAAATAATGTGATAAACTATTCGTTCTATATCACGATCACATATTCGAATATTAATATTTATTTGCTTATTTAATATACTTTTCCAATCCAAATAACTTAACATTAAGATGGATTTGTTACAAAACCAACAATAAGAAATATTTTCTAAACAGTGTCATTGAATCATAATCACGTTTGTTTAACTAACTAAACTTTATATTAACCAATAGACTTAAGATTTTCCAAACATAGTATATGTCGAGTATGAATGATGTTATAAACAACAGATTTGGGACACCCACAAAAAGGTAAAAAAATTTGATCATCAAGAGATAATATCATCTTTTTGGGTATATGATAATCCATATATTCCAAGTATAGTGCATTTTGCAAATAACATTCAAATTTGGTAAATTTTAACTAAATAAGCTATTTTGTTGTTGGACAAGAATGCAGCAATCTCCCCTATAATAATAACAAATGTATCTACAAGATTATGAGGTTTGTTATATTTTAAACATATTAATAATATCGATACTTATTACAATTCCTTAAATGACCTTAAATATTTTTTTCCCTATTCTTCATTTTTTTACCCATTTCATTATGCATTATATCTTGTAAGTTAATCACTAAGAATAGCTCAATTTTAACAAATCACCGATAAGAGATATAAATTGTAAAACATTAAAACATAAAAGATTTAATTAAAAATTCTTAAACAATATTAGAGACTCAAATGAATTTAGAAATATAGTAATGTCCATGAGTTAGTTTCCAATACCCTAACCATGCATTCTAATATAAATAGTCAAAATATGATTGGGAAACTCATACATTTTGCAAAACAACACGATTAGAGAGTTTCAAACCACTGATCTCTTGGTTGTTAATATACATTCTTAAATTAATTGAGTTTTACTTATTTTGGTTGAAAACTCACACTTTACTAATGTATTTATTAAATTTTACATTTGATCACATATAAGTTAAAAAGTAATTTTAACGATTGAATAAAATCGTACTATTAACCTTGAGGTTTGAAAAACTTTCAAAAGTATCTCAAAGATTCAAAACTTTCGATTTTATTTTTTGATAGGTCTTGGTAGAAAAATGACAAATATTTAAGTGGTTTAAAATGAGTTTTATGTTGAGGGTAGAATTGTAATTATGCCTTAATGACATTTTTGTAATTATTTGAATCTTCTTCTTTTAGGTTTTATTTGAGAAAAAAAAAGGAGATTGAGGGAGAGGAGGCAGCTGACCCAAGAGACAAACATAGTGAGAGAGTTTTTCTTGAAAACAAGAGAGGAGACACGTGCGATCGACGGAGAGGAAGACGTCGTAGTTTTGACGTCAGCAGCGACAGGCTTTTTCGAGCAACGTTTGACGGTGTCCGACGTTGGTAGTGGGTTTGCAGAGGGTTCTGACGTTCTGACGTTTGTTGGAGTCGAGTGTAGTCGACTTTCACGGGTTTAGCTGCAAGCAGGAGGATAAAAGAGTCGAGCGGCGTTTCTGATGAGTTTCTCGATGAGTTTTGCCATGGGTGTTCTATTTTTCAACAGTGGTTCTTCTTGGAGTTTGCAGTGGGTTGTTCGATACTTGAGTCTCTGGTCAGAGGAGCCGGCAAGAAGAAAATCCCAAAGTCTCCACTCAGTGGAGCCAACAAGAAGAAAGTGCAAATGTATGAAGATTTTGAAGGGTTTGAAGGGGACGAAGCTAGAAGCTTCAATAGTTTCTGCAACTGATGGAAGAATTGGGTGTTAATTTTTGGGTTTTGGGGGTAAATTAGGATTTTGATAGATGTTTGTGTTGGGAGTTTGATTTTAATTATAGAGTATTTATGGTTTCTTGAATAATTGTATTTAGGAATCAATTTTTTTCAGTTAGAGACATAACATTGTTTCAATAATTTTTTTTTCTATTTTATCAAATTAAATAAAAATTTGTCATTTATCTAAAGTAAACCTCCTATTTTACTATTATTTTTGTTGTGAGTCCAAACTCTTACACGAAAAATCATCTCTGGGCCTTATATTTCAAGAATGTTTTTAATTTTGAGAATTGAGGAAAGATTGTAGATAAATTTTGGATAATTTTATCCCTGGAGAGAGAAATAAATTTATTGATATATAATCCACTATTTCAAAGTTTCCTTAATAATATAGAAAACAATATTCGTCTATTGTAGAGAAAAAACATTTAATATCAAAATTTTCTATTTTCATTTGGAGAGAGAAAATGACATTTAATATGATTTGGTGGTAAATACATTGGATATGTACTTAAATACAGTTGGTTTCATAATAGTTTAATACATTTAATATATATTTCCTGATTTTTAAAGTCCCCTTAATGATGGAGAGAGAAATATACATTTATTATGGATAAAGAACCAATAAACGACGTGTGACAGATTCGAACAAAAAAAAAATTAGCGGCATCCGACCGTTCCTAGTAAAACTTGGATTGTTGACGGCAAAGTAAAGGTGCACAATTGTTTCTACTAGAAGTTGGATCACTAACGATAGAGTAAAAGTGCTTGATCGTTTCTAGTAAGAGTTGGATCGTTGCTGAAAGAGTAAAGATACTTGACGTTCCTAGTAGGAGTGAGATCGTTGATAACAAAGTAAAGGTGATCGATCATATTTACTAGAAGTGGGATATCGTTAACAGCAGAGTAAAGGAGTTCAATCGTTTTTAGCAAGAGGGATTTCTGACGGTAAAGTAAAGATGCTCAACTGTTCGTAGTAGTAGTGGAATTGTTGACAGTAAAATAAAGGTATTGATTGTAACGTTCTTAGTAGGAGTAGGATCACTAATGACAAAGTAAAGATGTCCAACCATTTCTAGTGGGAGTGAGATCGTTGACGACAAAGTAAATGTGCCCGATCATTTCTACTAGAAGTGGATCGATGGTGATAATGTAAAGATACTCAGACCGTTTCCAGTAGAAGTAAGATCATTGACGACAAAGGTAATAAGAATAGAGTTGTTGATGGAAAAGCTAAAAGGAGGTCACCACAATAAATATTTGAAATACATAAGATAGAAAAAAGGAAAAAACAAGAGGAAAAAGATGCCATTTTGAAAATATATATGTGTGGAACCCAAAGAAGGTTACTACAAATCTAATAACTTTAAAAGAAAATATAATATATGTTAGCAACATTAAAATGATTAAAAAAAGAAAAGGAAAAAAAATATATTGAATTATTAAAAAAAAAAAAATTTAACTAAAAACTCAGAAATCGAATCACATTAACGAACTCCAATTTTATCTCAAATTCAAATTAGAGCCTATAATCTCGATTATTCTGAGATTGAAGACTCCTATTTATCTCAAATTTAGATTTGATAATATTTCAAATTCTTTTTGAAAAAAAACCGTGCATCCCTAAGAACAAATTGTGAATAAAACTTCAAATTTATCTCAAATTAAAATTTGAACTATATTCCAAACTTTATACCAAATTTAATTCAAATTCATGTATTAAATTCATAGTTTGATTGATTTGACATGTCAAATTGAGCCCAAATAAGAAAAAAAATGTTATCGTATTTTAACTTCAACTTTATCTTTTTCAAAATTGATCCACCCATATACGTGCACAAATCTCTGAAAGGGGGCATTTAGCATTTGTTGAATGTGAAATTTTGGATCAATCATAAATTGTCATATCATTTATGAAATTAATGACGAAAATATAAATAATTGAATGTGAGACTAAATAAAAGTTGACATGTATCCTAAATTGAAATTGAAGACATAAATTGGTAAATCTTGATGACATCATGTGTTTTTATCATGACCGTTAGATCAAGTTAATTATTTTTTGTCAAATTAAATAGTATTTATTTGGCTTGCAGTTCAATTGAGCCCAAAAATAGGCTTAATTATATGGAATATGATGAGGATGTTAAGGAAGTGTCCACCTAGTGGAGATGTCCCGATGTACATGTTGACCCATTCAGTATTTGTTTCAAAAAAACTTAGCCCAAAAGCCAAGGAAGACCCAAGTCCATATAGTTGGACTCAAGGGGCCATGTTCATAGGCCAACCAAACCCACACCCACAAAGCCCATATGAGAACTCTGTAAATAGATGAGTTTTCTTGATTTGTGAGATTCATAAAATTTTATACGAGAGAGGCTAGAGAGAATTCTCCCAACAATCCAAAGACTTCCTATTTGTTCATAAAGCTTGAAGCATACATCTTCAATCGAGAGAGAATCAGAGAACCAAGTTCTAAAGGTAACACTCTCATGATAATCTATACATCAACACAAGTTCAACTCTACGAAACACGCTTTTTTGAAAGTCTTGTGCAAACAATAATATCGAGAAATAGATAAATTAAAGTTGGGGTTTTAACACAACATTTTTTGAATGGTCAATCAATACTATTGTTACACGTAGTAGTAGTAGAACTAAAGGAAAAAGATAAGATCAAGTAGATTAATCATATGAATTAATAATTCAAGGTGTTGTTCAAACTCAACATTCTCTCACACTCTTAAATTCTTTTGCTATTATAGATCTCTTATAAAAGGGTCAATGTACAATAAACTCCAAAGCTGCATAATAAGCAACCAACACAGGAAGAGAAACTATTGCCCCAAAAATCACCCTGCATTTCAAACAAAAAGGCCACAATTTAACAAATTAATTAATCATGTAATCAACTCATATTAATTCAAGTATACAAGAAAATTAAATGTCATAAATGTTATAAAGATTTATAACTTATCCAAAAACATATTCATCTTTGACTTTCTTTTATAAAGATCGAAACTTCATTTTAAAATATTTTAATTTATTTATAGAAACTGTAGCTTACATATAATAATTTCATTTATTTTATTATCTACTTTGATCAATAGAAGAAAAAATATAATTTATAAATATTTTTTTTTAAAAATCGTTATCGTTAAATGATGGTATCAGCAAAAATTAAAAGCAGATACTTACGCTGTGCTAAGAACATCTGCGTGTAACCCATACTCTTTTGCATAAATAAATGATGTAATGGATTGTGGTACTGCTGCCTGCAAAAAGATATTAAAAACTGCATTAAAATGAATTGTCATAAAATTTTTGAAATAATTAAAAATTTGTTTTAGCTAATTTATACTTCTAGTGTACTTAAATTTAGTCCCTACAATCAATACTATTAAATAAAGTATGCTTGGAGTTTTTTAAAGTCATTTTCTTACACTTTTACTAAAAATATTCAAAATGAAAACAAAGAGATGCGTTCGGGGTGAATGTAGTAGTATTGATCATTAGAGGCGTGGTTGTCGTTGGAGTTGATCATCGAACGTGGTTTCATGAAGTGTCGTCTGAGGTGGTTAGACATAGTTGGCCTCACGAGATGGTCGTTGGAGGTGGTGTTGTTAGAGCCGTAGTTGGTCGTTGAAGTTAGGCGTGCGAAAGTATTTTGTCATAGTTGAGTCGTCCATTGGGTCGAGCGAAGCTTGGCCTAGCCCAAAAATCAAAGGCCCAAACCTGACGTAAGCCCGAGTACTAGAAGCCTCAACACTAATTAGGTTAGGCATGGATGAACCCAACTTCTTAAACACAACCCTATAGCCCTACCATTGGCCTTGCTCGATGAACCAAAATTATATTTAGATTAGACCAGTGCTTTGGATAAGACTTAAGTTGACCCTTCAAATATATTATACTATTGATTTTTATTTAAAATTTAAAAATAGTATTTATGTACTCAAATTGACCTTCTAACTAGAGTCTTCTCCAAAAATATTTGACCTTTTAACTTGAGTCTTCTCCAAAAAGTTTATAACCTTTATGTTCATTATGACTCTTTATGTTCGTAACTTTTGAAGGCTCAATTTGAGTTTTATCCAAAGTTCACAACCTATATATTCAAATTGACTCTTTAGGTTCATCACCTTTGAAGGTTCAATTTGAGTCTTATCTAAAGTTTTGTAGATTTTCATTAGTCACACAATACTAAAAATTAAAAAGCTAAACCTCAGTTTATTCTCTCTCACACACATATATAAATATAAATAGGAGTGGTTAGAAAATTAAACCTGGATTATAGCAACACGAAGAACGTCACCATGCAAACCCATAGCAATGGAGCCAATGGCCATGGCAGCTGGTCCAGCAATAAACTTCAACACCATTCCTACTATAGTGAGTGCTGGTCCACAAGCTATCAATTTTTCTTGCAATGCCATGAAAATTCCTGCACTTAATTGAAAGCTATGCATAAGCTAAATAAAAAATATTATTGTCCTAATTCAACGGTTTAAAATATATGTTTTTTTGATCAAGAAGCCAATTGAAGTTTTAGAACTTATCTACCACGAACAAAAATGTATAAAATAAAATAATAATTGAAAGCATATACCAAGAAAATTATGTTCTTTGAATTATTGGTGAGAAAATTATTCCCTTCATGATCATAACCCATCATACCAAAGAACAAAAATACTTACTTTCATATACTATTGTCTTCAACTTAGTTTCTAAACTCTCTAAAATGTTCTTTATAGACCAACTTTGGATTGCATTTATTTCTATAGTCCAACAGGTTGAGTATTAGAATTTAAAACCTCTGACCTTAAGGAAATTAGTAATGTATGTTCAATTACCTCTTAACTATATCCATTTTAGTATTTTTGTCGTCTTTAATTTTTTTATTGACTACTTGGATTGGAAATATATAAGAAACACCCCGTTTCTTTAATGCGTTTGTTTCCTTTCATGTAATTCAAGAGTATAATCCTAAACTAAAAGTTTGTTAAACTCCAAGTCTTATGATTTTTGTTAAATTAAATATAACTCAACAATTATTTTATTGATATATGTGTACTCCAATAAAAAGTTGGAAATGTTAGATCCTCCATCCTAAAATTGTCATAGTAAAAAGAGTTAGAATATCTGTTTAATAATAAAAAAGGAGGATAGACGTCATTTGGTAGTTAATTAAATAATAGTTACTCATTTGGTGTATGTGGTAAAACAAACATAGTATACAATATAAAATGTTTTAATGTATTATGACTTGATTGTAACTTTTATTAATTGTAAACAAATATACTAACCTAAGATCCCATTAATATAATTTTTATTAGCTTATGTCATATATCTTTTTTGAATAGATTTCCACTCAAATCTTCAATTATAGCCACTAATTTTTTTCTTCAAAAAAGAATGAGAATTAAATTTTTTTAATGGGAATTGCTGGACACTATAGAAAATTTAAATTATAATATAATCTAGTTAAAAAAAGTTTATAAACTAAATATAACCATTCAAATCATCCTTAAATAACATGATTATTAAATATATAGAATTAGGTCAGGTGGTTTAATTTTGGAAATAAGTGATCGAGAAAATTTTTGAAAGAGCTGACAACTAGTTGAAATTTTTTTATTTACTTTTGAAGTACTTTAATTTTAAAAATAAAAAAAATATAGAAAATTACTTAAAATAAAATAGCTGTAATTTTTTTTAATAAAAATAAGAAATTTTTGTACATTGAAAAAAAAATTATGATAATAGAATCTATGTTACAACATTTTCTAAATTTGTAAAAGTAGCAAATTTAAAAGTAATTATCTTTTGATATAATTACCGTCTGATAGTCTTCTGATAGGCCTATGATTACTATCTTGATAATTGTATGATATCACTAATTTTACCATATTCGTAATATGTAAAAAAAATTGGTGTTATGAGCTGTTTTTTTCTAAAAATAATTTGTTTGAAAAATTTTCACTCTAATAAATCCAAACCTGACCCTTAGTTTTTTCATATATCTTTCCTAATAAAAGAAGATGCAAAATAAAATTAAATTAACAAAGGAAGTAAGTTTGTAATCTTACCCATGTTGAACATGGCAGTGCCAATCCCAGCTTTTGACATTATTAAAATAGACCCCTCCATAATGCTTGGCATTTCAACATGCCACCTTCATCAAATTTTCAAAACATTAATATATATATATATATACATACATTATTACCTTGTAACACACACACATATATAATTATATGTTTTGTTTCATTTCCACACTTTGAATTTAAATTTTATTTTGGTACTGTATAATTTAATTTGTAAATATTGCATAAAATATTATTTTAATAATTGACATCTATTTAATAAATTATTTAACATAAACTCCGATCATATAATGTTTTTTCTTTTTCATTTACTTTGCAAACAGATGTTCACCGAAGAATATGCATTTGAAATCATTTATACAAGATAGTGAGAAGTTTCAACTTAAAATTACATTTGATGTGTTTGATAACTAAAGAAAGTGTTACTACACAAAGAACATCCAAGAAATTGTTTTACATGAAATTTTTTTAAAAACATTTACAAATATAGCAAATTATAATTAAATCTATATGTGATAAATCACAATAAAGGAAGACAAATCACTGTATGTATCTATTATAATATAGATAGTCATATATAATAGTATATCGGAACTCAAATAGATTGTGATATCTTTTTATATTTTATAAATATTTTGTTTTATTTTAATATATTTAAAAATAACTCTTTTAAATATTATTTACATCCGCTTTCAAACATGTTATACTTAATTTAGTCCAAAAGGTTGAAATTTAGCTGTGAAATTTCACTACTTAAAGTTAGTATATGGTTATTTTTTTAGAAAAATAAAATAATTAGTCTTTATCCAATAACTAGCTTCTCTCCATGAAGGTAACCATATTTATATATTGTATTATTTGTCATTAAAGTCTGAACCTCGAAACAAAAATAAGATTAAAAGATACTTAATAGTATGAATATCTAACAATTTTATCTTTGAAAAAGTAACAATTCAGTTATTGTGTTTTATAAATTGTAATAACAATGGTAATAAATAAGAGACTAGTTAAGAGTGCTTTTCAACTGAGAATTAATTTTAAACTAATAATCAATATTTATTTTAAGATTCATCGAAAAGTAGGAGAAGAAATTTAAACATTTCAAAAGCATAAAAACTACGTTAAAATAAACAATTGATAAGAATATTTTACCTTAAAATTTCAAAGAAAATAAAAAGAAGCAACTATCAAATGCATTTTTTTAAGCTCAAAGACTATATGGATTTTATTTAATTCATTAATCTTTTTTATTCTTTTGGTCTATGGTTTCTTTTTTTCTTTTCATATGATATAGAAATACCTTTTTGCAACAAATGCCCAAGCAAAGCCAATGGTACAAGCATATGAGTTGGGATTCCCAGCCATCTTCACCCAAACTTTCTTCATCAAAGGCTTCAAAGAAGGCCTATGACTCTTACTTGATCTTCTCATTTCCTCAACCTCCATGCCCTCTCCCTCTAAATCCTTTTCTCCCTCTCCACCCACTTGAACAGTTTTTTCGTCACTGACAACCCCTGAAGAAGCTTCAGCAGCTGCCAAATCCAACCCCGTTCGTCGAAGTTCCAACACAAACAATAGTATAGTCAACCAAATAATTGCTTGAACCACCGAACCCTACATACTCAAAATTCAGAATTTTCATTGACATGTTTACATTACGATCAGTTTATACAAACCTAATAATAAAAACATTTCAACATCAATGTTTAAAACCTTGCCTGTACAACGAGATCGACAGCCATTTGGCCGTACATGACCTTAGCGAGAGGAACACCAATGACGAGGGCGTTGGTGAGCGTAGAGAGTGAGAAGCTAGTGATGGACCAACAATAACTACCTTTGGTAGTACACTTGGCCCAAAAAGCCAAGAAGAGAACAATGACAAGTTTTCCGATGGCGTCGGCGGCGATGAAAGGAAAGTTGAGATGAAAAGGGTCGATATGGGAAGTGAAGTCGAAGGTGAAGAGAGGGAGAGTGAAATAGCAAACTAATTTGTTAATGGCGTCGCACTGTTGAGTGCTAAAGATTTTCCACCATTTCACAGAGCCATAGCCTAAGATCAAAGCAAAGTACAATGGAGCCATGGCGGCAACCACCTTGTAAACATCTTCCCAACCGATCATGGCCACAAAATCCCCAACACTTGTTATTATTGGATTTTAGAGCACTATTAAAAACTAGGGGAACGCCCTATTTATATGCAAATGCATGCAATAGATAATCTAAAGTTTTTTTTTTTTAAAATTAACAATAAACTTTGGGTGGAATCTTCTTTTTAACTTCGTATACTTTGACGTCTATTCAATTTTAATTCGCGTATTTAATTTTACTAAATCTTATATGTAACTTACTTAAATAATAATATTAAATTTGAGGCAAACAATACAACCTATAAATATGATTTAAAAATCTATACTACAAATAGAAATACTAGTAGATACAAAAGGTTTTTTTTTTTTTTTATAAAAAAAACAAACAATTATAAACTAGTTGTGAAAATTAAATTTAAGATTTATTAAGGGTGTAGAGACTAAAATTAAATCTTCTTTCAAAATAAAAAACAAAAATGGATTTTTTAACCTTCTTATAATTATTATTATTTTGGTTTAGATTCTTGGAAGTTGAAAGATTATGGTTAAGAGAACTTGTCATGTAATATACACATCATGTTTTGATTTTATTCTTTTATTCTCTCTTATGTTTTAAATATTCTTTTTTTACTTATGCTGTTTGTAGAATTTTCATTTACTACCATATTTTTATTTATTTTATTATTACAAAAAAAAACTCATGCAAAAAATAGAAAAAAAATTTATGATAATAAAATTCATGTCCCTACATTTTCTAAATTGTAAAAGTTGATAATCTTATGATAATTCTTTGATGGCCGTCTAATAGTCGTCTGAGATTACTAATTAGTTGTCATTTTGCCATAATCGCAATATGCAAAAAAAAGAGGTGCTATTGACGATTTTTTTCTAAATGTTTTTATCATCTAATATAATTTTTCTAAAAAAAAACTATACTACTGATCATGTTTGTTGTACAAACCTTCATTTTTGTTATTGTAGTTTCATTATGATGACCTTACATGTTTGGTGATACTCTTGCAAAAGCCACTTTCTGCTTTATTTTATTTTATTTTTTCAAATTTTGCAAGTTATATATATATATATATAGATATATATATATATATATATAATATAATATAATAGATGTCTATTATATCCATCATCCATTATGTTTAGTGTCTATAAAGCTATGTGTCATTCTTTTTCACATTCAATTTCTATAGCATGTATATTGAATATACAACACTTAGTGGTAATGTAATCCACCTCAAACTTACCAAGTTGAGGTTATACATATTTATTTATTTTAATATTAATTTACATTCCTACTAATGCCTCATTAGATATTATTATTATTATTATTCCTGATCACATAAATTCTAATAGATGCTAATTTATTTATAATTTTCTGTACATTTAAAAAGAGTGAGCTCTTGGCTTTGATACCATTAAGGGTCAGATGCACTGCTATTTATAATGAAATACAATAATTGCACCGTAAGGTCCAATTATTAATTTCCACTATTGTCTTCACAGTGATTCCAACAAAATTACAATTGAGATTTTCAGAATGGCCGACAGGACAGGACCCCTGTTTGACACGTTCTGAAAGTCTTTGCTTATTTGAAAAGTAAAAGATAAGATTGGTGGGACAGACCCCACTAATTCTTATCAAAAGCAATAAAGAAAACAATAAAATTACAGCGAAAAGTAATGAAGGAAAGCGATTAAAGATAGGCGTAATATGTCTGCTAATCTTGGATTCTTCCTTCTGATTGGCTTGGATTGTTGATTCCAATAATATCGATTGTACAAGCATTCTTCATGCTCTTTGGAATACACGACCTCACCTATGGTCTTACTTCGGCTACCCCGCCTGCTGCCACTAGAAGCACCCCATCCTTGTAACATGAATTCAGCCCTTTGAGACATAGGAATCTTCTCTTATTTGGAGTCAATCCACTACGCTAACCGCGTCGCCTGAGGCTGGTGAATCCTCTTCAGAAGTATG
The DNA here is from genome assembly GCA_025688845.1 of Cucumis hystrix. Lineage (NCBI taxonomy): Eukaryota > Viridiplantae > Streptophyta > Magnoliopsida > Cucurbitales > Cucurbitaceae > Cucumis > Cucumis hystrix. Next base: position 11,163,046 of record CM046887.1, read on the forward strand.
TCATCTCCATCATGGAGTCTTCTCTTTCAAATGTTCTTCAGTGTAATCCAGATCTTTAGCAGACTGTTAAAGCGACGATAAGATCAGAATACAATGATCTTATCTAAATAAATGCAAGAAATTTAAACAAATTAATTTACAGTAATTTACACTAGTTAAAACTAAAAACTAAAAACACTTGAACAAAATTAAATTAAACGCTTGAAATTAGTGAATTCACATAGGTTGTGAATCCAGAAATGGGTCGTTGATGTCGTATCCTTAGTAGGGGTCGAAGGTGTCTACGTCTTCGTCTTCGACATCATTGACCGAAGAAGGAGAAGCTGCTTCATCTTGAATGTCTTTTGAATCCAGAAGATGTACAACAACTGTGTTGACGACAGAGTTGAACTCTGCTTGGGATCCGGCTCCGGCTAATGAGGACATAACCGCATTCTTCGCAAGGAGGAAACTCTCATCTTCTTGCCTTGTCATGTCCTGGAGATGAACGTTGGCTTTGAACCAATCCTTCATCTTGTTGATTTCCAGGTGTGAAAAATTAAACTTTTCCCACCACTTGATCCTAAGGGACTTGCTTAGGGCTTTGAAGTTACCTGAAGGTCCTAGCTGGAAATTTCTGCAAAAGATCCACGATATTTGGAAATACAAAGCAAATCTAAACGTCTTCGAAAGGGGAGACGAGTAGATACTCTGTTGGAAGAGATGGTATGAACGTTGAACCTCAATGGGGAAGATCTCCTCGGAGAGTCCAAAGTACATCCACCAGTTTTGAAACCAATTTGGGAAGTGCATCTTGTAAGCTTGCTTACAGAATGTCACAAACCAAGAGTGGTTGAAAGGTTGAAGCCAAAATACCAAGTACCATGCCCTTGTGTAGTCACGGTAATTGTAAGATGGTGGTTTGAAGGGGCGAGAGAATTTCTTACCTACGAACATCCCTTGCTTCCAGTAGGATGGAGTGAGGATTCGAAAAATTCTCAGCTTGGAGTAAATGATCTTAGAAGGATCATTCTTGTCTGGAATATGAGTAATTTTGGAGGATTTGGAGTCGACCAAAATGTACTCATAGAAGGTCCTAGTTTTGGACAGATCCTCTGGCAGGAAGATGAAGACATGAGGAAATATTTGATTACAGACTTCTTGGACAGAAGGTCCATCAAACTCTGTTTCAATGGTTAAATCCACCATTGTGGTCTTGGTGAAATAACCTTGAATTAGAGGTTTAGGCTGGAAAACCTTGGGCCTAACTACTTGAGAGAACGAGGAAGGATTCCTCAGAATTGGAGACCTTGACGAGGAAGCGGCTGGAGAGGCAGCACGCTTGTTAGGAGTTGAAACACAAGAAGAGCGTAACAACGTGGTTGAAGGAAATGGGGGAAGACCAGAAGGGTCTGTTTGAATTGTCAAAGTCCTTGGAGAGGAACCTTGACGACACCCGGATACTTGCTCAAACTGCAAGTCCATAGCGTAATTCTCTGCACTCATTGAAGCAGGTGCAGATGTTTGACCTAAGGGTTGGTTTCCCTTAGAGGGAGGAGTAGTTCCTGAGGAGGAAGCTACTGATTAAGGAGAATAGTTTTGAGAACTATTCGGTTGCTGTGGTGGTCTCGATGGTGGCCGTTGCCGGCCGGGAGGAGGTTGCATGGGAGGTTGATTGTGGGTTTCTCAAGAGATGTTCCCTTGAGAGGTAATCAGCTAATGAGTTTTTGCTGCCTTTTATAGGCACGATCGTGAAGTCAAAACAGGATAAGATCGCTTGCCACCTGACAAAGATCTGCTTGGAGATAAGGTTCTTGACGTCTTTCTCAAAGATAAACTTGGACGCCTTTGAATCGGTCCTGATGACGAAATCTTTGTTGATAAGATCGCCTTGGAACTTTTGGACGCAAAGCACTATTGCTAATACTTCCTTCTTGACAGTGCAATAGTTCTTCTATGCACTATTCCAGACTCCAGAATGGTAACGGACGATAGAGATTTTGCCGTTAAGTTCCTGCTTGAGACGCCGTCGTAGCCGATGTCAGAGGCATCTGTATCAATGATGAGTTTGGCCTGTTCATCCACCAGGGATAAGCACGTGATGCTTTTGGCCAAAGACTTGATTGATTGGACCGCTCGGGTATGCTCGTTCGTCCACGGTTTTGGATTTTTCTTCAGTCTGTCGTAGAGTGGCAGACAAATTGAGCGGAGATCCCGGATGAAATCGCCGATATAGTTGACGCAACCCAAAAAACGCTGTAGTTGCATTTTGTCTTGTAGCACATCTGGGAATTTTTCTACGAAATTCAGAGATCGTTGAATTGGCTTGATGATTCCTTGATTAATGTCATAGCCAAGAAACCTGATCCTCGTTTGAAACAACTTGATCTTTGGTTGGGATACCACAAGACCATTGGACTTGATAACATTAAGAAACACTTGCAGATGCTTGAAATGTTGATTTACCTAACTTGAAAATACCAAGACATCGTCAATGTAGACGGTTGTGAATTCTTGACACTTGTTGAAAATTTCGTTCATAATCCTTTGAAATTCGGACGGTGCATTCTTTAATCCGAAGGGCATGACATTCCATTCGTATTGTCCAAATGGAACATTGAAGGTCGTCTTGTAACGGTCTGCTGGATGAATCTGGATTTGCCAAAATCCTGATTTCATGTCGAACTTTGAGAAGACATTTGCTAAAGTGATCCGCTTCAGCAAGACCTGACGATTAGGAATGGGGAACCTAATCCACTTGAGAGCTTTGTTGAGAGGCTTATAGTTGATAACAAACCTTGGGATACCTCATTCTTGTTCGGCCTGCTTGTTGACATAAAAGGCCGCGCAAGACCACTGGCTTTTGGAAGGGCTTATGAGTCCTTTGTTGAGAAGGTCTGCTATTTCTTGGGAGCAGACTTTGACCAAATCCCTGTTCATCTGAATGGGCCGAGCCTTGGTAGGGATTTGGGCCTCCTTGAATTCGTCAACATATGGTAGGGTCACCATATGCTTCTTCCTGTTCCAAAACGCATTTGGAAGGATTGAACAAACGTCTCTTTCAAGCTTCTGTTGGAAGCTTCAGATTTTGAGTTGAATGGATGGCTTGTCTATCTAGGAAGCCACCTTGCTGGTTTTGACCTCATCTTGAAGGAACTCGATCTGCTTTTCCTTCCTGGCGATGCGATTGATGAACTGATGAATTTCTTCTTCAACGTTGTTGATGTACTTAGGAGTTACTGGATTAATGAACCCGAAAGTAATTTTCTTGTCGAACTTCGTTGAGACTATATCCTTGTCGTAGACGTGGAAAGGATATAGCTGGGTTAGGAATGGTGTTCCTAAAATGATCCCTTCATTAAGGTTCTTAACCAAAATGAACGTGTTGATGAGACACACATTTCCCTTGCAAATGTGCACCTTGGACAACTTGAGCTGGATGTTGAGCGGACCACCGTTGGCTCCACTCAGGGATTCCTTCTTTTTTCATTTGCTAAATGCTCGATTTGCATGCCAAGACAATTTTTTTTCGAGATCTTTCTATCTCGAATTCTTTCTTAAGATATTCTATTGTGTTTGAAATTTCTTCTAGAGTACCAATTATACTTAAATCATCAACATACACGGTTATAATAGCAAATCATAATGATTTCCTTATAAAAACACACAGATATATTATATTATTCTGGTATTAATCTTTCAATAACAAATATTACTTAGGTGATTATATGACATTCATCCTAATTATTTTAATCCGTATAATTAATGATCTCTGAAAACTTAATTTATATGTTTTAGGTATCTTAAATCCTTCAAGAATTTTCATATAGATGTCATAAGTTAAGAGATCCATATAAATATGTTGTGGCTACATTCATAAGATGCATGCCCAGACTGTCATACAGACCAATTAAAAACACTATTGTGATTTCATCTACAATTGAAAATATGTCTCCTCAATAATCAATATTAGATCTTTGTGAAAAACCTGCAACTCGTCTTGTTTTATATCTTATGACCTCATTATTTTCATTTATTTTTCTCACAAATACTCATTTATATCCCACAAGTTTGACACATTTTGGTGTTTGACAAAACTTGACGTTTTGAAAGTGAATTTAATTAGGGGCTATTGCAAAAATAGCAAAAAAATTTATGATAATAGAGTCCATGTAGTTTTTTAAATTGCAAAACTAGCAAATTTAAAAGTTGATAACTCTATGATTACCATCTAATAGCCCTTCGATAGCCCTATGATTACCGTCTGATAGCAATAATTTTTTCATATTCGTAATATGCAAAAAATAGGTGCCATTAGCTATTTTTTTCTAAATGTTTTTGTCATTTGATGCAGTTTTCAATTTAATTATGCCTTAATTGCTTCTTTTAACAAATAGTAATATTTTCTCTGTCAACATTTTTCATTAGATTTTGGCTTGGGATCCTCACTTTTAGATATAATATCAAGAGCAACATTATAGGCAAAAAAAAATATGGAACTGAACTTTCATCTTTTTCCTGTCATGGTATAGTTCATCAAAATCTCATCATTATCTTTAAGTATTTTACGTAGTTTAAATTACTTGTCATGCCAAAGATTTCTTCATGGGTATTTATATCATCAATGAAGTCATTTTGATTATTGACTATTTTTTTTTTTAGGATTTTTATCTTTAAATCCCATGGTCTTGTGGCGTATTATATTTTAGACTCATTGTTAATTATCAATTAGTTAATTTAATCTTTGCTTAAGTTCTTGATTTTCAACCAACCTTTAGTTGGTTATTAGGTTGTTAAGTTAGTTTTACTTTCTGTTGGTTTGATATAACCAACTTTCCTCATGTATAAATGAGTCTTTAAGACCTTTGCATAAATAATAAAAGATAAAGAAATTTGAAGTATCCTTGAGTGATAGTTTTACATCACCCTTGGCTTGCCATAATGCCTAGCTTGCACATGGAGGTTCTCAACTCGCATGGCTCTTCCTTACCTTGACCAAAATGTCTAGCTTGTTGGTCACTAAAAGCCTTCTCACCTAGGTGTGTCTTGGCTGCCTAGGACATGCCTAAAGAGGTTCCCAAGACATCTTGACCGCCTAGCATATCCAAACACCTAATCCTTCATCACTTAGCCCAAAAACTACTCAACCTTCTTTCTTTCCTTCACTTGGCCACCAATCTCCCAATGCCTTAACACTTAGAGTATTTCTTCAACTTTTCCTTCAACTAAGCAACCTAAGCAACCTAAACAACAAATACAACAACTTTTTACTAACTTTAGCTTTCTTTTTAACATAGAAATTCTTAAGAAAGGTTTTAGGTTTAGGGTTTACAACAAACGTTTTATAAACAATTTTGCTAAATCATTCTGTGTATGAACATAAGTTATGGGGTGTTCAACACTTATCCCAATTGACATATGATAATTATCAAAAGCTGGGGATGTAAATACACCAGCATTAGCAAAATAGATTGATCGACTTAATTGTATAATCAAGAAATTGTGCTCTTAACTTAATTATTTGAGCAAGTAACCTTGCAAATGCAAAGTTTTGACTTGACAATAAGCACATACGTGACCCTTTGCTGGATACATCTATTAATACCATGAAATAATCAAGTGATCCACTTGGTGGACTAATAAGTCCACATACATCATTATGAATAATCCGTTCTAGGTGATTTGATTTTCACTTTAGCTGGTGATGGACTAATTATGAATTTGCCTTGAGAGCAAGCATCACATGATAATTCATTAGATTGAAGAATCTTCTTGCTCTTTAATAGATGTCCATGTGAATTTTCAATAATTCTTCTCATCATTATAGATCCTAGATGATCTAATCTGTCATGCCAAATAGCAAATATATCTGGATTCATGAACTTCAAGTTCATTGTTGCATATGTTTCAATTACTCGTATATGAGTATAATATAATCTAGAAGATAAAAGTAGACAACTTTTCCAGTATACATTTTTCATTTGACACAAAAGATATGTAACGTCCTAAAGAAAAGGAAAAAAATAAATTAAAAAAAAAGGAAAATATATATATAATAATAATAATAATAATAATAATAATAATAATTAATTTTTTTTCTTTTCTTTTCTTTTTCTTTCTTTTCCTTTTTCTTTTTCTTTTCTTTTTCCTTTTTCTTTTCCCTTTCTTCTTCCCCCGTACGCAGCCCCCCCCACTTTTTCTCTTCTCCTTCTTCCTCTTCTCCCAGCCGGCCGCCACCCCTGTCCTCCTTCCCGTCCGTCCGGTGAAGCCCGGGTAGCCGCAGCAGCCGCACCGCGAAACCCAGCCGCATACAGCCGTCCGTCTCAGCCGCGAAGTCCGGCCGCCGCTCAGATCTGTTTTACTCGCGCCGCCGCAACGTTTCGTCAACCGCTCGCGCCGCAGCCTTCATCCGCCGCCGTGAGCAACCGTCGTCAGGTGCCTGCCGTGAACCCGAGCCGAACCCCCTCCCCCTGCCCAGATCTGCTCTCCCTTCTTCTTCCTTTTCGTTTCTCCTTCCGTCCGGTGAAGCCACCGCGTCCCACGGCCAAAACCCAACCGAGCCCAGCCGAAACGCCTCACCCCTTCTCGGATCTGTCCTCCACGCGCCACCGTGACTCCACGCGCCGCCGTCTCTCTCCGCCCAGCCGCATCTCCACCCTTCAGCCACGTCACCCATTTTCCAGCCGCGGATTTGAAACCGACCGTCGACCGACCCATACGTAAGGTTCCGCGAACTGGAGGCCGTGTGCCGTGGAGTGTCGCTGCAATTGTTTTACAGTAAATCGTCGAAGTGGTGCCTTAGGTAACAAATTTACGTTATGAATTTTAGTTGTTTCAAAGCAAATTCGAGTTGTTGGTTGGATTAATTGTTAACCGTTGTTCGGGTGTCGTTTGATTAAGGTGGTGCTTGGATATCCAAGTTTCGAAGCAAGCTTCATTGGAAGTTTGGTTTCATTCGAGTTGGATCTTGGTGCGATTAAGGAGCTTACCTAACGCCAAGGTAAGGGACTTTCTACTGGACTCAATAAATGTAATTTGAATGTGTTGGCTGTATGTTTCGTGCTGTTATACTGCGGAGAAATAACGATTATGAGGTGTATGTTTGAATGTGGATTTGTGGTTGATAGTATGTTATGACTGGTTGAATATATATATATATGTGCAAATGTAAGGGTGTGGAAATGTCTGGATATCGTAGATGTGATTATAGAATGTGCGACTTGAATGAGTAGATTGTTGTGTAAATTGAATGCCTGGTAGACGACTATGAGGATGTATTGTGAACGGAAGAGAAATCATGGTCGTGCTATTTTAGATTGAAGTGGATGTCATGGTTGGTTTTGCTGTCGACTGAGGTATTAACGTGTTTGTGACAGTCCTCGGGTTAAATTGGAATAAAAATGGTTGTTTGAGGTTAAGGGAAAAGTTCACGTGATGAGGACGTTTGATTGAGTTGTAAATTGACTGTTAAGAAGTATAGAATGGACTGAGGGGATAAATTATTAGTTTTCCTAGTGGATAGTTACCCTGCGGGTGTCCTTCGGGATCATCCCCTATATGTGCATCCTTCGGGAGCAGTAGACTGATATGTGCATCCTTCGGGAGCACTAGACTGATATGTGCATCCTTCGGGAGCACTAGACTGATATGTGCATCCTTCGGGAGCACTAGACTGATATGTGCATCCTTCGGGAGCACTAAACTGTGACTGTGCAGGGTACACCATAGGATACTAATAATTTATTTTTCCCCGAACGGGACCAGTAGTGGGTCCCTTACTGAGTATATTAATACTCACCCTTTTTATGTTTAACTTTTTAGGCAAAGGTAACACGAGGGGCAGACCGACGAGGGACAAGAAGGACTCGTGAATGGCCATAGAAGATTGTCCTTTAAACTGCTTCCGCTGACGGTTTTATAAATGTTTTGTTGAACTGAATTTAAAAGTAGTTAAAGTTTGTAAACAGTACTTTAAAATTTCATATTTTGAAATAGGGCCCGATTAAATGTTTTCTTCGATTTCATATGGTTTCAATTAAAGTTACTATGTCTTTCGTCAACAAACGGTTTTGTGTCAAATTGACGACTTAGACGGTCAGTCAGAAAAGTCTGGGTCGTCACAAGATATAACATAGATATTATATTTTAATCTTTCTATCAGTCTCAATATGATAGCCATTGCAGCATATATCTTTAAAAATCAGTAGATTTCTCTTTGAATGATTAGAGAACAATGAATTATCAATTGTAAATTTTGTTCCTCTAGACAAAATAATATTTGCCTTTTCAATTTGCAAAACCTATATTGTATTAACTTTTGCTCTCAGCATTATCAGTTTGAAAAATATTTCCTATTTGTTAGTGTATTGTGTGCATATAGTTGCACAGTTTTCCAAACATATATCTTCATTGCTCGTTTTTTAGTTATTTAGTATAAGAACACTATCCATGCTTCTTTATTAAACAAAATAATAATAATGAGAGAAACAAAACATAGAATATACAAATAAAAATGAGAGAAGAACATTAATTATAATATCACAAAGAAAAATAGCTATTTTATCAAATATTTCAATTTTCTCTTCGGGAGATTAAAAAAATCTACCGCATCCGATATTTCATACTGAGTGGGTCAAATATATTATTAATCTGATATGCAAAATTTGCTTCCACTTTTTTCACTTTTTCTTGTGGAGCTTTTCTTTTATGATCATTATTTCATGTGGTTCTTTTGAAATTTGAATGATTATAACAACCAACCATGAAAAGTAATTATTTCTTCTCTACTATGTTCACAACCAGATCACAATTGCCAAATTTAAAACATTCACTTTAAGGTATGCGATTATTTTAATTGGTCAAGATTGTAAGACCCAAGTTGTGAAGTTACCTTACGCGAAAGACTACAAGCAAGGAAGACGACCTACGCGATAAGAAGCACTATGCTATAAAGAAAAGATAACTTCACCAGAAAGTAATGACACCATTGCCCACGAAGAAAGTTGGCAAACGATTTGACCTTGTCGTCCAATCTGAATCTAAGATAAGGAAATGGTAGGGACACGTGGCATTCTGGAATTGGATCTCTACTCGCCTTCAACAATAATAATCATTACGACATGAGGAACCTCCACAAGAAAATGACTATAAAAAGAGAAAATCGCAGTCATTTTTTTTAGTTGATTTCACCATAAGCTTTAAAAAGGAGAAAGATTAGAGAAGTTCTGGAGCTTTTGAAGATTCAAATCAACCGAAACCAGTAAGGGCCTGCAAGCTAGTACTAAGGAGGACTTCGAGTAAAGGACCAACGCAGAAGCTAGCCGCTGAGTTAGTGAATGATTATTTTTAGTAATAAGATTTCTAAATTTCGTTGAATGAATCCTTAAACTTGCATCTTTGAAGAATTTGTTTATATATTTTTTCCTTTAAATTTTTCAATTCCAAAATACATCAGTTTATGCATGAGTTAGAAGGAGATGATCCTACCACACATTAGAGGTGACAATAACATGATTTAAAGGATGCATGTGTGGTGAGTTGCCTCATAAGTAAAAGAGTGTTTGAAAATCATTTTCTTGAGAAAAATGTGCTTAGAAATATTCCTAGAGTACATGAAACTTGTTAAGAATTGAATTAAGATGACCTCTTATACCCTATGTGATATGATACTTCATTCATGCTATGTGATCTGGAATAGAATGCCCTATTCATGTTGTGTGATCTTGAATAGAAAGCCTCATACTTGCTGTGTGAACTAGTATGAGATGCTTTTTGCTTGCTGTGTGATCTAACATTGGAAGACCAGTTATGGATAGAAAAATTGACGAAACTTACTAATGACGTTGAGTTTACTCCACATGATTGCAACTTGGCAAAAGCCTATGCTTGATCCAAGGTGAGGGTACAAAGACTTAATTAATTTTGCGGATTGATTCTACGAACCGACCTTGTGATACGCGAGAAGACACGCAACATGAGATGACTTGTGATAACGGATACAAAAATGTTATGATTTAAATCACATGATTTTATGCTGCCTCAATTTGTTTATTACATATCTTGAATGATCGATGTTTATTGGATGAAAGATCCCACTCACTAGAACTTTTCGTCTAACCCTTTTCTTTCAAGCTGACTATTTTATTCTCCCCTATGTAGCGAAGGACATCTGACATTAAATTTTCTATCTTGATCGCCTACTGTACCTCCTCGATCACATCATTTTGGTAGTGGCCACTGTCATCTCGCATATAGTGTAGAAGCTAAACGAGAAAGGTTTAAATGTTGTTAAGTTGTATTTTGTTCTCTCAGGAGAAACTTTGTACTAAATACCAAATGTAATCACTTGTTTTGAAAATCAATGAAGTTAACTTATACTACTCATGTTTGCATTTTGCGTTTAAAATTTATTGGTTGTATTTATCTCCGTTTACTAAACGTTCATAATTTATCTCATGGGAGCTACGCATTGGGGGTTTAGGCGGCATGCCTCTCCTTAGTTTCAGAGAGTGACTTTAGGGGCGGAGCGTGACATCAAGATCCATGATAAATAATTACTACTATTATTAATATCAAATGTAGAAATATTCTTCTCTAACATATTGATTTAAAATTTTGGAGCCTCAAGTACATCATTTATTTGAGCTTTAGGAAAAATAATTGTTTTCTTATGATCATATTTTTATAGCATTTCGGTGTATTTCAGCATCAAAGATTTATGATAAATAATTATTACTTTTATTAATATCAAATACTAGAAATTGTAATTTTGTAATTTCAAGAGAAACACTTACAAAATCTTGTAATTATATTAGAATTGATTTAATATATGCTAAACATGCAAAATAATATCTATTAATTATAATGATGAGTAGGGGAAAATCGACATACTTTTAGAACCTATCTTTAGCAAAGAAAATGATAGGAACTCATGTTGATAATTAAGGGCCTGTTTGGTAGCATTTCCGTTTCCTTTTTCTTGTTCCCTGTTACATGTTTCTTATTTCTTCTTTTTTTAGAACAAGAAACATGAATGCGTTTGATAATTGTTTCTATTTCTTGTTTCTTGAAAAAAAAAAGAAACAGAAACAGAAAATGTGTTTGATAACTGTTTCTTGTTTTCTTATTTTCTTCAAGATTTATTTTTTATTTTATTCACATCTAATTCAATTAAACATTACATCACTCACTTTATCAAACCTAGATAGGAAGGTCTTCTAGTAATCTTATGGAGATCAAGATGAAGATTGAGATATGTAGGACATAGTTGGCGAGGAGGAAGACAAAAAACCACAATGAAGAGGAGGACTGAAATCCACGGCGAAGAGGAAGTCAAAGACCCATGACAAAAACACATACCTGGCGAAAACCCAGATCTGCACGAAGAGGAAGAGGAAAACCCAGATCCGACAAAGAGGAAGACGTCGTGTAGAGGACGACGATGAGAAGTGAGGAAGAAGATAGCGAAGACAATGAGAGGAAGAGGAAAACGATGGAGATAAGAGGAAGAAAAAGGAAACCACGTGGAGAGTGGTTATTTAGGGAAGAAGGTGTAAATAAAAGAAATAAAAATGAAATCATGTGCGAAAATAGAAAAATAAAAGGAAATAAAAAAAATAATTGAGAAAAGGGAAAATGAAATAAATTGAGAAAAAGGAAAATGTAATAAAAAAGTAATTGAGAAAAGGGAAAATGAAACCAATAAAAATAATTGAAAAAAAGGAAACCCATAAAAATAATTGAGAAAAAAGAAAAGGAAACCAATAAAAATAGTTGAGAAAAAGAAAAAAGAAAAGAAAATTAATAAAAATAATTGAGAAACGGAACAGGAGAAATACTTTTCTCTGTTTCCAATAATTCCATGAAAAACGTTTCTACCTTTTTTTAGAACGAGAAACAAGGATTATTATCAAACACCCCCTGTTTCTTAAAAAATGAAAACAGAAACAGAAAACAAAGAAACGAAAATGTTGTAAAATGAGGCACATATTATTGAGAATATATATATTAAATTAAATAAAAATAAAATATATAAATAAAATAAAATAAATAGAAAAATAAGAAAATAGATTTTTTTTTCCCCTAAAATCTTCAAAATTCATGGGATTTTCACCAATATAGATGTCATACATCAAACCTACAAATGTCACTATTAATTTATAGGCAATTTGGCAAATATGAGCTTAATTACATGAACACTAAGATCTTGAAAACATATGGCAATTTAGATGCATGAAATGTGAGAAAGTGACGTATGACATTTTCTAAGCATAATGATAATGGACATTTATTTAATAATATGCATGGTAATAATTAACTAAATTAACTATATATATGTATATATACACATACATATAGATGTATCACATCATTTTGTTTGTTCGAGTAAATTCTATAAAATAATATATTCAACCCATGTACCCCACACACACACATATCAATATTTTTAATTCTTGATTTGCAACATTTGTGTTTGCCCCCACCCCCTTTTAGCTTCACTTCTTCAATTCATTTCATTAGGACTCCTAGGTAATCTCAAAGGCCAAGTTAACTTATCAATTTAATTAATTAAAAACTTAAGTTTTGCTCCAAATGCTCAAAATAATCTACAAAATAATATATATATATATATATATGTATTTGAAAACACTAACATACATATCAGGAAACTAGCTAAAACTAAAGCTTAAAATACTCTCGAAGTTAAGGTTTTGCTAAAATTTACTTACAATGCCTTATCAACCCTCTCCACAATCAACAAGATAATATATAATTAGGGAGTAGCTTCTACCCAAACTTCTCATTTATTTATTTATTATTATTATTTTTCTTAATTATCAAGCCTCTCACAATGCATTAATTAACTATACCACACCTTCTACTCTAACAAATCAAAATAAAGGTATCTTTTTGGGTCTAATTTTGAGCATATACTAATTTTTCTTTGTTTTGTTGAGTCAGAATTTTTGGTGTTTTTTCTTTTTTATTTAATAAGCAAAAATTTACAAACAGAATTAAAGAAAAAACCAAAAATTGAAAATGGTTATAAATGGAACCTAAATAACCAAAGTCTCATGCAAGAGAATGAGATCAATTGGTTTCAAAACAATTTAAACTAAAATAAAAATGAAAGAGGAAAAAATGATAGAGGTACTTTTGGTTGCCACTAAAAAGCGTTATTCTCCTTGATTAAAAAACAACTAAGGCTCTTTTTAGTAGCTATTTTGTTCTTTGTATTTAGTTTATGAAAAAATAAGTTTATTTTTTCTAATAAACAAAGAAATTTAGAGATGGAAAGTAGTGTCTATACATATGTCTTTTAAAATAAAAAATAAAAAATAAAATAGTTATCCAACTAAATGAGATGACCAAAATTAACACAAGTAAAAATAAATAAATAAAAAAGAAAAACAAATTTATTGAAGAACACCAAAGAATAAAGAATATATGAAATCAATAATAAAGCATAGAAGAGTGGGAGAACGCAGAAGAATAAAAAATGAAGAATATAAAGAATATAAAAGAGGAAAGAAATTAATAGTATATAGAAATTTTAAAAAGAAAAAAGGGAATAATATCTAAATATGCACAATAGATTAAATTTCAATGTTTTCATTTCACCACACAGTATCAATCACACTGAAGTAATTTGTCAAAACTTGTTGAATAGATTATTTTACTCATAATTAAAAACTGCAAAGTTTACATTGCCAAGTTTTAACATAATGTATTGTTAGTATGAGTATTGTCCATTCTTCAAAACTACTCCTAACTAACTAAGAGTTTGTTTCCATTAAAATGGTTTTCAAATACTTTATTTTTTGTTTTTTGTTCATCAAAATAACTTGTTTTTTAAATTAAACACTTTCTAGGTAAATCATGATTGGAGATATATACTTTCGAACAATCATTAGTAAACAAGGTTAATTTATTTAACAAGTCTTCTAAAGCTTAGTTAATAAGTCTGATGTCTATAATAATAGAATCTATGCATATCGGTATGATTTTTTAAAAACAAGAAAAACATTAAACACCTATTTTAAACGACTTTTATATGATTTCATGTAATTGTGGTTTTACTTTAACCATAAATAAATAAAGCATTCATCAAAGGAACTGTTGGGTTTTGCTTCAATGATCAAAGCATTTTTTAAGGTTAAGTATGGTGGGAGAATTAAGCACTTTTAAGGATGAAATTGGAAATCAGATATAAAAAAAAAAAAAAATCAAATATTTACTTTCAATCAAAGTCAAATTCTCCATTTCTTAAAAAGGAATGAGAGAAAAACAGTAGGTCTTGACTAAGAGAACAATGCTGAATAAAATGTTATAACAATGTAATTAACAAGGTAGCTAGAGACAAAGTAAAAAAGTTAATAGCACAAAGTATACTTGATAACCTAGTTTAGTGTAATACAAAATTAGGTTCCCCTAAATCAATTAACTCCAGTAATATAGTCTGATTAATTAGGTTCCATGTTGAACAATATGTGAATAACAAACAATCATTCATGTATGCAACGTTCTTTCTTCATGACAGCACAAGATTTATAAGAACACCAAGAATAATATATAGCCGTAACACACAACTAGGTTTTTCTTTCTTTATCCACACACAATACAAAACGTACATGGCCAATTATAAAACAACCCCAATAAGGAAAGAACAGATACGACCATAAAGGCCTCCCACAACATTATGACCAACAACAACCAAAGTTTAAAATATTTAAGGAAACAAAAGAAACCACAAAATAAAAAAAGAATGTTTTTACTGCCAAAATTATAAATATTATTTTAAAGGAATTAAATGATAAAAGAATTAATCAACCCACTGAACTATGGACATTAATCTCCGAAACTCTAGAGAAGACAGAAGTGGTACTTTATGAAAATTAGATGAATCTAATATGTAACCACAAAAGTTATAAACATGATCCTATTAAAAGAGAAAATGCAAAAGACCAACTAAGATGTGAAGACACAAAGATTCATAACTAGTTCGATGCTCTATCATTTACATGTAGAGTAATGTGTCCAGTGAAAAGAAATTTCACACATATTAAAAGTTAGATTACAATAAGCTACTTATATGTTATAATCCATCTATTACACACTAAACACCCTTTTCAATTCTTGTTTGAGACACACATTAAACAAACTCATTAGGTTCCTCCTAAACATATGAGATCCCAAAACGGTTAAACTTAAACTCTTTTGAATGTATGAATTAATGTTCAACTTCTCCACAAAAAGGGAAGTTTACTTTAATTTCCTAAAGAAAAAAAGAAGAAAAGGAAGGAGAAGAAGGAGAAGAAGAAGCTTAAACAACTCTTCATCCACAACTCAAAAGCGCACTATGACAACCTCTTAACTATAAGTTCATTTGATAACATTTTCATTTTTTTTTGTTTTTCATTACTCGAGAAACAAAATTGGTTTGATAACTACTCTCATTTCTCGTTTCTAAAATTTAAGAAACGTTCCTTAAACATAGGTAAAATTTAAGAAACTATCAAAACTACTTTCTCCCTATTTTGTTTCTCTACTTATATATACAACATTTCAATATTTTTATCAGGATGACTTTTGCTATGTGGGTAGAGGCACATGTTATATATTATGAGTTTCTATTGTAATTATGTATAATCGTCCTTTATTGTAATTTTACATTACCTAGATGAAGGTTTTTTAGTTTCCTATATATATATATATATATCTTCGGTCTAATTAATCAATAAGATCATTATATTATCCAAAAGTATAGAGTACATCATATTAGAGAATCTAGGGGTTATAAATATTCGTTTGAGGACTTCACTCTCCATTAGGGTTCAAGTTTAGGTCACCTTTGAGTGGCTGTTTGTCGACACCGTCCATCTCAGAAGGAGCACCGTCACCATTTTTTGTCACCATTCACTGATAATAGTGGTGTGTGAAGTCCATGTACTGCCAGAAGGATAAGGCCCGATCTCCATGTGCTGGCGCGTGGAAGAGCATGAGAGCTTCAACTTGGTTTCTATCGGTTTGGTTCGTCTTGGTTTCTGTCGGTTGGATTCGTTTTGGTTTGCATTTTTTGTCTTCTCTGTGCATTTGTATCATTAAAATCTTCTCGAGGTTCTTGGGGTTTGAAGTTATTCGAAAATACCCTTTTGTGCTTAGGGTTTGTTATTGTTTCTGTCCAATTTGAGCTGTTATTTTTACTTGTTTTTCTTTCACTTTGAGATCTACAAATTGTTCGTTAGCGCATAATGGGTGAAATGAAGCAAATGGTTTTGTCTAATGCTATTTCCCTAGTATCGAAGATAACCAAACACAAGTTAGATGGATCTAACTATTATGATTGGTGTCACACGATTCAATTTTACTTAGTACAAATATGGATGATCATGTGACTGAAGAGCCACCAAAAGATGATAAGGAAAAGGCTTGGCTTCATGATGACGCTCGACCTTATATTCAAATTAAGAATTCTATTGAAAGGGATGTTGTTGGTTTGATAGATCATTGTAATTTTGTGAAAGAGTTCCTAGAGTTTTTTGACTTTCTGTAACACCCCCAATTTTGAGCTATTTTATTTCAATCAAATTGTCTTTTATTTAGAGATTTTGTTTTTGTTGGGTGTTGTTGTATTTTGGATTTGGGGGAAAAGAAAAGAAATAGGAAGTTCATAATTAAAGTAATAATAACAATAGTTATTATTATTATTATTATTATTATTATTATTATTATTATTATTATTATTATTATAAAAAAAAACAAACAAACATTTCTTTTTCTTCTTCACTCACCCCCCTCTCTCTTCTTCTTCTTCTTTTTCTCTTTTCTTCTTTCTGCCCTACCCAGCCGCCACCTCCTTCAATCTTTCTTCACTTCCCGTTCGGCCTTCCAGTCACATCGTCACGTCGGTAACTGCAAGTCGTCGACGTTCAGTCTCCACTCGTTGTCGAAGCCGAAACGTCACGACTTCCTTCAGCTTTCGGCAGCCGCAGGTCATTGAACGTGTTTCCGCTCAGGTCGGCGGTCGTTCACGAAGCGTCTCCCTCATGTCATGCTTCCCTTGCCGTCGTCGGCTTCTCTATTAAGTCCTCCCGTCCGACCGAGCCGCAACAAACCCGCACCGTTTGGGCTCCGCGCAAGGAGCCACGCGCGCCGAGTTTCATCTCCAAGCCAATCATTGGATTTGTTTCGTTTGGATCTGTTCGTCCGTCGCCGCCACTTTTGCTTGCTATGAGCTACCGGATTTACGTTAGGTAAGGTTAAATTGTGGGATTTGTATTTCGCTTTTGTAAAAAAAAAAATGTATATACCTTATGTAATGTCGATTGAACGCTTGAAGTGACACCTTTGAAGGTATTGTTGAAGCGAGCACACCCTTGGATTTTCAATAGGTTGGTTTGGGTTCGCTCCTCCATTGACGGGGTTATGACTATTGGAGATAATTCGACCAAGGGATTTTTGCATAAAATTAAAGTAAGGGATCCTTCTACTGGACTCACCTATAGTTTGAGTTGTTTTGACTGTATGGTTATATCTGAACTGAGTAGGGATGTCAGATATGATATATATGGATGGATATTGTAGACTTGATGTTGCAAGCATACTGTGTTTGACTGGAATTATATATTTATATGTATATGGATGTATATAGAACGACAAAAGTTGGATATGCTTATTTAAAATGTGGAGGTAAACTGGTGGATTATCGTTTAGACTGGGTGTAGGTGATATTAAAGTATGGTAGTGTACTGGTGAATTGAGAATAGTATGATTATACCACTTGTTTGACTGAGATACCGATATGTATGTTACTGATTGACCTTGGGTTAAAGTAGAATAAGATGCTTGTTGAGGTGTTAAGTGAAGGAATTATGTGTTGAGGAAATTTGACTGTATTATGATTGACTGAGGGGAGAATTTGTTAGTTTTCTATTGGGATGCGTGCCTTGCAGGTGTCCTACGGGATCACCACTTATTGTGCGTCCTACGGGAGCATTAGATTGATATGTGTTTCTGCTGAACACTAGACTGATATGTGCGTCCTTCGGGGCGTTAGACTGATAATGTGTCCTTCAAGATCACAAGACTGTGACTGTGCAGGGTACCCCTTTAGGAAGTTAACAGTTAATTTTTCTCCTAACGGGACCAGTAGTGGGTCTCTTACTGGGTATGTTTCTACTCACCCTTTTATGTTTAACTTTTCAGGCAAAGGTAACTCGAGGGGCAGACCGACGAGGGACAAGAAGGAGTCGTGAATGCCATAGGGGAAATGTGTAACACCCCGAAATTTTGAGGTAATCCTCTAAATCTACTATTTAAATTTTATTAAGACTAAGAAGTTGTGGGGGTTTTAATTTAATCAAGTTTGGTGAAGAGAAGTTTTTTTTTTTTTATTATAATAGTTATATTATTATTATTATTATTATTATTAATAAAACAAAAAAAAAAGTAATTTTTTCTCTCCCCCTCTCTTCCTCGCGCGCGCACGCCCCCCTTCATCTTCTTCTTTCTTTTTCTCCTTCAGTTTGCCCTAGCAACAGCCGGCCGCCCCACCTAATTCCCTCTCTTCTCCTCCGTTCGATATTCACGTCGGCCGTCAAGATCTCAGCCGCCGCCGTCCGTTCCAGTTCGCGAAGCCGAGCCGCACCGCCTCTCCATTCCGTAGCGACCGCTCCTTTGTCCACCAGCTGAAACCAGCCGAGTGCATCCCGTTCGACGAACCCAGCCCAGCCGCACACTAGATCGGCTGAGCCTGTCTCCATCCACAAAGCCCGACCGCCACTGCTCCTCCCTTGCGTCTCTGTCCGCCGTCGCCGCTGCCTGGTACCGCCCATTGAAGCGTGGTTGCGACCCCGCGCCGATTGAGTCCGAGTCTAGCAAGCGCCCAGATCCGTCTTTGAAACCCCGCCGCGCGACTCCCCATCTTCCAGCCGCGGATTGGAAGCCGACCCATGCCCAAATCGATTGCACAATGTCGCTTGCCCTAGTCTTGTGTGTCGCTGCCGCTACGTCGTTGTAAATTCGTTGGGTAAGGATGAAATTGATGGGTTTAAGAGTCTACATTGAAATTTCGATTAGTTGATGTTGTTTAATTGGTTGTTTGGATGTTTGTTCTTGAAGGCGATATAGGAGATTTGAAGAATTGGGACTTTGAGTTTTGCCATAAGCTTCGTTGGAGTTCGTCTCTCCACTTCTTGGGTAAGTTGTGGAGTTTACGTATGGGTGAATTGAATGGATGAAACTATTTAGAAGGATGTTAATTTTACGTTTGATTATGTTTAGGAATTTATTCATTGGAAATTGCTCGATTGAAGAACTTGCATAAAAGTGAGGTAAGGGACTTCCTACTGGACTCACTTATAGCTTTGAGATGTGTTGGGCTGTATAATTATATTGAAATTGAGCAGAAATAATGGATATGCTACATGTGTTTGGTTGTGGGCTAGATGTTTAGTTAAGATTATATTTCGACGAGAAATATATATATTTTTGTATGGATTTATGTGGTTTTGGTGTTAAGTGTATGTGGAGACTGACTGGCTATGTAGATATTCACATATGGTTGTTGAATGACTGAAAACAGTAAATGTATTTTATATAGGGGAAGGTTGGAATTGACGGATGGTTGTTTAGGCTGAGTGTAGGATACACTGTCGTGGTCGTGTTCTTATGACGGAGGGGACTAATTAGTCATAACCCTTGTATCTGGAGGAGAATGTTATGAGTATTTAGTTCGTTGACTGATATACTGATATGTTCTGACTGACCTTAGGTTAAATTGGAAAATAAATTGTTGTTTGAGGTTAAGTGGAAAGTTTACGTGATGAGGACGTTTGACTGGGTTGTAAATTGACTGTTAAGATGTATAGAAGGGACTGAGGGGTAAATTATTGGTTTCCTAGTAGGTAGTTACCTTGCGGGTGCCCTACGGGATTATCACTCTTTTGTGCATCCTTCGGGAGCACTAGACTGATATATGCATCCTTCGGGAGTACTAGACTGATATGTGCATCCTTCGGGAGCACTAGACTGATATGTGTTTCTGCAGAACACTACACTGATTCATGCGTCCCTTGGACGTTAGACTGATTATGTGCATCCTACGGGATCACAAGACTGTGACTGTGCAGGGTACTCCATAGGAAGCTAATAATTTATTTTTCCCCTAACGAGACCAGTAGTGGGTCTCTTACGGGGTATATTAATACTCACCCTTTTTATGTTTAACTTTTCAGGCAAAGGTAATACGAGGGGCAGACCGACGAAGGACAAGAAGGAATCGTGATTGGCCATAGAGGATCGTCTTTAAACTGCTTCACCTGACGGTTTTAAAATATTTTGTTTGAACTAAGTTTACAATTAGTTAAATTTTTTGTAAACAGTACTTTGAAATTTTTATTTTGAAATAGGGCCCGATTAAAGTTTTCTTCAATTTCTTATGGTTTCCAACTAAAGCTTACTATGTCTCTTGTCAACAAACGGCTTTGAGTAAACGTAACGACTTAGACAAGGTCTGAAAGGTTTGGGTCGTCACAAAATGTCTTTTAAACTGCTTCTGCTGATGGCTTTGAGTAAACGTAACGACTTAGTTATTTTTGGTAAACAGTACTTTAGAATTTTATTTATTGAAACAGGGCCCGAATAAAGTTTTCTTCGATTTTCTTATTGTTTTAACTAAAGTTTACTATGTCTTGTGTCAAACAAATTGTTTTGTGCTAAAATAATGACTTCGACTTAGATTTGAAAAGTTGGGTCGTTACACTTTCTATACTCTGAAAAAAAAAAAAAAAAAACAAGTTCATTGGATGTGTGATGTCTATATGCAATTTTTTGAGCTAAGCAAGGCAAAATCTATTACAAACTACTTTATAAGGCTTAAGAAGAGAGTTGTTGTAACGCCATTAGAAAAAAAAAAATAATAATAATAATAATACTTTATTATTTAAATATTATTATTATATCATTATTATTATTATTATTATTATTATATAAAATAAAATAAAAATAAAATAAAATAGAAAAAAAAAAGGAAAAGGGGCAGCCCCCCCCCCTCTTTCTCTCCTTCCCCGCGCGACCACCCCCCTCCACTTTTCTTCTTTTTCTTCTTCCCTTCTCCAGCCCTAGCTGCCCAGCCGGCCGCCGCCCAACCTCCACTGAAGAACCCCCCCCCCCCCCCGTCCAGCCGTTCAGAGCTGCGGAAGACGACGCCGCAACCGTTCGTCCGCGCCGCGAAACCCAGCCGTCCGTCGCAGCCGCGAAGTTCGGCAGCCGCCCAGATCTGCCCTCCCTTCTTCTTCCCTTTCCGTTTCTCCTTCCGTCCGGCGAAGCCGCCGCGTCCCACAGCCTCACCGTCGGCCGAAACCAAGCCGAAACCCCCATTTCTCCTCGGATCTGTCCTCCCCGCGCCGCCGTGTCTCTCCGCCCAGCCGCGTCTCTCTCCGCCCAGCCGCATCTCCACCTTCCAGCCCGCGTCACCCATTTTCCAGCCGCGGATTTGAAACCGACCGTCGACCGACCCATACGTAAGGTTCCTCGAACTGGCGGCCGGTTTGCCGTGGAGTGTCGTTGCAATTGTTTTACAGTAAATCGTCGAAGTGGTGCCTTGGGTAACAAATTTAAGTTATGAATTTTAGTTGTTTCAAAGCAAATTCGAGTTGTTGGTTGGATTAATTGTTAACCGTTGTTCGGGTGTTGTTTGATTAAGGTGGTGCTTGGATATCCAAGTTTCGAAGCAAGCTTCATTGGAAGTTTTGTTTCATTCGAGTTGGGTAAGTGTGAATAATCGCATTGATTGGCTTTAAAGAAATGATGTGCTGGAGATAGATATTGAATATTTATCTAAATGTTTAGGTACGTTTTCGCAGATCTTGGTGCGGTTAAGGAGCTTACCTAACGCCAAGGTAAGGGACTTTCTACTGGACTCAATAAATATTATTTGGATGTATTGGCTGTATGATTTGTACTGATATACTGAGGAGGAATAACGATCATGAGGTGTATGTTTGAATGTGGACTGAAGGTTAATGTATATTGTGTTGACTGAATACAATTTTATATAAATGTTTGGATTGATGCGAACTTGTTGTCTAACGTATGTCGTGATTGCTGGGCTATTTATGTGGCTGACTGATGTAGCGATATGTGTCGACTGTCCTTGGGTTAAATTGGAATAAAAATGGTTGTTTGAGGTTAAGGGGAAAGTTCACGTGATGAGGACGTTTGATTGAGTTGTAAATTGACTGTTAAGATGTATAGAATGGACTGAGGGGATAAATTATTAGTTTTCCTAGTGGATAGTTACCCTGCGGGTGTCCTTCGGGATCACCCCCTATATGTGCATCCTTCGGGAGCACTAGACTGATATGTGCATCCTTCGGGAGCACTAGACTGATATGTGCATCCTTCGGGAGCACTAGACTGATATGTGCATCCTTCGGGAGCACTAGACTGATATGTGCATCCTTCGGGAGCACTAGACTGATATGTGCATCCTTCGGGAGCACTAGACTGTGACTGTGCAGGGTACACCATAGGATACTAATAATTTATTTTTCCCCGAACGGGACCAGTAGTGGGTCCCTTACTGAGTATATTAATACTCACCCTTTTTATGTTTAACTTTTCAGGCAAAGGTAACACGAGGGGCAGACCGACGAGGGACAAGAAGGACTCGTGAATGGCCATAGAAGATTGTCCTTTAAACTGCTTCCGCTGACGATTTTTTATAAACGTTTTGTTGAACTGAATTTACAAATAGTTAAAGTTTTGTAAACAGTACTTTAGAATTTCATATTTTGAAATAGGGCCCGATTAAATGTTTTCTTCGAATTCATATGGCTTCAATTAAAGTTACTATGTCTTTCGTCAACAAACGGTTTTGTGTCAAATTGACGACTTAGACGGTCAGTCCGAAAAGTCTGGGTCGTCACAGTTGTTGAACTTGCTTTACTATTACCTTTTAGATTCGATGTCAAGGTTCAACAAGCTTAGTGTGAAAAGATGGTGGTTATGGTATTCTTGAATGAACTGTTACGTGAATTTGGAATGGCTAAACGCATATCCTTTCTGATTCTAAGATTTCGTTATTAGATGAGGGATTCAGTCGTGTTCTTTGTACTGAGAGTTCCACAATCTAGTTCGCTTGTTTCTCAACCTAGTAGTGCCTTCAGAGGTGCCTAACATTTTAAGAAGCCTAGTTTTGATATTTGAAATTTTGACTCTCAAGATATTGACTATCTCTATTGTCGTAATTAAGCCAAGACATCTAAAATGTGATTATTGAAAGCTGTTGTATAAGACTCAACGATCTCAACATGCTTAGATAGATTCCACCAATGATAAGGGTGAGCAATCTTTTACCATTTCTTTCGATGACTTTGCTAAATTTCAAGTATTTAGTAATCCTTATAGGTATCTTCCTCATTGAGTTCTATTACCCCCGTTGCCGAGACAAGTAATACGAAATGTGATCTTCTTACATCATCCACCAAATGGGTCATTGACTCTATTGCCATCAATCATATGACAAGTAATTATAACTTATTTTCTACACCTTTGTCCCATGCCTCATCCCCATCAGTCACCTAGGCAGATGCATCAACCTCCTCTATGCTTGGATCTAGCACCATTTGTCACACCCTACCCTGCACACGCCCTTACTTGCCATGCGAGACGTTGTATGACTTGGATATTCTAACACGTTAAACGTCAAAACACTCAGTCTTAATGTCCTTAAACTTTGCTTAATCGCCTAGGTTCTTAAACTTAACTTAGAAAATAAGTTTAGGCGATGAGAACACTTAACACAAAGAAGATGGAAACAATACTTTTATTAACTTTAACCAAGCGTTTTACAATATCGCTTCACAAAAATGCAGGAATAAAATACTTAATCTTTAAAAGCAAAAGGCATGGCAGCTCTTCTTGCCTAGCAAGCTTCTCATCCTTTCTTTACTTGGCCTTAACGCTTGATACCTTGAATATAAGACTTTAAAACATAAGTCAAAAGACTTAGTGAGGTTTTATTGAAATCCTTTCCACCAAATACCTTTTCGTAAACACCATTTCTTCACATCAAATCAATTAAACATATCTTTTCACATAAACATATCCAATCGCATAAACAAACATTGCACATAAACACACATTAGTCAACAGTCATTCCTTTCGCCAAGGACCTAAATCATTCTCTACGCAAGACTACCATATCGCGTTTAGACTATTGAGATTACCTTCTCATCATCAACATCCGAGGATATCCTGATTCATTCTTTGTTGCTCAGACCGAGACACAATTTTCATCTTTTATACATTGTCCCACCTCATTTCAACATGCATATCTTTTATACATGGCTACCTTTACTCTTTATGTGCACATAACAGTTAGCTCATTGATAGGAAGAAGACTAATGGTTATCACTTGAAACACATAAAACATACTTTCAACATAAACTAAGCTTTTCATTGAAATCTTTTTGGAAACATTTATATTGAAATCATTATTTTAAATTAGTAAACAATTTATAAAGGAAGCTTTTAACATAAAATCATCTTGAAGAAACACTCACAATACTAGTAACTTAAAACCGAAATGCACCTCTTCTTCCTCTTCTCACATAAACACTTTGGCAGCACTTCAATCCTTAAGTTTTCTCTTGAATTTTTGCAGAGAAACAATACTTAATAATATGGCCAAAGACCCCTATTTATACTACTCTCTATTCAGCTTAGTCACTCTAAAACTTTTGTTAGCTTGCCAACTCCTACTCTTAATGGTGCACGTATAATCTTAAGGTTTAACTTAATCATGCGAGCTTAAACTCCTACACGTGGCTCATTAAGTAAACTTAAGAAATTTCTGGAAGTTTGTTTTCTTCTTCTCGCCTGATCTTTTCATCTCGCGTAGAACCTTAATCGCATAGTAACATTTAGTCCTAAAAACGTCTTGTCGCTTATTCTTTCTCGCGAACTCCCTTAATTATCAACTTCTTAATTGTAGACTGCTCAAAACGCATTTCTTATAACACTTAGTCAAATTTTTACTTCTTAACTTGGGTACTAGTCTCACACCATTACTCTCACCCCATCCCTTTCTTTGTCCTTTGTATTACACTTGCCTCAATTGTTGTTCAATTTAATTTCTATTAGCTAGCTTACTCATGATCTTAACTATTTTTCGCATTTTTTCTTATTGCTTGTTTTAGAATCGTGTGATAATCAAGTTGTTTTTTACAATGCATCAAACCCAGTATTTCATGAACAAACTAAACATATTGAGATGAATTGTCATTTTATTCACCAGAAAATACAAGAAAGGTTGATATCTATAAGACATGTGAAGATTGAACAACGATTGGGAGAAATCCTTATCAAAGTAGTAAATGGACCAAGAACAAGCTATTCGTGCAACAAGCTGGGCAATGATTGATATATTTGCTCAATCTTGAGGGAGAGTGTTATAATATGTGTTTATTATAATTATGTATAGTCGTCCTTTATTGTAATTTTGCATTCTCTAGATTAGAGTTTCTTAACTGCCCATATATATATATATGTATGTATATATATGTATGTATCTTCAATATGATTAATCAATAAGATCATTCTATTATCCAAAAATACAAAGTATAACACACATTTTCATGCTTTCTCCTTTGTTGAGATTGTGGATTCAAAGTACAACAAACATTTTTTTATTATTGTTATTATTCTTAAAATATTTCTTTTATTTCTAAGTTTTAAAATATCTGTATATTTAAATTTAAATATTTATATTCATATACTATTTCAATTTCTATTGTTATATTTGTTTAATTAATATTTCTCAATTATTAATTTTAATATATTTATATGTTAACTTAACTTTTAATCATAAATTTTAAAATATTTTGATTATGTATTATTTTAATTGGAGTTTTTTCAAAAATAGAAAAAATTGACAAACTATCTACACTGAAACAAAACCACTAAAAGAAAAAATTTTACACTTGATTTTTCTATGAAGTGTAAATATTTTGTCAATTGTTCTATTTTTAACAATTTCTCATTTAAAAATCAATAGATATATTTGACTTTTTTTTTTAATTTAAAATTTAAAATTTTGATAGCGATGGTTGGAGGTGGTGGTTATGGCGCACAATGACTAAAGGTTGGTGCACGACAATGATGATAAGAGATTGTGACTTACGACAAGATAAAAAAAAAGAGAGGTGAAGGAAGAAATATAAGAAATGAAAAACAAGAAGTAGTTATCAATTATTATTTTTTTCTGTTTAGTCTTTTTTAAAAAATAAGAAATAGAAACAGTTATCAAACATATTCCTATTTTTAGTTCTAAAATAAACTAACCATATATTATTCAGATAATACTTTCATACAAGAACACTCACTTTTGTTTGGAAGGGCACGCAAACCCCTGCCAGACACCAAACCCACGTATATACAGACATGACTTGTAAAAGAAACAAAACTATCTAAGGAAGAAAATCTTTTCCCAAGAGGATATGTAAGGTGCTTGGATAAATTCATAACAAATATGAAAAAATATCGAGGTATGATTAGGTGCAATCCTTAATTACTTTTTGACCACACAAAACCTGATTATAAAAAAATTATTTTTTTTAAAGAAACAAAAATATCACATAGCAAAATTTTATTAGGATTTTATTAAACTATGTTTGATAAAATATGTTTGGAATGCATCATCAAAGGAAGCACCAAAGTTTTTTTCAATATCATGCAAACGACTCTACAGGTAGTTTTAAAAAAGAGTATTTTTAAAAATAGCAAAATAAATTAAAATATTTACAAACTACAAACTACACCAAAATTTTGGATTTTATCACTGATAGTCTTCTATCACTATAACATATCAATGACTATCAGTGATAAAATTTGTTATAGGTTCTAAATATTTGGTAAAATTTGCTACTTTGAAAATTTTTCTTTAAAAATTAAATTAAAAACTGAAATGTACTTAACTGAAGTTTGGGAAAAAAGTGAATAAAATTAGTAGAGCAATAGTTAGATGCCAATGTTGTTTCATTTCAATCACAAACAGAACAAATATTATTAAAGATACATATACTTTTTACAAAAATGAAAGAAAAATATGTTGTCAAAGACTACTTGTAGTTGAACACTTGGATAGTTAAACAAGTATAACCTAAAGTACACTCAAATAATTTCTAAATTAAAATGAGCCACATAAATTAGATTATATTTTTGTTTAAATCTAAGATGTGATATTATTATTATTATGATTGACATGTTTTGGTGGATAGTTGGAGGGGGCAATTGAGAAGTGGAATCCATGAGATCAAAATTTATTTGGTTTGTGGTGTGAGAGTGAGTGAGTGGGTGTGCATGGAAGTGATTTGTGGCAATCACCAAAACGAATTGTGCTTTTTATTTATATGAATGGTCAAAAGCTTATTGGGAATAAAGAATCATAATGTGTTGCATAGCTCTTTGCAAATTGGATTTCTTATTTTATATGATATTTTCTCTTTAAATATGTATTCTTCACAATAGTGATGTGTCATTCTAAGGTCTTTAGTTGATGATATTAATGGTTGATTTAAAAATAAAGAAATAAATAAAACTAAACTTTTCTTGTCTTAATAAATAAATAAAATTAATTCCTTAATAATATTATTCTTTTTATATCTAATTTTTCTTTTTGAAAATATTCTGCAACCATAGACATAGAGATATGTGTCATTGTCATCTACTTTTTATTATTATTTTATGTTTAAGGACTTGAATCTTCAACACTTTTTGAGTACACACTCATGGCTGATTAAAACAAAATTATAAAAACAAAACGTGTATGTATGATGTAAAATTTTAGTGAGTAATTGAATAAAAAGGTTACGACCACACACATGCTTAGGTTTCTAATTGAAAGATTTCCCCATTAATATTAAAGTATAACTAATAAATCAAAACCAACAAACTTTAGTTCCATGTACTAAGGAGTTGAGAGTTCAAATCTTCCAGTTCTATCTATACTAAAATCAATCAATCAATTAAAGCAAAACAACAATAGGTTCTTTTGAGATGTCTAAGTTATTTTGTGCATTTAAATGTCATCGCCACTTTTGGTTACATTTCTTGTTTTAAGCATTGAGACACGTTTATCAAATGAAGGGATAAGAGCCTTTACGCGACGGAAGGACATAGAGACCTAACTCAGTTTTAATTTATTTGGGATTTGAAAATACCCAAATATATTGATATACAGAAACATGATCGCTAAAATCAACCTACTGCAAATAAAAATTGCTAAGCATGTTTTATAAAATTAAAACTAAGAGAACATTGGGACTTTCTCTTGTTGAAGACTCTAGTTCTACGTAACACCAAATTGTTGGAACACCATCAGTTGGCTACCTCCTTCTCCTTTGAGTGATTGAGGCTTTTGGCTTGTGGGAGCCAAGAATTTGAAAAGAAATTTTTTTTTCTTTGACAATTTGAGAAACTTTGGTCTTTTTTCATCGTATAAAAACCTAGGTTACGCAGGCATCTAGCCTTCAGCAGGTTGAAGACACATATGAAGAGAGAGAGTAGATAAAGGTAGGTGCTTCTTTGTTTCTTTATGTGATATACAAAGTTCCTTTGTAGATGTGTCATACGAGGTTTAATAATGTGACTAAGCTAGCGTGTAGGTTAGGGTTATGCGATAAAAGATGCATGTCCTACCTATGTGTTTCTAAATGTATAATGATTAATGTTTAGCACACGTTTTCCTCTTTCTCGTCCAAGTGCAAGCAAAGAAAGAGGTTTCTTCATAAGTCCATGGTCGTACACAGGGAATTAGTGTCCTAAGTGAATATGTCTCGTGTTTTAATTTTATGCGGCAACTATGGTGCGAATGGAGCAGCAAGGTGGACACGACGGTGAAATGTATTGAAATATATGAACTTAGTGATTAGGTCATTGACGTGTAGGAATATTTAACTAATTATGTGAAAGCAAGGGAGTTTAACATTTTGAGGTGATACAAAGCATCTATTAACTTTAGAATTAAGGCAAGCAACCTCTCAGTGCTTTCGCCATACTTGCTCACCTTTTGGGACCCAAATACTTAAAGTTAAGCTATTTGTCCTTATTAAGGCGAGCAACCTCTTAGTGCTTTCGCCACAGATATTGTGTATTTTAGTGATATATGCAAGGAACAAATTTGGCGACAAGATTGTATTGCTACAATCTCCTCGTCATATGGTTAGTGAAATGCGGGTCATCACGCATCAATTGATGACAGTCAATACTTTATCTTTTCTCTCGAAGGGGATAAGGAATTGACGGTTGTATTAAGCTAAACAAAACTTATAATTTATTCAACCAGATTCTCTGGTGTTAAAACACCTATATTAGGCAAACAATTAACTAAATGCACAATGAATGGATAAAGAAAGAAATATGGGTGAATGATAGAAGAAAAACATCAATTTTATAAATAAAGCTTTAGGACTCTCGGCCATGGAGCCAATATTACATTTTAATGTTAACAAAATAAAAAATGGAACACAAGAAATGAGACAAGCAGCAGAGTATGGGTTTTCATACTCTTTGGCTCTGATTTTTACTTTTACATCAATTTTTTTTTTTTGCCAAAATTTACACCCAACCAATGATAAAGAAGCCTCTATTTATAGGCTGACTGTGATGTGACAAGACAGTATGGACAACATAGTAACATGGGCTCTAATTAATGCTGATAAAGGTGAGTCGGCGGCACATCAGTCCTTTATCAGCTTTGCAGGTATTCGCGCCAACCACTTTTTTTGTTTGCTAGTGCTTCATCTCACCAAGCTTTGCTACAGTGGTTATAGGATTGGTCGTGCATATCGACCTTGCTTGAGGTTTTTATCTCATTGAGCTTCTCTTCTTTTCACCAAATATCCTGTAATAAGACAACTAAAACGCGATTAACATGCATAAAGTTCTTTTGTAATTCAAAATGCACAACTTGACCAATTTCTTTACTTTCCTACATGTTTTCTTCCAAATTTATGCATTAAGGCTTCATTATTCTATCTAAAAAGCTATAATAACTTGTACTTCTACAAGTTATCACACCCCAAATTTAGAATAATACTTGTCCTCAAGCATCAATCCGTAATCCCAAGAATTCCTTTCCTTCTCCTATTTCACTAAACTTCTCAAAATGTTGTTTTAATTTTATCTTGCATTCTGAGCTTTTTATACTTTTCTTGCCTACTCCTTACTTATAAAAATATTTCTGGTTTCTAAATGCAGCAAGCTTAATTTGTAAAACACTCTTGTTCATTTCCAGAAAAATCTTATTTTAAACTTTGAGAAATGACTGTTGTTTAGAAAATTCTTGGTTCCTTTCTTTTGGCGAAGAACTTCTTTTATTATTATTTACGTTTGGTGTTGAGTTGGAGATCATTGGTATTTTATGAATTCGTTCCTCTCCTCAATTGTAATTCTTATCGTCGCTTATTTGCTTTACTCTAAGATTTTTATAGCTTTACTTCTTATTTTTTGTTGAGAGGAAATAACATTGAAGTTTTTATTTCAATTGAATTTGAACAAAAGAATAAGATAGCTTTTTCGAACGTTTTAGCTTGAACCTCGTACACCTCCAAATGTTTTAATGTAGCAAGGTCCTCATTGTAAAAAAGTCAATAACAAGATGAACTTAGAAAAATTTTACAAAAGAGGTTTGAGGTAAAGCTTGCTCGCCTAAGGAACCCCATAAATATGTACAAAATAAGTTTCATTAAGAAAAGACACTTTGCCAAATACAAGCTAAATTATACTTTGCATAGGTATTATCATAGAAGTTATCCTTGCGAATGAAGAAAAAGAAAGAATAAAAGAATTCAAGAATGAGTGCAAAAGACAAGTAAAAGTATAACTCATAGAAAAGAAGGAAATTTGTAGTTAAGTAAATAATTGGCAAGAAAAGGCATATATAAAATTACAAAACAACAAACAATAAGTAAGACGAAATGGAAAATACAAAAGATTGGAAGAGATCCCCAAATTTAATCTTCTTCACGGGGATCAGAATCGCCAAGGTTCGATAGTTGGAGTGGTGGGAATGGTGCTTCCAAGTCTAGCGGTATGATAGGAGTTGGTACACATTGAACAAACACCGCATGGGTGTATTCCCATTGAAGCTCGAAACTATCTATCACTTCGTGTCCCTATCAGTGGTATCAGTTTTGACTTTGCAAGGACTAATGAAGTGAGATTTGAGACCACAATTGATAATTGATTTTGACTCGCAACCATAGTGTCTAACTTCCCTTGCTATTGGACTATTGTCATCTTCAGTTTGGCATTTTCGACTTGCAACACTTCCATTATTGTCTTTGTTGCTTTCAGTTGCTAACCATGGCACTTTTGCATAGCTAAAACTTCTTCGAAATACTCAAATGTGGGCTTACAAAAAATTATGCCAATGAAGTCATAAATATTATCTCAATCGCTTTGCGTCGTGGGTTCTTGAGGTTCAACGAGACATGGAGCAAGGGTGTTTGTCTTGTCAGCTACTCCAAGACATGTTGTTTTCGAGTGGGTCATCAACATTAACTCTCATCTCAATTTGTAATTGCGGCTTGTCATAGTGCTCGTTGCTAAATGCATTCTATTACCTTCTGATATGACAACTATTGGAATGTCTTTCTTCGTGCCCTTCATCGAGAGGAGAATCACATCATTATTAGTAGCCTAATTTAGATAAGATAAAGGCTTAATTAAGTCAGGGCACAGTGGGTCTAGGTTAATTTTGGGCGACTGATGGGTTGGTGAATTGAGGACATGCAACACATAATTTTGTTGCCTTAGGGAGAGAGTTGGAAGAGGTGGAATTTCTTCTTGGAAGAGAGGGGAATTGAATGGAGATGGTTGACGATACATAGACAGCTTCGGACTACGCTGTCTATGTGAGATGGAGTCGGTGAAGGAGGATCATTTTGAGGCAGAGGTGGTGGAGTTCTTTCTTTTGGAAGTGGATGAGGAATTTTATCTTTGTGAGCAGGGGAGAGGGATTTTTCTTTTGGATCAAGGGAAGGTGAAAGGCTTTCCTCGCGAGGTGGTCGTTGGGTGACCTTTCCACGATGAGGAAATTTCCCTATTGTGGAGTCTTTGGTTGCATAAACCTTAGGCTTCTTGATAACTTGTAGAAATACAAGTTATTATAGTCCTTTAGGTAAAATAATGAAGCCAAAACGCAAGATAATGTGTTAATATCACAAATTTATAAATATAAGAGAATACAACTTGTATAAGTTTTCATGTCTATTTTACCTTGTTTTGAGTGTTTTATCACACGATTACAAAGAAAAGAAGAGATAGTAAAATGTAGAGGAACACGTGTAAAAGCTATGTGATAAGATCCTCTAACGATTAACATCCTTAGGCGAGGAACCACATCATTACGCGATGAAGATTCACTAGCAGACAAGAATGGTATTTGAAGTTGATGAGACATGACAAGAACTGCAAGTGGCGTTGACACGATTAGAATAATAGAAGTTTTCTGTTGAAAGTAGTCTATATAAAGCCTCCTTAACTTCCATTTACTCTGTCTGGTCTGAATGGACCAAAACCTAGGACCTTCATAAGATCCGGTGGAAAGAACTAGCCTTTCTGCCTTTTGTAAAAGATTTATATCCTCTTCTACGGTCAACTATAAGTGAGAGCTTAGAGAAAACTAGAGAGAGAACCACCATTTTCTTCCCTTAACTTCGAAAAGAGCCAAGGAATGTTTAGACATTCTACTGCTCGACTCACCTTTCTCACTTTCCATTTTGTACTTTCATTGTAATGTTTGAGTTTATATCGTACAGTGGCAAAAGACCTATATTCTTTAATACATTGCAATTTTCTGCCCTTTCAATCCCATGTCTTTACTGTTCATTTGTCAAAGTGTTATAAGTAGTTTAGACTCGTGATAGATTCTTGGTAAGTCTAATTTATAAGGTTTATCAGGTTAGTAGAGCTTTACTCCGTTGCTTGGCCAGCGTTTGTTGCCAACAACTCGAGAGAGTAAGTAACTATGAAATAATAGTTAATGCGCATAGGAAGAAGTTTGGAAATAAACTTCATCTTGGTGATTAAACCTCCATCATTTGTGTCCCGAAAGGAGAACAACTGTGGTAACTTGGCATCAGGTGGTTGTCATCCTTAAAATAAAGGCAATATGAGACTTATAAGTATCAACTTCTAGATAGCTATCGCTTAATTAATCTTTATCATTTGCATCCCAAAAGGTAAGCAAGTGAGAAGTTTAAGGCACTAAGAGGTGTTCACCTTAATTTAAAGATAGTTAACTGATTTCTATCGCATCAAGGAATATCACATACCTTAATCGCTTACAATGTGGATACGTTGTTTCACACTTTCTTAACACAATTTAGTTCATTCCCCATTTTCTCACCTTTCTATGCCACCTTTTACAGAATCTCTAGTGTGGATATTAAGTTTAGTACATAGACATACCTTTACTTTAGATTGTATAGAGATAGTATACTGCCTATGTAACGCCCCAAGCTCAAGATTCGGACCAGGATTTAGAATTCGGATCTCCGACATTTCCCTGCGACCTGCCAGCATCATCTTTACTATTCTTAAAGGCTTATTAGAGTGAAATTTCTTCCCACAAACCTACACGAGTCCTTTCAGCATGTTTTGTCCTCATTCACATGCATCCTAGGAATATTCCTAAGAGGTCATCCAACATAGAACTGCTTCAAGCTAAGAACGCTTAATTGTGGAGTTTCTATGATCAAGCCACCAAAAAGGAAGGTGCACCTTGTTGGTATAGGTATTAACTTTTAATTCTTTTAAGTCTTTCTTAACATTATTTTCATGTCCTCAGAATCCCTCTCATTCAGATATCATACCAATTCATTCATGTCTCCCTCCTAATCTTGGGCATGAAATGCAGTGCTAAATCATAACTTAGTTCCCATTTCTACTTGTAATTTTGGCCAAAATATGGAGGTGTGAAAAATAGGTGAGATGAGGTTAAATGCATTTTAGCTATATCACAAGTATTTAACTACAGGAATAACTAGAGTACACGGAAGACAAATAACACAGTGCACTTTGGTAACCAAGTTCGGCAAATACGGTCTACATCTGGGGAGCTTCTTTGCTCAGATAAGAAATATTATTGAGATTCATCACTTGTAACTTATGTCACTAGTTACATAAGATAGTTATAATCATAACGGAAAATAAACTCAGGCTCCCCCTGAAGATAATCAGAATCTCTTCTAAAATGTGTCAAGGCTCCCTCTCACTTTATGAATTGATCCCTCAATTCAGTTATATTTCTTATCTTCTCAAACACACTACACAACAAGAAGTCTTCAATATTAAGCTAAATACAATATAGCCATTAAACATTCACCTTGACTGACTTCCCTTGACGAGCTCGTTCGAATCTGCTAATTATCAATTTCTTTGTCAAAGTCGTATATTCATCAAAACTCACATATATAAATTCTCTTAAGAACTGTTATGCAGATCCCTTTTCCATCTAAAAAGAAAACAAACTTGTACCAAGATTCCTAGATATTAGGAAGGATTGGTTCAAAAATATTACTTCATAAAAAGAATAATTTATTTGACAAAATATCCTAACAAGGTGAAGCGTGGATCCTTATCTGAGATTATGGATACTGGGGTTCCATATTGGCTTACCATGAAATCCAAAATTTGTTAGATCTTTGGAACATGTTAAGATTTGGCAAAGTTAATAGGAAATGAGATTTTAAAAAAAAAAATCTTGGAAAAGTGTTAAGGGTTTAAATCAAAGAAAGAAAAGTTGGAAAATTTGCTAAGTATCCAAAAAAAGAAGAGTTAAGCGTTTATAGGTTAGGTGGGCGGCCAAAGTGACACTAAATAACCTCTAAATGACATTCATTGGGCGGCCAAATGATGGTTGAGAACCTCCAAAGTAGGCGTTTGGAACATGTTCTAGACGACCAAACCATGAAAATAACCACTAAGAAAAAGTCTAGGCATTTAAGAGGACTTGGCAATAACGGACTTGCTAGGCCTGATGGATGATTTAGAGGTTAACATGGGTATTCATGGTTATGCGAGAAGGACTAACTACGTGCTAGGTGAGATGCACTAAGAGGTTGGCAAGCATGAGTTGAGAGGCCAAGGCTATACAAGGAAAGCTTGGTTGGGAGAAGACTTGTAGTTATAGAGGTTGGTAGGCAAGAAGCAGGACAATTTACAAGGCTAAGCATTGAGGACAGCACACGAGAAAGGTTATAGAAGTTAGGCGTGTTGCAAGCTACGTAGAAAATTAAAGGCAATCGATTTAAGATTAATCTAGGTGCCTTAAGCAAATTACATTCAATTTTCAAGCTGGACTAAGAAGAATGAGGTGTCTTAAGGAGGTTAAATGATGGATTAAACAACTAGGAGGTGTCAATCAATTTTCATGCAAAGTTTCCTATAAATTGGCAACTTCAAACTCAAGTATCTCACAATCCACTCGTGTCATTTACTTCAAACTACTTCCAAAAGTTTATAATTTGTGTCTAGTTCATCAAACTAGGCTGCTGTGAAATTTGGAGGTGAGAAGATTGACATTTGGGTTAAGAGAAGGCAAGAAGGTCAGTTTTCAGAGCAATCTGAGTAAGGTGCACTTCTAGAAAGCTACACGACACATATTTTAAAATTTAGAGATGAAATGTTGAGGTAAGGAAGTTAAGATAATTTAGAGTAACTTTGTAGAAGGAAGTTTTTCCAAAATAAGTATAGATTTAAATTTATAAATGTTCAAAGTTGAGTCATAGGACGAAAAAGTATTTATGGGGAATGGATAAATGTCAAGCATGTCTAGGCAAGATGAGCATGGTTTTCTATTTCATAGAGGTTATTCGGGTTGTTTTGACGCACATGGTATAGCCATGGCAAAACCGAGCGACAAGGGATGCAATCAGCCTTCCAGCATGACCATGCACATAGAGGTTAGCGTGCAAAGTTATGCGCACAACGCACAATGCGTGCAAGGCATGCAATAAGGGGTGTGCTGAGTAGGTGGTCAGGACGTCTGTGGCACCTTATTGTGAGGTCAGCATGCAACAAGGGTTGCACAAGCCATGCACGCGAAAAGTTTATCCATCATGCCATTGGGCGCCTGAAGCCTATTTTAGATTGTTTTGCTATTTTGGAAGTTTTAAGAAAAATTTTGAATGTTTCATGGTCAAGGAATTAATTAAGGATTTAATGTAGATTTTTCAGACCAAGGAGATTGTGAAGGATATTCTTGACTTAAGATCAACTCAAGTACAGTGAGTGACACATTGATTAAAAGTTATTTATAAAGCAAAATTTTTAAGTTATTGTTCAAAGACATGTTTTATGATAAAAGGATTATTGAACTGATTTCTCAAGCTATGCTATGTTTCAATGATTTATTGATGAAATATGAAAGCAAAGAAAATACTTTAAGATTTTCAATATGTTTTATCCTAGTCCGAATACTCCATGAGACCTATTGAATACTTATGGTTAACTTCATACTGATGGTAGGGTTGATGAGCCTATTTTTAACTGTGGGTCTTGATATATCTTTATGCTTCAAAGAAGAAGGATTTTAATACACAATTATTATCCCTAAAATTGTACATAATACACCGTTACCTTTTTAAGTTTAATGACTTCCAAAATTATTGGTAAACTTTTAACTCGTCTCTTTTCAACTCTTTTTTCCAATCTCTAATTTATAATTAGTTCACCCACCTCTAAATTTTAAATTCGTCTCTTTCCTTTCTCAATTTTTGTTCTCCCAGTAATGCGTATGTTAATAATTTGATCATAAAAAATCAAATTTGAACCAATTAAAACGTTAATTATTTAAAAACCAATCTAATAAAATCAAAAGTATCCCTTCTCAAAATCACTACGAAACATACATATGTACATATATGATTCTCATAGTATGTGTATATGATTCTCAGAGTATGTATAAGCATTGGGTGGATTTTTGTGGATGAAAATTTTCCAACAAGAAGGGATATTAAACTAAGGAACAATCTTTATAGAATAAGAGATAAGAAAAAAATGTATCATGAAAATGTTTATTAAAGAGAATAAATTCTTATGAACAGCTGGAGATGGGTTTAAATTTCTATCTTTTTTTTTCTCATCCTGTTTGGTTATGTCCATTTTGAAAATAAATATATGCCACTATCTCTTTTAAAATGTATTCATCAATGTTGATTCAAAATCACATCATATTCCTTTTCTCAATGATTTGTAATTGGATTTTGAAATATATGCTGTATAATTCAAGTGGTAAGTTTTTGTTATTTTCTTGGAGGTGCTAGTTGTTTAGGTTCCTGGCATTTTTATTTATTCCTTTAATATGAATTCTAGTTAATACTCTTATCAATTATTGATGATAGTCCATAATTAAAGCAAATTTACATGATTTTAAATATATTATTTTTTTGTGCAAATGTATTATAATACACATAGTAAAAGTGAACCTCTTAGCTTGAGATCAAAGTACAAACTAAGACAAAACCAAAGTACAAGAGTTAGAGCTCACATAACCAAAGCACAAAAGCAAAATAAAAGACAAGTTGCTCATATTCGAGCCAAAAGAAATCATCAAATTCACAACAAAAGAAACTATCCTTAGTCCTTTACAAATCAAAGAGGTCTTGGAAGTTCGACATGATTTTTGGCTCAAATTCGTCACATAGCAACAATCAACAGTCAAAAGGGAGACAACACTACACAAAATTGCCCTTTGAGTTATGCAAATAAAGCACCACTAAAAGCTAAATGACTCCTTAAAGGTTTTAGCAGCTTCCACATTTAGAAAAAACCTAAAAGTATAAATTGAAGCTAACCTAATCCAATCTTTAGTACAAAACAATATAGAAATAAATATATTAATTAAGAGGAATTTTTAAAAATAGTAGATTTTACAAAATATTTACAGCTTATTGCAAATTCTATCACTGATAGTCATTAATATGTTATAGTGATAGAAGACTATCAGTGATAGAATCCAAAATTTTGCAATAGCTTGTAAATATTTTAATTTATTTTTTTATTTTTAAAAATGCTTCATTAATTAATCTATTAGTTATCTTTTTTAATAAAATATCTAGAATTCTAAATACTTTGTCAAAATGAAGATCCACAAGTTTTCTAAAACTATGTTGGAAAGGAACTTTGAACGTTGGAGAAAATTTAGAGGAAAGAACTGTGGAAAGAGGCTATTTGTGTTATAATTTGTAACGTCGCAGGTCCAGGATTTGGAATTCGGATCTTCGATATTCCCCTGCATCCCCTGCGACCTGGCAGCATCATCCTTACTATTCTTAAAGGCTTATTAGAGTGAAAGTTCTCCTCACAAACCAACATAGAATTACCCAAGTTAAGCACACTTAACTTTGA
This sequence comes from Cucumis hystrix, assembly GCA_025688845.1. NCBI lineage: Eukaryota > Viridiplantae > Streptophyta > Magnoliopsida > Cucurbitales > Cucurbitaceae > Cucumis > Cucumis hystrix. The sequence goes on from CM046887.1 coordinate 11,201,443, forward strand.
AGTTCCTATGATCGAGCCACCGAAAAGGAAGGTGCACCTTGTTGGTATAGGTATTAACTTTTAATTCTTTTTAAGTCTTTCTTAACATGACTTTCATGTCCTTAGGATCCTTCTCATTCAGATGTGATACCGGTTCATTCATGTCTCCCTCCTAATCTCGGGCGTTACATGATTTTTTTTTGCTTGATACTAGTGGTAGAACATACCAGTTAGCATCCCAAACTGTATGGTTATAATTTTGCAAACACGTTCTTGATCTAATGCTTATCAATGTTTCTCTAGAATATTCTCTACAATTACACGTTTTCCCCATATTTTCTAGATATTTCTACCTTAAATATCTCCTACAATTAATTTCTCTAAAATATTATAGTAATGACTACTTCTGGCAATTGGGAATGGGCTAGGCCAAAATATTTTTAACTCAAACTCAAGTTTATATTTCAACACTCCCTCTTAAACTTGATTTTGTTAATCCAACCAAGTCTCTCAGTCTTGTGAAGTCTTCTTTCTTAAGAGGCTGAGTGAAAATGTCAACTACCTGGTCATGAGTCTTCACATACTTTAATTGTACTTTCTTTCTTCTGATGCACTCTCTAATGTAATGATGACACGTATCGATGTGCTCTTCGGTTGTAGAAGATTGTGTTCTTGGCCAAAGTAATTGCTGATTTATTATCTATGAAAATTTTGGTTGGCTCTTCTTATGACAGTCCTAACTCCTTTAATAGATTTCTCAGCCAAATTGCATAACAAACACATGAGGTAGCAGCCACATGATCTACTTCACAAATGTAAAGAGCAAAAATTTGTTGCTTCTTTAACATCCATGTGAAGTGGTGTTTCCCATGTACAACACAAAATCAGTTGTACTCTTGTGCTCATCTACATTTCCTCCTCAATTGCTATCATGATTATATCCTAAGAGATCATAATTATCAGAAATAAAATAGTGCATGCCATAAATTATCATACCTTTGATGTATTGAAGAATTCTCTTTGCTACCTTCAAGTCAGTGGTTGATGGTTTCTCAATTAAGCAACTGATAACTCCAACTGAATAGAGAATGTTGGGTCTTATGCATGTTAAATATCATAAACTTCCAACCAATCTCTTAAAGAGTATTGGATCCATGCTAAGGAAGTGATGCCTTTTTCTTTTTACAGTACCTAAATGATTTAAATAAAAAAAACGTCAGATGGGGCATTTATTTTTTTCAGATCTATTTATTTTTTATTTTCATTGGTCTTCTTCTTCCTCTTCATGTCTTATAGAAAAATTGAGCTTCAAATTTGATAAATCACAATCTTCCATTCTATCTTTCTCTTCTAATCTTCTTTGATTCTAAGCAACCTAATTTTTCTCTCATGTGATTCTAGTCCTCCTTCCAAAGAATGAACATCTGAATGGGATGTTGTGTTAACCTTTGGAAGCAATCATTTGTTATATCCCCCTCCATATGATTATTTTACAATTATTTACCATTATTTTGGGAGCAATTGACATCAATGAATGAAAATTAAAAATTGCTTTCAAAGAAGTGATATCCATAACATAACATTTTCATCCCATATTTGTCTATAACTAACAAGTTCATAATAATTTTTACATTTGTCGATCAAGTTCAAAAAATATCTTCCATTTATCGGAATTGAATCCACTAGATGGAACCAATTACCATCTCTGGTCCTAAAAGCTTCTAATTTTCTTCGAAGTACAACTTGAAGGGGATTATGTTCTCACCATGGACAGTTCATCTAAAAGAAGTTGTTATCCTAATTGGTAAACGTTGTCCAAAGATGGTGTAGTCACTAATCCGATAATCTCCAAAGATACTATTGATGTTGACGAGTTCAACAATGACAATGTGTCACACCCTCTCCCAGATCACCTACTTTAGACCTAAGAGATGACGTGAAGTCAACTAATATCGCTCCCCTCCTGAATGACACCAGTGACCCTTAAACTTTAACCTTTAAACCAAAAAGAAGGTGACAGCTAAAAGACATAAATTTTAAACACAACAGGGTAAAACGTTTTTCAACAAACTTCATATAAGTCTTATACAAACATTAACAGGAACCAAAATCCAACCCTCATAAACTTAAGTCTAATACTAATAGAAGGTCAACTATACATAGGTTCAAAACTACAAGACACATACGATATTAAAACTAAATCCTTCAGCCTACAGATGGCAGCTATTCAGGTTACAAGGACACGATTCCTACTTGGAAAGTGGGAAAACACTTTGAAGACAGTGAGCTAAACGAGCCCAATGAGTAATAAATTTCTTAACTTTAAGGAACAATAATTCATAAACCTTTGAAACAGTACATGAACATTAACATCAATACTTTAAACTGTAAAAACTTTTAGGAAACAGTAACTTAAATCCTTGTTTTGCGAATCCCAAGTATCTACTCCTGGAAGGTGGTAGAGGTTACTCAATAGCAACTCTAAACCTAAGAGATGGGCATCTTCAATCCCTGTTATTGAGAGATAGGCATCCCTAGCTCCAATCCTAGAGATAAGTGTCCTTACCTCAAATCCTTGGCTCCCCTTATCTTACCCCGTTAAGGACTGTGTGAGACATTTTGGTTCCGAGAAAATATTTATAAAATCATAAGCCTTAAACTCCTTAAAGAATCCTTTTTGCATAAAGCAACCTTTAAATTCACTTTCCAGTAAGCTTTAAACATTTCTTAGAAAACAAACATGTTTGAATAATTACATTAATGGAATTGCATGCTTTGAAAAGTATTCATAAAACAACTTAAATATTTAATTCAAATCATTCATAAACTAGCTTACGAGTATGCTTTGAAATCTCCTTAATAAATTCATTTTTCACTTACAGATACAAGCTTAAGTTCTTGGCCTACAAATTTGTCTGATCTATTTTTTACCTAAAATAATGGTAAAATAATCAATTTAATTTCCTTTGACCAAGAAAGTACTAAAAGTTTACATAGAAATTCCAAAAATCACCAAAATGGCCAAAAAACACCTCTTAACACAAACTAGCGAGTAAGGATGGGCGACAGAGGCTTGGTCACTCAGGCAGGGCTTGCTCAGCTTGGTCACGTGTTAACCTCATGCACAAGCATGCCACGTGCATCACCTAGCCATGCACGCCTGAAGTCTCGCATGACTCTCCTTGAGTGTAGGGCTTGTCGAGCTCCTTGACCGAAAATGCCTTGCACGCACACTGTGCACCCAGCACCAGGCTAAACGCATCACTAACCTCTAACAAGTTTAACACTCATGCCTATCTCGCCTAGTAAACCCTGTCACCCGACAAGCCTCTAACTAACCCATAAACTGATTTTCTCGTCTAGAACTTAAGCCCACTTTGAAAAATCATAATTAAACATTCATAAAACTTTTGAGGAAACTTTATTCTAAAAAGTTGCTTATAAATGTCTTAACTAGCTTGCCTCAAAATTTCAATTCTACATTCCAAGAGATGCGTTCTGTAAGTGCAACTTCTTCATATTTCTATGAGAATTGACCTTTCTCCCTTTCTTCAACTCAAATTCAATCCTCCTCTCCTTAATTTCGTCCAGAAGCCCTAGTCTAGAACTAGACTCAATATATAAACTTTTAAGAGTAATTTTAGGCAAAACGCACGAGTAGAATGGGAGAAATGTCCTTCTAAAGTCACTTATTTATACTAAGCCTTGCATGAACCTTTATTGACACCATCTACTTGCCAAAATTTAGCTTAAACATGCAGAGGAAACCAGTAAAGCACTCACTGACTCCACCTCTTCATCATCTCGCCTAACCAAAAAGTCTAAGGGTCCACCATTAAGCTAAACACCTAGTGTCAAACGCCTAGCTAACCTCCCAAACATGACCGCAAGCACTCATTCTTCCCCACGTGCAAGCCTTACTAACCTCTTTTGCTCTTGGTCGTCTAACTTTGTCCAAACACCTAAATAACCTCTTTAGAGGTTATATTTCTTTCTTTTAGTCGCCTACACACCATCTTATAACTTATGAATGCCTTGTTCTTAAACCTTTGACACTTTCTCAAAATTTTCTCTTTTTACGACAACCATGACATAGCTTTAATGACACTTTTGAGTCCCTTTTACCTTTAACTACATTTAACACTTATTCTTCCAAGCTTTTCAAAAGACTTAAGTTTTCCTAAGAGATTTGGGGTATACACAATTACCATCTGCTCAATGTAACGCCCCTGAAAATTGAGGTATTTCTCCAAGCATAACTATCTTGTTTTATTTGGTTATAAAGAATATTTTGGATTATTTTGTTGAATTTTAGGTGTGTAGAGTGGGAGATTTGTTATAAAGAAAAAGAAAAGGGAAAGAAAATGAATTAATAATATTAGTAATAAGATAATTTGGATATTATTATTATCAAAATAAAAAAAATAAAGAGTAAATAGGGAGCTTTGATTCGCATGCTCTCATCCCTCATTTTTCATCCTCTTCTTCATGCCCTAGTCGCCGCCCACTGTCCCCTAACCGTCGTGGTTCGAGCTCGTGTGCCACCCCTTCATTGAGAGCCACCGTCGTAGACCGTTTTTGTCTATACTCACCGTCGAAGCCAAAGTGTCCTCATCCCTCAAAATTTTGGCAATCGCGTGTCGTCAAATGTTTGTCCACTCAGATCTGTGTCAGTTCACGAAGCAACGCCGTCATGTCATGTTCCTCGACCGTCGTCCGTGAAGCGCCTGTCGTCAGTTTCTCTGTCATGTTTCCCCATCCGACCGAGCTATCCACCAGATTTGTGTCGTTTGGTTTCTTTGTAAGTCGATCTTCTTCTCCAAGCTAGCTGCTCGGATCTGTTTTGCACGTCGTTTCGACTCATTTCGTACGTCGTTGCCGCTTCTGCCTTGCTGTGAACTATTGAGTTTATGTTTGGTAAGAACGAATTGTGGCTTTTGTTGTTTTCATAGCTATTGATACATACTACGTATTGTTGGATCTAATCATTTGGAGAAATACTTGATTCTTGAAGGTACTAATTGAAGTCAGCAAGTGAATCCTTAAATTTCCAATAAGTTTGGGTTGGAGTTTGATTCTCCATCTACTTGGGTAAGTTGTCAAATTCACATTTGGGGTGAATTGGGTGGATGAGGTTACTTGGGAAATTGATTGACTTTCTGTTTACTTATGTTTAGGTTGCTTTGTTAAATTTTAGTTCGATCAAGAAGCTTAGGTAACCTTAAGGTAAGAGGTTTCTACTACTGGACTCTATAATGAACTTGGAACGTATTGACTATATGGATTTTACTGAGATGGGTTGACTGATATGTGAATTTAAATATGATGAGTGAATTGAGAACATTGAACTAACTGAACTAAGGGTGGTTGGCTGTTATGTTAATATATAGATAATGTACTGTAGATTGAATTGACTGAACTAAGGTGGGTGACACTTATGTATAAGTTTAATTGTTTGAGGAACCGTTGTGCTAATGTTTGATTATGTAATGATTTGGTTAATTGACTGTATACGTGTTGAACTAAAAGAATGAATTGATGGTAGCTTGAATTGTAATTTGAGATGGCTGATTAATATATTAGAATGGACTGAGGGGAAATTGTTAGTTTTATATCTATTGGGTAGTGTGCCTTGCAGGTGTCCCACGGGATCACCACTTGTTGTGCATCCTTCGAGAGCACTAGACTGATAGATGCATCCTTCGAGAGCACTAGACTGACATGTGCATCCTGCAAAGCACTAGACCGATATGTGCATCCTTCGGGGACATTAGACTGATTATGTGCATCCTACGGGATCACGAGACTATTGTGATGCAGGGTACCCCCAATAGAAAGTTAACAGTTTTATCCCTAATGGGATCAGTAGTGAGCTTACTGAGTATATTTGTACTCAATTTTTATGTTTAATTTTTTTTAGACAAAGGTGATACGAGAGAGACAAGACAGAGATGTGATCGCCATAGGAGAATTTCCTTCAAAATTGCTTCCACTTACAGTTTTTACTGTTTTACTTGAATATTTGTGATTGAAATGAGTTTCATGTTTAGAACAACTGTTTATTTCTTGGTGATTTTATAGATGAAACTTTCAAACCTTTATTTTGTTGAAATAGGGCCCGAATAAAGATTTTTTTTATGTCTATTTGATTTTTTTAACAAATTTTTCAAACTTTTATGTTTAAATGAAGTGTCTTGGTATTAAAGTAATGACCTCAATTTAGTTTGAAAAGTTGAGTCGTTACAACTCAACCACATGATAGAATCACTATTTGATATGTTCATCATCCAAAAATCTACGGAAGTTAAATGGACTACCATGGAATTAAGAAATGGTGGCGATGATACAGGTAAGAGAAAATTTGTGGTCAGCAAGTGGCTTTAGTATTAGAAGTTGGATGATAAACCGGTGATGGACCAGATTCACGAGTATGAACATTTGGTGGCCAACGTACTGTCTTAGTAAACGAAAATATGCTAGATCCTTCATGCAAATTATTTCTTGCAAAATTTTCACCATCTTGAAGTGTCCATAACCACCTTAAGCATAAAATTAAAGATTTGATGCTGCAAAAACCTATCAAGTCACATGAAGAGTCAAATAGACATAAAAGAAATAAGTTGAATTCTCTATTTGTAAATTCATTTAACGCTAACCTTGTTGAATCTTCAAATGTGAAAGACAAGTTCAAAAACAAAAGGAAACAAAAAGCAAAGACATTACAGAAGAAAGGCACGGTCAAGGGTACTAGTGGACAAATTTAAAAGTCCAAGGTGATTTTTTATGTCTGTGGAAAACATGGACATAAAGCATAACAGTGCAATGAAAAAAAAATGGATGGTCAGACTAAGTTGCTGCCAAACGTACTCCAAGAGCCAACGTGGTTCAAATTGATATTATTGTTGCAGCGGTGGTCGAGGAAAATTTGGTGGAGTATAAATCTAATTGGATCTTGGACACTGGTGCATCGAGGCATTTTTGTTTAAACCTTTCACTAGTTCCAAGACACTGACAATGACAAATGTATATTCATGGAAAATTCAACAATTGTTGGTGTTTTGGAATAGAGGATGTTATAGGCTTCTATTATTGTCTATTGGCGATAGACAATGATAATGTTCTATCAATGTCTATCAATAGACAATAAATATCATTGTCCTTCTCTTCCTTAGGTTAGTATGTGGTAATCTTTGATCCCATGTCACAATAATGTACTAGAAAATATTTAGGAAAACTTAAATGAAGTAGAGTGTAATAGAATTCTATCAATGATATAAGTGTACTTATATTAATGATATCGGTGGGTGTGAGTGTGGAAGAAGAAATGGAGAGGGATTTGGGAGATGTGGAAATGAAAATAGAAGTTGCTGATATAAATTTTTTGTCAATTAGAAATTAAGCCCTTTTCAAACATCACTAATGGACTATTAACAATGTCTATTAGTACTAGTAGTTCTTATTGGTATCAATCAGATACATTGATGGAAAGCTACCATTGTCTACCAGTGGTCGAATCTGATAGAAAGATATTGGTGTATATCAATGTAACGCCCAAGAAAGAAAAAAAGGGAAAAAAAATATTGATTATTAAATATTATTTATTATTATTATTATTATTATTATTACCATTGTCTACCAGCAGCCCCCCCCATCTTCTTCCTTCTCTTCTCCTATTCCCCATTGCCCTAGCCGCCGACCACCACCGCCTCCCTGCCCAGCCGCACCGCCGTGCAGCCCAGTCGCACCGTCGCCCAGCCGCACCGTCTCTCCATTTGCAGTCGTTGCAACGCAGCCGTCCGCGTCGGAAACCAGCCGAAACCCCCCTCCCCCTCTTCAGATCTGTCTCCTGGCATCTCCGTCTGCCGCCCCCGTGAATCGGGCAGCATCTTCCGCGCGTCGTGAGACCACCCAAGCCGCCGCATCTCCATTCGCCAACCATCAGCAGCCGTCAGCGCCGGATTCCATCCATGAGGTCCAACCACAGCGCGTCCCTTCCTCGCACCGTCCGTCCGGCGAAGCCCGAGCCACGTTGCCCCTTTTCCGTTCACCTGAAGCCGAAGCCCAACCGTCCGTCCGCGCTGGGGTTCATCCGTGAAGGCCAGCCGCCGGGCGGATCTCCATCTTCCAGCCGTCGTCGTGCTGTCTTCACGCAAGATCCGAGCCGCGCAAGCCTCCCTCAGCCGACCGCCGATCGACCCACACGTGGGGTTTTCGTGGACCGACAGCCGTGCACCGTGGAGTGTCGCTGCCTCTGTTTTACGGTAAATTGTCGAATTGGTTTTGTTGGTAACAAATTTAATATGGGTTGAAATTTGTTTCAAAGTTGTTCAAGCGGTATGGTTGAAAGGATTGGCTAAATTGTTAATTTATTTTGAAGGTGTTGAAAGTAACGTTGGGTCCCTTGAATCCACAACCAATTTGTGAATTTTTGGAGTTTGGTTCGCCAATACCTTGGTAAGTTAAAATTTACCTTGAGGAAAACTAAATGGGAGTTTTTATCGTGGAAATAATTGAGTTCCATGCCCTTTTAATTAGGTTTCGTTCGTTGGATTTAGTTCGTTCGAGAATTTTGAATAACGCTAAGGTAAGGGATTTTCTACTGGACTCAATAACAAGAATTAAGATGTATTGACTATATGGACTGAATGCTATATCTGGACTGAGTAGGGATGACGTTTATGATGTTTGTTTGGGTGTGGACTGAAAGTTTAACGTATATTGTGCTTGACTGAATGAAACTTATATATGTATGTATGGATTGACGTGGACTAGTTACCTAGCGTATGTTGTGACTGCTGGGTTATTTATGTTGATGACTGATGTAGTGATATGTTTGACTGTCTTTGGGTGAAATTTGGATAATATGGTCGTCCGAGGTTAAATGGGAAGCTTATGTGATAAAGAAATTTGACTGTATTGAGCATGACTGTTAAGATGTTTAGAAGGGACTGAGAGGATAAATTATTAGTTTCCTAGTGGATAGTTACCCTGCGGGTGTCCTTCGGGATCATCCCCTTTATGTGCATCCTTTGGGAGCACTAGACTGATATGTGCATCCTTCGGGAGCACTAGACTGAT
>CM046887.1:11210509-11284038 GCA_025688845.1 Cucumis hystrix
ACTGATATGTGCATCCTTCGGGAGCACTAGACTGATATGTGCATCCTACGGGATCACAAGACTGTGACTGTGCAAGGTACACCATAGGATGCTAATAATTTATTTTTCCCCGAACGGGACCAGTAGTGGGTCCCTTACTGAGTATATTAATACTCACCCTTTTTATGTTTAACTTTTCAGGCAAAGGTAACACGAGGGGCAGACCGACGAGGGACAAGAAGGACTCGTGAATTTGCCATAGGGGACTGTCTTTAAACTGCTTCCGCTGACGGTTTGAAAATATTTTGATTTAACTAAGTCTACAAATAGTTAAATTTTTTTGTAAACAGCCTTCGAAATTTTGTATTTTGGAAATAGGGCCCGATTAAATTTTTCTTCGTTTTCTTACAGTTTCAACTGGATCTTCCTATGTCTTTTGTCAACAAACGGTTTTGTGTAAAATTGACAACTTAGACGGTCAGTCCGGAAAGTCTGGGTCGTCACAGTTGGTATCAGAGCCTAAGTTTTAGGTTCTGTAGACTGACTTATGATTTAGGTCCATGTTTTTATGTCCCTATGGCTAGCACAATCCTTCGTCACTCGTCAGGTACGCTTTCATGATTTATATGTATGATTTTATGAACATGACCTTGCCTAAGTTAAACTAGACTGACTAAGGACCTTTGATGTTTAAGACTAAAAGGAAAATTTCTGGTGGATGTTAGGAAACCATGTCGCCAAGGAGAGGTGCACGTAGGGGTGGTTTTAGAGGCCGAGGTAGAGGAGCAGGGAGTAGTCAGCCTGCTGTGGGCCAAACTGACCCGCGTGTCCCTTCTGCTCCTGTTACTCAAACGAATTTGGCAGCCTTATCTGCTCACCTGGAGCAGAGAATCACAGAGCTTATTACGGCTGCTATGGCTCAGAACCAGTCTGCGCCAGTGAGTTCCCCAGTACCAGCAGCTCCACCTGCGTCTGTAGACCCCCCTGTGTAGGGATCGGTCGTACAACCACCACAGATGTTACCAAATCAGCTGTCTGCAGAGGCGAAACACTTGAGGGACTTTAGGAAATACGACCCTCAGACTTTCGATGGATCACTGGAAGATCCTACCAAGGCGGAGTTGTGGTTGTCTTCTGTGGAGACCATTTTTAGTTATATGAGATGTCCAAAAGAGCACAAGGTTCAGTGTGTTGTCTTTCTCCTTAGGGATAGAGGTATTATCTGGTGGAGGTCCAAACTGCGTATGTTGGGTGGAAAGTTGAACCAGATCACGTGGGACTAGTTTAGAGATTGCTTCTATACCAAGTTTTTCTCGGCTAACCTTAGAGATGCTAAAAGCCAGGAATTCTTGGAATTGAAGCAAGGACACATGACAGTTGAGGAGTACGATCAGGAGTTCGACATGTTGTCGCGCTTAGCCCCTGAGCTTGTTGGTAATGAGCAGGTCAGAGCTTAGAGGTTTGTTAGAGGATTGAGAGATGAGATCAGAGGCTTTGTGCGAGCACTAAAGCCCTCCACTCAGGCTGAAGCACTGCGTCTGGCAGTGGATGTGAGTATTGGAAAGGACGAGGTTCAGCCAAAGAGTGTTGACAAGGGAACCTCATTTAGTCAGAAGAGAAAGGCGGAGCAGAAATTCTTCAAAGTTCCTCAGAGGAACATGAGGTCAGGTGGTAATTTCTGCCCTTTCCAGCAGAGTCCCTTTGGGGCAGGTGAAACTGCCAGAGAGAAACCGTCGTGCAACACTTGTGGGAAGCGCCACCTGGGTCGCTGTTTATTTGGGACAAGGATTTGCTTCAAGTGTAGGCAAGAGGGGCATACGGCTGATCGTTGTCCTTTGAAGCCTACTGAGTTTGGGCAGAGCAGTCAGGGAGCGAGAGCGCCACAGCAGGGCAGAGTTTTTGCTACTAACAGATCTGAGGCTGAAAGGGCTGGCACAGTTGTTACAGGTACGCTACCAGTGTTGGGGCATTTTGCCTTAACTTTGTTCGACTCTGGTTCCTCTCACTCTTTTATATCGTCGATATTTGTAACTCATGCATGTTTAGAAGTGGAGCCCCTAGATTATGTTTTATCGGTGTCTACACCATCTGGGGAAATTATGTTGTCAAAGGAAAAGATTAAAGCATGCCAAATTGAGTTAGCTGGTCGTGTGATGGATGTAACCTTGTTAGTATTGGATATGCATGATTTCGACGTAATTTTAGGCATGGATTGGTTGGCTGCCAATCATGCCAGTATTGATTGTTCTCGTAAGGAGGTAGTGTTTAGTCCTCCTACCAAGCCTATTTTTAAGTTTAAAGGGGTAGGGACCGTGGTCATACCTAAAGTAATTTCGGCTATGAAGGCCAGTAAGTTACTCAACCAAGGTACCTGGAGTATCTTGGCCAGTGTGGTGGATACTAGGGAAGTTGAGATTTCTTTGACCTCAGAACCTGTGGTAAGAGAATATCCTAATGTATTTCCAGAAGAGCTTTCAGGACTTCCGCCTCACAGAGAGATTGACTTTGCTATTGAGTTGGAGCCGGGTACCGCTACTATCTCTAGAGCCCCTTACAGGATGGCTCCTGCTGAATTGAAAGAATTGAAGGTACAGTTACAAGAATTGCTTGACAACGGTTTTATTCGACCTAGCGTATTTTCTTGGGGTGCACCCGTACTGTTTGTGAAGAAGAAGGATGGATCGATGCGTCTCTGTATAGATTACAGAGAACTTAATAAGGTGACAGTCAAGAATAGGTATCCACTGCCCAGAATCGATGATTTGTTTGATCAGTTGCAAGGAGCTACTGTATTCTCTAAGATTGATTTACGCTCGGGTTACCATCAATTGAGGATTAAAGACGGTGATATTCCTAAGACTGCTTTTCGTTCGAGGTATGGACATTATGAATTCATTGTAATGTCTTTTGGATTGACAAATGCGCCTGCTGTATTTATGGATCTGATGAACAGGGTGTTTAAGGACTTCTTAGACACTTTTGTAATAGTCTTCATTGATGACATTTTAGTTTATCCAAGACCGAGGCTGAACATGAGGAACATTTGCATAAAGTTTTAGAGACTCTTCGAGTGAATAAACTTTATGCTAAGTTCTCAAAGTGTGAATTCTGGCTGGTGGCTTTCCTTGGTCACGTGGTTTCTAGTGAGGGAGTTTCTGTGGATCCTGCAAAGATTGAGGCTGTTACCAGTTGGTCTCGACCCTCTACTGTCAGGGAGATTCGTAGTTTTCTGGGTTTAGCAGGTTATTACCGGAGGTTCATGGCAGATTTTTCTCGTATAGCTACTCCTTCGACCCAGTTGACCAGGAAGGGGACTCCTTTTGTTTGGAGCCCAGCTTGTGAGGATAGTTTTCAGAACCTTAAGTAGAGGTTGGTTACTGCACCGGTCCTTACAGTACCGGATGGATCTGGGAATTTTTGTGATTTACAGTGATGCTTCTAAGAAAGGATTGGGATGTGTTTTGATGCAGCCAGGTAAGGTGGTTGCATATGCCTCTCGTCAGTTGAAAAGCCTTGAGCAGAACTACCCTACACATGATTTAGAGCTGGCAGCAGTAGTGTTTGCACTGAAAATCTGGAGACATTATTTGTACGGTGAAAAGATACAAATCTTTACTGACCATAAGAGCCTGAAATACTTCTTCACCCAGAAGGAGTTAAATATGAGACAGCGAAGGTGGCTCGAGTTAGTAAAAGATTACGACTGTGAGTTATTATATCATCCAGGTAAAGCGAATGTGGTAGCTGATGCTCTTAGTAGGAAAGTATCACATTCAGCAGCGCTTATTACTAGTCAGGTACCGATACATCGAGACCTTGAGAGAGCTGAGATTGCAGTATCTGTAGGGGCAATTGCCTTACCGTTAGCTCAGTTAACAGTGCAACCAACTCTGAGGCAGAAGATTATTGATGCTCAGAATAGTGATCCCTATTTGGAGGAGAGACGTGGCCTCGTAGGGACAGGACAGACTGATGAGTTCTCCATATCCTCTGATGGTGGACTGTTGTTTGAGAGACGTCTGTGTGTGCCAACAGACACTGCAGTCAAGACCGATTTACTGAATGAGGCCCATAGTTCCCCCTTTTCCATGCATTCTGGTAGTACGAAAATGTATCAGGATTTGAAACGAGTTTATTGGTGGCGTAATATGAAGAGGGAAGTGGCCGAGTTTGTTAGTAAGTGCTTAGTGTGTCAGCAGGTTAAGGTACCTAGGCAGAAACCAGCAGGTTTGTTGCAGCCCTTGAGTGTGCCAGAGTGGAAGTGGGAGAATGTGTCGATGGACTTTATTACAGGACTGCCTAGAATCCTGAAGGGTTACACAGTGATTTGGGTTGTTGTAGACAGACTTACGAAGTCAGCACATTTTGTTCCAGGAAAGTCCACTTATACTGCTAGTAAGTGGGCACAGTTATATTTAACTGAGATTGTAAGACTGCATGGTGTGCCTGTGTCTATTGTTTCTGACAGAGATGCAGGTTTTACTTCCAAGTTTTGGAAGGGACTTCAGACTGCCATGGGCACGAGGTTAGATTTCAGTACGGCTTTTCATCCACAGACCGATGGTCAAACTGAACGTTTGAACCAAGTTTTAGAGGATATGCTACGAGCTTGTGTTTTAGAGTTTTCAGGTAGTTGGGACTCTCACTTGCATTTGATGGAGTTTGCTTATAATAACAGTTTTCAGGCTACCATCGGCATGGCACCGTTTGAAGCTTTGTATGGTAAATGTTGTAGGACCCCTGTTTGTTGGAATGAGGTTGGTGAACAGCGATTGATGGGTCCTGAGTTGATTCAGTCTACGAATGAGGCTATCCAGAAGATTAGAGCACGTATGCGAATAGCGCAGAGTAGACAGAAAAGCCATGCTGATGTGAGACGGAAAGACCTTGAGTTTAATGTGGGAGATAAGGTGTTCTTGAAGGTAGCACCTATGAAGGGTGTTATGCGTTTTGAAAAGAAGGGGACGTTGAGTCCTCGTTTTGTGGGACCGTTTGAGATTTTAGAGAGAATTGGTATTGTGGCGTATCGTTTGGCATTACCACCATCTCTCTCCGCAGTTCATAATGTTTTCCATGTTTCGATGTTGAGGAAGTACGTGGCAGATCCATCTCATGTAGTGGACTATGAACCACTAGAGATTGGCGAGAATTTGAGCTATGTGGAGCAACCAGTCGAGATTCTGGCTAGTGATGTGAAGATGCTTCGTAACAGAGGAATTTCTTTAGTGAAGGTGTTGTGGCGCAATCACCGAGTTGAAGAGGCAACCTGGGAGCGAGAAGATGATATGAGGGCTCGTTACCCAGAGTTATTCCGGGATTAGAACTTTCGAGGACGAAAGTTTATTAAGGAGGGAAGAATGTAACGCCCTTAAAAAAAAAATTATTATTAATTATTAAATTTTTTTTTTTTATTATTATTATTATTATTATTAATAAAAACAAAAAAAAAACAGACCTCTCTCTCTCTCTCTCTCGCGCGGCAGCCCCCCCCCCATCTTCTTCCTTCTCTTCTCCTCTTCCCCATTGCCCTAGCCGCCGACCACCACCACCTCCCTGCCCAGCCGCACCGTCGTGCAGCCCAGCCGCACCGTCTCTCCATTTGCAGCCGTCGCGATGCAGCCGTCCGCGTCGGAAACCAGCCGAAACCCCCCTCCCCCTCTTCAGATCTGTCTCCTGGCATCTCCGTCTGCCGCCGCCGTGAACCGGGCAGCGTCTTTCGCGCGTCGTGAGACCACCCAAGCTGCCGCATCTCCATCCGCCAACCATCAGCAGCCGTCCGCGCTGGATTCCATCCGTGAGGTCCAACCGCAATGCGTCCCTTCCTCGCGCCGTCCGTCCGGTGAAGCCCGAGCCACGTTGCCCCTTTTTCGTTCACCTGAAGCCGAAGCCCAACCGTCCGTCCGCGCCAGGGTTCATCCGTGAAGGCCAGCCGCCGGGCGGATCTCCATCTTCCAGCCGTCGTAGTGCTGTCTTCAAGCAAGATCCGAGCCGCGCACGCCTCCCTCAGCCGACCACCGATCGACCCACACGTGGGGTTTTCGTGGACCGGCAGCCGTGCGCCGTGGAGTGTCGCTGCCTTTGTTTTACGATAAATTGTCGAATTGGTTTTGTTGGTAACAAATTTAATATGGGTTGAAATTTGTTTCAAAGTTGTTCAAGCGGTATGGTTGAAAGGATTGGCTAAATTGTTAATTTATTTTGAAGGTGTTGAAAGTAACGTTGGGTCCCTTGAATCCACAACCAATTTGTGAATTTTTGGAGTTTGGTTCGCCAATACCTTGGTAAGTTAAAATTTACCTTGAGGAAAACTAAATGGGAGTTTTTATCGTGGAAATAATTGAGTTCCATGCCCTTTTAATTAGGTTTCGTTCGTTGGATTTAGTTCGTTCGAGAATTTTGAATAACGCTAAGGTAAGGGATTTTCTACTGGACTCAATAACAAGAATTAAGATGTATTGACTATATGGACTGAATGCTATATCTGGACTGAGTAAGGATGACGTTTATGATGTTTGTTTGGGTGTGGACTGAAAGTTTAACGTATATTGTGCTTGACTGAATGAAACTTATATATGTATGTATGGATTGACGTGGACTTGTTATCTAGCGTATGTTGTGACTGCTGGGTTTTTTGTAAACAGCCTTCGAAATTTTGTATTTTGGAAATAGGGCCCGATTAAATTTTTCTTCGTTTTCTTACAGTTTCAACTGGATCTTCCTATGTCTTTTGTCAACAAACGGTTTTGTGTAAAATTGACAACTTAGACGGTTAGTACGGAAAGTCTGGGTCGTCACAATCAATGTCATGGTCTATCTGTGTGTTAGAAAGTTACTTATCAATTCGTATCGATAATATACATTGATAAAACTCTATCATTGCTAATAGAAAGATATCAATGTATATCAAAATTATGGACTAATAATGTGCATCAGTAATATAGACTGATATCTTTCTATCAGTCATAAGTAATATACAAGAAAGTGTATATCACTGATAGACATTGATACAAGAAGATATGAAAAAGCGGACTTTCGTATTAGTTCCATTAATCAGTCCTCCTTTGTCTACATAGGTATTATGACTCATCTGGATGCGTAAAAGATCATTGATAAGGATAGATAGAATAAGATCAGGCAAGGCGCAAAGAATATTGCGAGCTCCTTTCCAGTAGAGCTGATCCTCATAAGTTGATACTGATTAGAGGTCTCACAACCCACTACGCGGGCGAGAAGCTGCTTCCAACTTGAGGAGTTAGGCTCAACCCACCCCACTACGCGGTTACGAACTTGAGGAGTTAGGCCCGTTCAGCAAGTGGAGATTGAGATCTTTCGGAATTAGACCGAGCCCACAAGGATAGATTTACCCTGATTTACCTGCTAAGGCTAGGCGGGGACAGGATAGGGTATGAAATACACTACCAGAAAGCACTTGTACCGCCCCGTGGGAGACTCTCCCCTTTACTTACCATATGATCATCTAAATCAGAAGAATAGGTGCAGCGAGTATTAATGTATATTGATTAGTGTGTATAAGTATGTATATCATATGTTTCAATTAAATAATGAATATAACACAAAGACATCCAAGAATTTTATTGATATAAAGATATTGTTCCATTCATTTACAAACTCAACAATAGGACCAATCAAAGAAAGAAATAACTTTCATAAATTTTAATATCCATTTGAATGCAAGGGGAAAATGCAACTATAATGTCATCATTTATAACTCTCCAATTTGAATAAACTCCAACAGGTCAAGCACAACTCTTATATGTTGATAACAACGTGCTTGAATAATAAATATATACATAAGAATCATTATCCACACTAAGCATCTAAAGAATAACGACAAGTACATGTGAGAACATAGAATTTCATAAAAATCCCATACTTGATACCTGTAAGATCCCAAGTTGAGATCCACTATGAATTGTTTATCGCCATCCATTGCTTTGTATACCATGTTTGGTAAAGGGATGAACTTAATAAATAAAAATAGAAAAACAAATCAACATTTACAAATAGACCAAAGATAAACATTGATAGAATTATCTTTGATAGACAGTAATAGAGGTCTATCACTGTTTATCATTAATAGACATGATTGAAAGATATGTTAAGTTTCTATCATATCATAAAAAATAAACTAACTAAACTATATTCAAATTTATCATGTCATCAACAAAAACTCTTGGAACACTATAATTATCATACGAATTGTAATGAGTCCACTATCCGCTATAAAAAAACAACTACAAGAACACTAACTATGGTATCAAATTACTGCAAAAAAATGTATAAGAAACTATTTAGTCAAAATATGTATATAGCTTTATCTATCAGTAATAGAAAGTGATATAGTTTTATCACTATCTATTAGTGATAGAGAGATTTTCAGGTTCCTACATCTTAGCACCAAAAACTAAAGTGATAGAATTCTATCAATGTCTATTAGTGATAGAGAGATTTTCACGTCTCTACATCTTCAAACCAAAAATCATCAATAGATAGTTATAGAGTTATATCATTATCTATTAGTGATAGAAAGTGATAGAGCTCTATCACTATCTAATAATGATGGATAGTGATAAAGTTCCATCAATCACAGTCTATCATTGATAGAGAGATTTTCAGTCTCTCCATCTTCCTAGTGAAAACTCCAACAAATAAAGAAAGAAGATTTCAAATTATATGCACATCCTCATACAAAAAAATAAAAAGGAGAAAAGAAAAACTATAGGTACATCTTCACACAAACAAATGAAAAATAGATAAGAACATACACAAAAAGATAACTCGACACACATGAAGATAAGTCAAGGTCGAACACAGAGAATTAATGCACTTAAGGTTTCAACTATACCTTCTAATGTCATGCAATATATATACAGTATAATTCTGTGACAGTATTATCTAACCTATGTATACCTATACTACGTGTGTTAGAGAGACAAGATGGACATGGGGTGGTGATTTGTGGAATGTAAATTCAGTTATGTTTAGGCGATGTGGATTCAAGAATATCTAAGTAATTAGATGCAATATAAGGATAATCAACCCATCAAGTCGATACAAAGCATTATTAACTTTAATTTTACTGTGAGCAACCTCTCGGTGCTTTTCCCATACTTGCTCGCCTTTCGGGATCCGAATACTTGAAGTTACTAGATGATTTATATCTAATCTGTCTAACTAAATTATATGTAACTCATCCTATATTAAGACGAGCAACCTCTTGATGCCTTATCACCACAGACACTCGCATTTTCGATATGTATTTTAAGGGGGAATTCAACAACAAGAATGTATTACTACATTCATCTCGCCACTTGTTTAGCTATATGTAGGCCATCACTTTGTCAAGTGACGACAAACATTACCTCATTCTTTCTCTCGAATAGAATAATATGTTGGCTAATACAGTCATTCAGATTCTCTAGCATTAATTATACCCTATATCATATCATTTTCACATAGAAACAATAACATGGAAAGGTAAAGAAATAGGAGAATAAAAATAGAAGGAAATTGCATTTATAATAAAACTTTAGGACTTTCGACCATAATGTTCAAATTAAAAATTTACAACTTGAAGTAAAGTGATGTGCGACAAGCCTCTAAGTACAATTTTCCTGACTCACTGACTCTGTTTTTTACCTATTACACTGGGAGGAAGCATAAAGGGGGATTTCTCTTCAACTTTGTTCCAAGCTCAACCAAAACACAGAAGCAAAATGAAAGATGAAGTGAGCTTGTTCTCCAAAAATTTTGCACACTTGTTCTGAAGAGACAACTGTCTATTTATGTAGGCGAGGACTGATAGGACTTGGCATCGTCTGAACTTCATTAATTCTCTGATAAAGCTACTTCGCACCACAGACGTCCTTTTTGTCCTTTTAATTCTAACATTTGTACCAATCATTTTGTATTCTAGCGATCTGAATCGCGCGCCTAGCTTCATTCTCTTGATCTGGTGGTTGCGTATCTCCTTGCCTAACTTTTGTCGCTTGGCTACTCTTCTCTTTTTCGCCTAAAAACCTACATTGAGATATAAAAACCATGATAAACAGGTATAAAACTTCTTTGCTATTCTAAAAGTCTATAAGAACTTGTATTTCTACCGGTTATCAAAATCTCGCATACTCTATACACATCACAAATAGACTTTGATAGTACTATCACTGTATTTCTATTTGTATTTCTCCACCTTCGCCTTTTATTTGTTACTATGGTTGTTTTCTATATAAAAATAAAACAAGTTCGAAGATGACCCCATGAATTTTTCTTATTGCTTTCTTTTTCATATTGATGGAGAGTGTCAAATATATTTTCATTTAGATATGTTTTGACAGGAGATACGTTGGTTTGAGCTTTCTTATGTTTTGAGTTTAATTCAACTATATTTTGTTTGGAAATAATAAATTGGAGATATAAATCATTTATCTTTGTAATTATGTAACATTTTGTTTGTGTCGTCATTCTATTATTATCTTAGACAGTGATAAATTATTATTATAGTCTATCTATAACCGACGTTAATAGTATTAATCTCAAATTATACCCAAATCTTCACACCAACAAATAAAAATAAAAAATCAGACGCAGTTAAATTCCATTAAGTTGAATTCAATAATTAAAAAAACAAAGGAAAACATACACAAGTAAATTCCAATAAGTTGAATTTAATTCAATTATAAATTTGGGCTAAATTTAAATTAAAACCTAGCTATTGAAGAAAAACTAAAGAACATTCTAAAAGACATATAACAATAGATAATTGAAGAGCTGGAGGAGAACAGAACCTAACCTTACCGATTTAACGAAAGATCGGCTCGTAGAAGAATGGAAGAAACTTTTGTAGACCTATTTTTAAAAGAGAAATTATCCAAAATATTTACAAAATATAGTAAATTTTCAGATTCTATCAATGATAAACACTGATAAGTAAACATTGATAGACTTTGATCAATGTCTTTCAGTGTACCAATAGACTCAGTGTACCAATAGACGTAGCATTTTTTAAATATTTTAGTTCGTTATGTCATTTTTTAAAATTGTTTTTTTTTTAAGTTTCATAAATCGAATGGATTTGTTCTTGTATATCTCAGCTAGAGACTAAAAAGATACGTTTTTAAAATCTATAGAATAAACATACTTATTATTTAATAACTTGAGGGTTACAAGAGTGATTTTTCCAAGTATTGAACGTAAATATAGATTTAATATAGGCACAGTACTCATATATTTCTTAATCTCAACTACCATATAAACATTTTTTTTTAGTCTGAAGTTTTCATCCTCACATTTTAACATTTGTTATACTTAAAAAATGTGATTATACTTTTTAACACATAGGAATGGAACATGTAAACTGAAAAAATTTAAACTTGTAATCCTTTGATTTACAATAAATATTTCATGTGAATTGATGAATGTGAGTGGAATGAAATAAATAAAAGTTTTAGATTTGTGTTTTGAATGTATTTGTTTATTTGGGTTATTATGATTTAAAAATATCATAAATGAAATCAGTGAACAAAAGAAAGTAAATCAGAAATGGAATATGATATGAGTGCATACACATATTTATTAGGTTATGAATAAAAAAGAAGGCATTAAGAACAAACAGATTCTGAATAGAGACTTTATGGTTGCAATGAAGACACTTGTCCATTTTGTCATCATATACTAAATGTGTGTGATTGTTGGAATTATCTTAGCTGCACATTTACTTGATTTCTTAAACACATAAGGGCCATTCAAACAACTTCCACCCAATCTATACCATATTTTTTACTTAACGGTATAGAATGATCCAATTTTTTAAAAAATGTCACTCTTTGTTGATGTAATGATGCCATTAAATTACACTATTGCCTGCCTTCATTGATTTAGGTTTTTTCTCCTTTTTTCCTTAGGCACTGCTCATCTTCTTCTTCAAGTTCTCTAAACTGATTCCTCTAAATTTTCGTCACGACTTCTTCGACACTATTCACAAAACCCCAATGGCTGAATCGAATGACACTAGCAACATCTTCAACATCACCAGCACCAGCACCGACCATCAACGACATCCAATTTTTTGTGCGAGGCTGATACCATCAACACCAACGACACTAAGCGAGAGCAACACTATTAATACTAGAGACACACCAAGGGAAACAATAAGTTGAGCGAGAGTGACACTGTTTTTGCATAGGAAAACATGAAAAAATAAGATTGAGTGAGAGAGTGACACCCGAGTGAGATGAGAGAAGCAAGACTACTTTTTGCATACGGGCAAGTCTATTTTGGTATTTTCCTTTGAATTTGACAATAACAAAAGAGTTATTTGACATTTTTTTCAAAAACTTCCCTAAGTCATTATCTTTCATTAAGTTATGCTATTTATGTGTAAATCTCACTGTAATTGTCTTTTACTTACATATAAATACAACGTTCTAAACTTATACTGCCATAAGATAGCTTATAGTTCCCCAAGAAGTAGGCAATATTACATGGAGTTTGACAAAATCTTGTGTTTTAATTGTTTATCCTTGTTATTTCTCTAACTTTTTATGTCAGATTAACCATCTTTTTTCTTTTTCGAGTACAACTTAGAGGTGAAGGATTTGAACGTAGAACCTTTTATCTTCAGGTAAATACAGGCACGTCAGTCAAATTAAATTTAAGCATCAAGTAACAAAAATGGTTAATACATTAACATCCATATCAGTATCTTTTTCAATTCCAACAATCACACACATTCAATATTGCAAATATGGCAAAAATACATAAATATGGTAAACTACCCTCAATAGTCCCAAATACATACATTTCCCTCTTCTTCCTCGTTGCAGAAACCAATTGAAATTCAAGATGATTTTGTGAAAATTCAAGTTTCACTTTCTCTCTTTATCTTTTTCGTTCCATGGACTGTGAAATTGATTTGGTTAGATTAAATGAAGTCGAAAATTGAAAATTCCAACAACTTGACGAAGACTCACTACTATCTGGAACTCTACCCTGAAGCATAATCGAAAATACTCATGACTGCAACTTCAAAATCTCCCTCAAAACTCTACACAATTTTGCTGTTGTTGCAGCACCTTCCATTTTATATTTGAACTTTGAAGGCCCTAAATGATGACGATGGTGATATTTACAAAATTCTCACTCGTGAACAATTTACTTAAATATCATCACCTATAACTACACAATTCCCCTTAACTTAAAACAACTAAATATTTTGCAATTTTCAACACTTTTTTGTTTTTAATTTAGCTTCTGATCATTTATATCCGATTATTATTTTATTCATATCTTAATAGTGTGTTATTTCTATCTAATTTTCATGATTTTTATTAGATATTGGCATGTGATTGCTAGCTTATTTCATGTGATTGATATATCATTGTGATATTTTATTTTCAAGTGATTTTTATTGGATATTAAGTCTATTTGATTATTATATATGATTAATATCTTATTATAATAGTGTTGCTATCAGATTGTCATGTAATTTTCATTTTTATATTTGATGGTGTGATTACTATGAGATTGATATCTAATTTCTATTTGATTACCATTATTGGTATTATATGTTTTCTATTTGATCGACCTCTATTCAAAACTCTTAAGACTTAAGAGTGTTGTCTCCTTCCACTATGACAATCAAATAACAATATCGAACACTATTAACTATGTTTCAAAGAGTAGAAGGTAATCATAAGAAAATCATAAGATAATCAGGCAACAATAGTCAAAACTACTAATTAATTGACAAAAAGGTAATCATATAACAATTAGAAGAAAGTCAGATAACTATCATAAGCAATTAACTAATTAATTAAAAAAATAAGGTAATCAATAGCAATCACACAATAATCGAATTTCATATCCATGTTCCAAATAAAAACAATAAAAGGTAATTAGATGACAATCAGGTAACAAATTAATTTCAGGAACCTAACTAAAATTGAAAATAAAAACAATAGAAGGTAATTTGGTGACAATCATAAGATAATCAAATGACTATCTCACAAGGCTAACTAAAATTTGAAAAAAATAACAATAAAAGATAAAAGGTAATCGAATTACTATCTCACAAAGCTAACTAAAATTGAAAAAAAAATAGAAGTAATTAGATGATTATCTCATAAGACTAACTAAAATTGAAAAAATTATAGAAAATGATTAGATGACAATCAAATAGCAATCACAAAACAATCAAATCGTTTTAAAAAATGGACATTTTTTACTTTTTACTTCAAGCCCGATAGCAAATTTAGACTGAATTTAAAAATTCAACTGATATGAACTTAATTTAGATTATTTGTTTTGCTAATGATGCAAGTGATCTTTAAAATTAAGTTTAGACTGAAATTAAGTATTTCATATAAAAAAAACTAAAGTTAAATATATAAATCGGCCTATACATCAAATTGAAATAGAACTAAGTCGCAAGGATAAAAATAAAATATTTTGAAGCATTAAAATGAAACAAAACCAAACTCAAAACTTGAAAACTAAATATACAACCTTTTCTAAAGTAGGGATATAGGGATAAAATGAAAACTAGACTCCAAATTTGTCCATCAAAGAAAGAGAAAAAAAAAATGTGGTTTTGTGGGAGAGGAATTCCATTACCAAAAATTGTAGAACATTTAAAAAGCGATCAAAAGCAACAAGATTACAAGAAGCTCAAAACTCTCTCATATACACATCTATATATATGTATAGTAAGTACAAAGAGCAGTAGAATTTTATGAGAAAAAAATATTAGCTTTGAATAGAATTTCCAAGCGCCTCGAAGGATCGATTAGCTGGTATAAACGACGTAGGCTGCTTAGTAACAGCAGCTAAAATATCAGCATAGCCCACAACTCCAACCAAAATATCATCATTTTCATCCTCAGTAACCCAAACATGGCTTGCCCTATGGGAAAGCATCTGAGCCATAACAGCAGCCAATGAACTTGTTACTTTACATGTCAAGGGAGCACTTCTTCCCCGGTACATGCTCCGACTGATCCTGAATGCTGGGCTCAACGGGTTGAATCCGATACTTCTACTGCTGAATTTCCTTGCCCGTGTTGCTCCACCACCATTTGCAGAGTCGTTCTCATCAACGTTACCGTTAGTGGATAGATCGGGGACCATTCGTGAGGTCATGTTGTCTTCTACTCCCATCACAAACTGCCCAGCAGAAAGATTGGCTAAAGCCCAAGCAGCAGCCAAGTAATTGCATTTCCAGAGTTTGGAGGCTGAAATCTCTCCAATTATCCTGTATTGATTGTCATGTATGTTTTCTACAACAGCAACTGCCACGGGATCATCAGGAAGCTTATGAGAAATATCGATCGCAGGGGTCGAGGCATCAATTGAGCAGTAGTTTGGGTTGATGGCTCCTAGAGTAGAGATGGAGGAAAGAGGGAGAGGTGCAAGGGCACCGAGGCAACCAATAAGGAAACGGATGACGTCTTCTCTTGAGAGACAACAAAACTTATCGTGACTGGTGGATGTGGAAGATGATGATGGGCGGTTAGGATTTAAATTGAGGTTATTGCTGCTATTGCCAGGTGTATCAACGTTCTTCAACCACTTACCATTATAGAGAATAGAAAACCGTTTGCTCATTCCTTTCCATACCACACTTTTTCGGATTAGAAGACGCCTCACTCCTTGCTTCATCATTTCCAATGCGTCAATCAATCTTTCACAAGAACAGTACAAGAGGTTAAATCAATTGAATGCCACGCCCACGCAATAAATAAGGAACAAATTTCTTTCCAATAAGTTCCTTTAATTTAGTTTCTAAGGTCTCTTAATCTACTCATCACAAATGAACTGCTAACTGAAGTCAATGGATAGCTAATAAGAAGTGATGCAAAAAAGAGGACTGATAGAGTAAGAACCTACGATTGATATCCAATTACATGTGCTAGCAGAACCAAGAACCGAAGGCGAAACCAAAGCCCTCTGGATAAATGGGCTGATAAAATTTGTCAGCTATAAATAGAGAGAAACAAAAAGATTATTTTGTTTATTTTGGGTTTTTAAACAGAGATTATGTGCATCACAACTTATCTCATTGGACATAAAAATATCCATAGATACTATGCACTCTTAGAACTCCCTCTAGTTATTCTAGGGGCTGTGGATGATTCTTGAATTTGGCCTCTGGACTCCACTAGAGTTAATTATGGACAAATCTCTCATGAATGACTCAATTCGTGCCATTGATTCTGATTTGAATTAAAGGTGTTTGTGGGTTGGGTCAAGCATTTTTTAAACTCAAACCAATTGTTCCAGTTGTATATTTCTTCAACCAAAATAACCCTCATTATAATCCACCCAATCCAACCATGAAGCATTTGGGTTGGGTTGGGTTGATTCGGGTTAGTTGGGTCACTTATTTAAATTTTTTTCCTAAAATTAAGCAAAATGTTGACGTGTACAAATTTTATTTATTATTTTCACATATTGATTAAGATTAACAATGCAATCTCAATTTTCATTAAGACATTCCAAAGTCTAAGAAATTGTTTTAGTAGTTGTTTTGTTGAAGAATAAATTATCCAAAAAAACACAAATTTAAATCAATATATGTAGATATAATAGTGTTATATGACTAAAAAAAAACATGTTTTAAAATTAATAATACGTCCGGGTTGGTTTGGGTTGTTTTTTGTGAAACCATGAGCAAATACAACCCATAAGATTTTCAACTTTTTAACCTAACCCAACTCAAATGAGTTGATAACCCAACCCAAACGGGTTGGTATGGGTTGATCAGAATTTTCAGGTCATCATATTTCTTGAACATCCCTAATATGATTAACTTGTATTTGGTGATATAGAAGAATACTTACCTAAGAATTAAAATTTTCTTCTCTGAGCTTAGTCACGGTGGTATTAATACACCTGATCGGTCTACCTCTTTGTGTGATGTGTTTTAGTCACTCGGAGCATCCTTGCTCATTGTACTTTTCCTTCTCAATATTAGAAAACTGCTCAAAGCTTTTGGTTGGTCTATGGTTTTGCCAAATCCACATATCCGGTATTCCAGCTTTTATTTTTGTGGGTTATTCTTTCCGCGCTGCAAAATAGACTATCTAGTTGACTAAACCAATTATTCTTCTGGTATCTCTAGGGTGAAAGGAATGCAATGATTTTCAAGGATGTTTTCTCTACTTTTAATAACTTTCAATATTCGACTTTATTTCATGCTTCCTATTGCTGTAAACATTTTCATCCGTTTGGAGATCTTTTATGTAACTCAACTTCTGGTGTTGAGAGCTTAATAATCTCTTGTCATTTCATTCATCAATTAAATTGGTTTAATATCTTTAAAAGAAGAAAAAAATAAGAAAGGGTTCGATGAAGCAAAATAAAGTCTAGGAAAACTACAAAAGACAAAAGGACCACAACTTTCTCACACGTCTTTCAACCCCCTGCAATAAAATAGCATGAAGACAAGCAAACCAAAGCCTGCTACACTTATTCCAAGAAGGTATATTACATTTTCCTTCATGAGTCTGAAAATACCACAAATAGAGTATAAGCTAGAAAACCTTTTTTCTTTCCTAATAAGAAATAGAGATGTATAACCATCAAAAGAACCACAAGTGAGTCCAAACTGGAAAATCCCCAAAATAATGGTTCCTGTCATTGATTCTGACAAAAGCTAATTTGCATAACTGTGAAGATATAAAGTTCCTTTCAAAAGGTAAATCCTGCTAGTGGAAAACATATAGAATCTGAAGCAACCCCTTTTTACTTTTAGCCATTTCCCAACTGTCCGAATTGCTGATGTTAAAAAATTCTCCCTTCGAGCAGGCATTAAGTGAGAAGTACATTCATTCGGAGTTGGAACCATTTCAATAAGATCTTTACTTTTGGGGGTTTCGGTGCATATTTTCTGGTATTTTATTAAGTCGATCTTATGTCACATTATAAATTCTAAGTGAATTTTTTTAAAATTAAATAAAAGTAGTTTCAAAACCCTGTTTTGATTTATTTTTTGTGTCTATAATATGACTAGTTTTTCAAATCTATCGTACAAAGTGAGAACGTAAAAGGAACCAAAAAAACTAAAATAAAAATGTTATCAAATAAACTCTTACTTAACAGACAACTACTCTAGTTTTTTGAGTCAAAAGCATATGAGACGAGCTAAACCACAGTGACTGCAGAAGCATTACCATATTTCTCACTACATCAGTTGACAGTAGCATCATTTGATATTGCAACATGATCATGCTACTTACTTTTGAGTCTGGAGGCTGTTCTTCCTTAATTGGGTTGCATTTGTGAAAAGATCAGATGCAAGTCTTGAGGAAGTAGAGAATCATACTAAAGTGGTTTTAAGTAAGGAATCATACTAGAGTGGTTTTGCGCCAAGTGCAATCGATTGTTCTTCCTTTATAGATTTGTCTACCGTAACTCCACTCAACCAAAAAAGTGAATTACATACTAAAAGTGGAGTTACCACAAACCTGAATATCTATAAAAACGAAGAGGCGAAGAGTTTTTGACTGAAGCCAAAAGGTGTCCTAAAAGATTGATAGCACCACGACCCAACTAGACACAGCCATCATAAATGGTTCAGGGAAGCTTACACACTTTTACGGTTTGGACAGATACCATAAATGGTTCTGGTAGTTTTCTCGTTGTTCTTAGAGTTATCCTGCATCCTTTTTCTTAATCCTTTCATATTTCATGAAAAGTGTTATGTTTCTAGATAAATGAATCAATCTACTTCTTTTCAGTCCAGCTAGTACGTCTGTCTATGTATGTGTGTTTTCTTCTTCGTTAATACAATATTTGCTGGCGAGAAAACAGAAAAAGCGAACTGCTCAATCTACCAAACTGTCCAAATCGGACAAACCTAACAGTAATATATCACAAGATAAAGTTATAACTCATACCATTTACATTTAAAAACTATAAGCCATGAATATAGCCATGAATGAAAAGACTCTAAGAAGTATAAGATAAAGAAGAAGGAAAAAAAGAACATAAAAAGAGTAAATCTGCACTCTGCAAACAGAACTTTTTCTTAAACAATCATAACGTATGAGGCCCATAACACAGAAAAATAGTTGATGTAAAAGCATATTGATTGGAATAGGATCAAAATTCTGGGGAAAAAAAAGTAAAAAAGAAATAGTATAGACTACTTTTGGAATCATCCAATAGAAACACTTAAAAGTGCTTTCAGATCAGACAAACTTCAAAAATCCATCAACCAAACGAAGAACCAACCTCTTAATTTCAATCAGATGATCTATTAGAATTAGAGCAAAACAGAAAACCAGAGGCATTAGCATATGAAACTAGGAACATGTAAAGTCAAAACTGAAGCAAAGAGGCTAACCTTGTTGCAGGATCCACCTGCCTCAACAATGAATAATTGGGAACGACAGCCTCCGAAACCCGGGCCTTCATTGCCCTTTCTTGATCCTCTAGATTCTCGGATCGAGCCAAAAATGCAACAATATCCAAAGAAGAGAGAATTCCCACAAACCTCTGCTGTTTCATTTCAGCATTCTCAATAATTCCCACATGAGTTTTCCTTTTCCAAATTGGTATCCCACACTCCGTCGACTCTCCGATCACCCTAATCGCTGTTTCAATCGTCTCCGTCTCATAAAACTCCGTCATCTCTGGCTTTCCTACTGTCAGATCCCCAACCACATGATACAGAAACACAGATGCCATGATAACTCTTCACCTCTCTGCAATAAACCCAACCGAAATCAAAAGAAACCAATCTTATCAGATCAATCTTCAACACAAATATCCTTAAATAATTATCAACAGGACATGCAGAATACTATGTTCCAGAAAATCCAATATTAAAAAAGAAAAAAAAAACTACACTATTGGCTTCACAACGATTTCAGAACCACAAAACGAAAAGAAATGCAAAGATTCTTTACATCATTTAGGATTTCAGATCCAACAGAACAATTATTGAATTTAAAAAGAAAAATTAAAACCCCAAGTACAATAATCAAGATTACGACAATATTAAATTAAATTCCGCATATAGCAACAAAAAGAAAAAGGGTTTAAAGGAAAGTACCGAGGGTCGCTTCGTTAACTCTCAAAAATCTCGGGAACTGAACGGTAGACAGAGAGAAACCGGAAAACCCGGTGAAAGAGGCAAAAGCTATAAAAGTGAATGAAGTAAGATGAGCAATAGATCAAATCGAGTAATAGGCAATCTATGGAGACTCAAAAACGAAGAGAAAAGGGAATAATCCGCCATTGATGATGAAGAACCAGCAAGGAAGGAAGGTGGAAAGAAGGTACAAAGTTAATGCCCATGAAAAATCGACCAATCAGCTCAAACCCACCACCCAACAACAGAAGAAGAAGAAGAAGAAGAAGAAGAAGAAGAAGAAGAAGAAGAAGAAACAGTAAGTGGGCAGGTTGATCAATGAACGCAGAAGAAAGTGGTCATTTTGGTGATTAGAAAGAGGACAAAGAGGAGGAGGGAAAATGGTGATTACTGAATTATTGGGAAGAAGGGAAGGAGGAGGCAAAAACAGAGTTGGCAATCAATCAGTGATGTGGAAACTTGAAGGTATGCGTTATTTTTTTTTTTTTTTTTTTTTTTTGTGTTCTTTGCTATTATTTAATGCCAAATGGGCTCCGTTTTAAGCCACAATGTCACATGAGATCTCAATCATTTATGATAATGTTAATGTGGAAATAAAAGAGAATTAGGATGCCTCCAAAAAAACTAATGATTGTTTTATGTCAAATATCTTTCTACTCTCTTTTTCACTTTCTTTTTATTTATTTTAAAGGACAAGTAAACCACTTTTTTTACCAATGATTTCCCAAGCTCTATCAATTATAACTTTTTTAATCTATCGTCGATGAGTAACAAAACTTAAATACAAATTAAATGAAATCAAACAATGTTGGAAGTTTAAGATAAGTGTTGTAAACGAGAAAATTACATAGTAATGTACTTGACTACCTTAAAAAGCAAAACTAAATAAATATATACAATCCTTTTTCCTCAATTTAATTTTGCCCAAAATGGGTCAAATGTTAACTTAATTCCATGATTATTAGAGTCAAAAGGAAGTGAAAACAATCAATACCTTAGATTTCTAAAAACTGAAACTTATAAGATAGTTAAATTAGTGAGTATATCTCCAACTATTCTCGTCAAAAGTTGATGGTTTAATCTCTAATTTTTAAAATTGTTGAATAAAATTGGTGATGGAATGAATCTTATCTATGACTCACGAATTACGAACTAAAATTTTACTATAACGTTGTTTTTTTTTCTAATATTGATGAATTTTGTATTCTATATGTATGTTTTATATTCATTGACGCTCTATTTTAAAGATCATTCAAATTCAATTTAAATACAGTACAAGACTTGCCAAAATATTTAAGTGTAATTTGACCGAATTGATAGAATTCAAGGTTTTGATCAATAGAAGACTAATAGTTGAATTATTTTGAAGCATTTCATAGATTTGAGTAAAACGGTTAAATATTAAAACATGTAGGAACCAAAAAGAGATTATGTTGAAAGTAATTAGCAATTGAAAACTAATGGTGTGGACTAGAGATGTTAGAAGTTACTTAATTGTTGGGACCAAAACTACTTGTGAGAGACTTGGGACCAAAGGGATATTTATGAAACCTTAGTTATGCAAGTAATTGGATATTTAACATTTTAACCTAACTAACATCAAGTATTTCACTTTTTTCAAGAGGACCACATTTGCAGTTGTCTCTCTCTCTCTTTCTAGGGCCTATTTTGCATAATTTATGGATCAACTTCAACAAAATTGTGGATAGTAAACCTCAAGCAAAGATGGACTAGTCAAGATATTGATCAAACCCAAATTTATATGGGATATTTTCTCTAAATTAATGGAGAATTGTATTTGAATCTATTCATGATCTCTAGGGTGTTTTTAGCTTGGTTACTTGAGCATTTTGATCAATTAAAACTCGCGTTACAAATGTTTTTAAATTTAAAATAAAATATTTTTAAACATTTGAAAAACCACAAGTGTAATGAACCAAACTTTTAAACTAAACTAAGGTAATTACTAAAAAGGTAAATTAACAAACGACAATTTCTTGAAGAGAGAAAAACTAAATTCTTGTAAAATATATCAACAAATGTTCGAAAGACATAAAATTTGCAAAAAAAAAAAAAAAAAAAAAAAAAAAAGCAAAATACTGTGAAAACATGACATGCGGGTTCTAACACTTTTTAAAGGAAGAAAGATAAACAAATGAGACAAAACCTTAAATAAAATTACTAAAATCAAAATACAGAAAAAACTTAAAAAATAGATGCAGAAACAAAATGAGCCCCCCATATGGCATGCCACAG
Source organism: Cucumis hystrix (assembly GCA_025688845.1). Lineage (NCBI taxonomy): Eukaryota > Viridiplantae > Streptophyta > Magnoliopsida > Cucurbitales > Cucurbitaceae > Cucumis > Cucumis hystrix. The sequence continues at coordinate 11,232,858 of CM046887.1, forward strand.
GTCCTTCCTGTCGCTCATTAGCTTTCCAAATCATCTACCTTTGCTTGAAATATTAAACATAGAAAATAGTGAGTATATAAAATATTCCCAGTAAGGGACCCACTACTGGAACCACTAGGTCATCTGTTAACTTCTTGTTAAGAACATAATAATAATGTCGTGTGTCTAATAGAGCACACCTGGGCGATGAGTGAGATCGTACGAACACTCCTAATTGTGCGAGTGATCTCATAGGAACACCCTTAATTATGCGAGTGATTTCGTAGTAACATCCCTAATCGTTCGAGTAATTGTAGATACACACTCCTGATAACTTGTAAAAATACAAGTTATTGTAGCATTTTATGTAAAATAATAAAGTCTAATCGCATGAGAATAGAAGAAAACAAAGAAAAAAGTAGGTAAATTAATTAATCTGTGAATAACATTATACAAAAGAACCATATCCCTGTTTTACTGTGTTTTAGTGCTCTTATCGCACAATTTTAGGCAACAAAAAAAAAGTGAAGCTCGGCAATATAACATTTATGGGAGGAAACGTGTTCAGCTACGTGAAAACAAGCAAGCAAGCTAGGCGATATGAGGCACTAGTAAACAAATTTGGTTGACACAAAAGTCAGAAAAATGACAAAAGGACGTCTACGGGACACTAATACAACTTTTCATAGAATTAATGACACGTAGGATGTCCTGTCAACATCACTCCTCGCCTATAAATAGAGCCTCTCACTTTAGAACAAGAAACCCTTCCTTCTCAAGCCTAAAATCTAAAAAAGAAAAAAAAAAGAACTAACTTATTCTTTTGTTTTAAATTCAATTGAAATAAGAACTCATATGTTGTCGTCTCTCACCTAAAGTAAATAAGAAGTAAAGTTTCATCAAAATCTGAGAGTAAATAAATAAGTGGCAATAAGAGTTATAGTTGAGGAGAGAAACGGACTCATAGAGTACCTATGATTTCTCACTCAACGCCTAATGCAAATAAATAATTTAATTAATAAAAGTTGTTGCAAGAAAAAGAAAGGAACTAAGAATTTTTGAAACAACGGCCATTTCGCAAAAAAAAAAAATAAGATTTTCTGGAAATGAACAATGGTATTTTGAGACTTAAGCTTGTTGCATTTGAAATCTAGAAATATTTTCAGTTTAGAGTAGGTGAAGGAGAGAAGAAAGGCTAGATTGCGAGATAGATTATAAAAGCATTCAGAAAGGTTTAGCAATGTGTACAAAAGAAATCATGTTTAGAATATTGAGATGATGTTTGAGGACAAGTATTATTTTAAATTTGGGGGTGTGATAACTTGTAAAAATACAAGTTATTATAGTCTTGTATGTAAAAAATGAAGTATAATTGAATGAGAATAGAAAAAACAAGGGAAAAATTAGGCAAATTAATTAACCTGTGAACAACATTATACAAAAGAACCCTTTCCTTGTTTTACTGCATTTTAGTGCTCTTATTGCAAGATTTTAGGCAAAAGAAGTGAAGCTCGATGATATAATATTTACGCTAGGAAACGCGTTCAGCTACGCGGAAACAAGCAAGCAAACTAGGCAATATGATGCACTAGCAAACATATTTGGTTGGCGCGAAAGTTAGAAAAAAAGACATAAGGACATCTGTGCAGCGCTAATACAACTTTTCATAGCATTAATGACGCATGGGATGTTCTGTCAACATCACTCCTCGCCTATAAATAGAGTCTCTCACTTTAATTATGCATAAATTGGTCGGAGAGAAAGTTCCTTACATCGTTTGTCTTCTCTTTTCCTCTAAGTTTTAGGTGAGAGCCTTGAACAAAACAGAGAGAGAGAGTCACCCTTTCATCTTCCCTCTCATTGATAAGCAAAAGTCAAAACCAAAGAGTATGAGCAATCATACTCTTAGGCGTAAAACTTTCTTATGTATTTCGTTTTGTACTTTTATTGTACTGTTTTGTTAGATGTACCTCATGACCGAGAGGCCTAAAGTTATTTTATTTAAAGCAACGCATTTCTTCCTCCTATCTCCCATTTTTCTGTTACTTTTCATTTTCAATTTGTTTGGTTAACTTACTAGCAATGAAATGTGTTTTTAATACTTTAAGAATCATAGTGTTTGAGTTATGAGTTTTGTTGAGTTAAACGCATATGTCAAAGCATTGTATATTCGAGAGAAAGAACAATGAGGTTGATTGTAATCACCTGACAAGTGAGAACACACACTGACGAGAAGATTGTAGTGATACAATCTTGTCGCTAAGTTTCTCCTTCACATACATTGCATAAATTATAACTTAACTTTGTGTATTTGGATCTCGAAAGGCGAGCAAGTATGGCAATGGCGCTGAGAGGTTGTTTGCCCTAATTCGTAGTTAATATATGCTTTACATCGCCTTGAATTATTAAAGCACAATTCCTTGCGTTTAAATAATTAAACTATTCCTTCCTCACCATGCCTAAACACGAGTTCAATTTCCATTTTCATCATCTTGCCATACTCACCATGCAGCACCAAGCACCTTATTGTAAATACTTAGGATAAAAGTATATTGTTCATAACTTTACTGTATAGTTTATACTGCATGATTTTGCTGCACGATAAGATAATTAGGAGCTTATATTCCCTGCATTTGACTCTGGACTTACCAAGAAACCTCTTTTTGCTTACACTTGGACGATAGAGAGAATAACTTGTAAGACATGCATATCTTTATCAAATTAAAAACGCATGGATAGGAATGCATCTTTTAACGCATAACCCTATTTAGTCGCCTAATAGTCGCTCGCTTAGAGCTTAGCATGATAAGTCCACGATAGAAACTTATGCATAGAATATACCAAGCAACTCCTAAACATGTCAATGATACGTAGGTACACCCCTAATCATGCGAATGATCCCATCGGTGTTGAGTTTTATATCCTAAAACTCGTAAATAGTAAGTGTTGGATCGGTATGGCAACCCTAGAGAGGGTGAATAGGGTTTAATTAAACTTCTTAACAAATAAAAAATAAATTCAACTAATTAGATAATTTTTAAATTAAATAAAGAATCTTTGTAAATTTTGTTAAATAACAAGATTGATAAAAAGATATGAATAGGAGTATGCAATCAAACTTAACCAACAAGAATATGTAACTAAAATTAAATGCAAAAATAATTAAAAAAAAATAGTTAGAGAAGAAGACACTGTAATTTTATAGTGGTTTGGTTAATCTCAACCCACATCCACTTTCCCAAGCACCTCTTGGGATTTTGATTGAAGATCTTCTTTGGACTCTTTCCACGGATTTGAGCCGAACCGATTCTTGCTCTTTTTTTGGGTTCAAGAGCAAATCCGATCATTTCCACGGGTTAGGATCCAACCGCTACAATATGTTGAAGTTTTAAATCACACAAAAGAAAACTCTCTAAAGAGTGAGTATACAATTTGAAGCTCACAAATTTAATCCTTACAATACAATAAGAATTCTCTCAAGAACAAGATGAAAAAAATAAAAATTGAAAGCTTTAAAGAGAATAACAATGTTGGCTTTTTCACTTTTTGAGAATTGTAAAGTTTAATAATGTTATAGAAAATTTGGGGAAAATGAAGTATTTAAAAAGAGGGGAAAGATAAATTCAAAATCATTTTGGGTCATTGGATGTAAGTAAAAGAAAAATGAATGGTTGAGATTTAAACTTAATTAGCCGTTAGACACAATACAAATAATAATATAATAATATGTCTTTTCAAAATACTTTGTTTAAAATCCAATAAAGCAACTTCGCTATCTTTAAAAAAACTAGTTGCTAGACACAAAGATAAATAATAATATTAAAATTATTTTCTTTTTAAATTCATTTTCTTTATAAAAGCCAATAAAACAAAACCAAAAGCCACATTTGGTACTCCTCTCTTGCTCTAGAAAATTGAATACTTGGTTGCCACGTCATCATCTTGGGTATTTTTTTCATTAAGCTACTTTTAGCAATATTTTCTTCGTTTGCACTTCGATTTGGGTGATTCAAGTGGCGTCTGAATCATTGTTCCAAGTTCTACGTTATGGACTATTCAAAATAATAAAATTGTCAATAAAAAAAATCAGATTTGTTATCATCAAAACATTAATTAATTAAAATTAATTAATTTGAGATTAAGGGCCAGAAAAACCAACAATAAGTATAATTCATTGACCGTTATTAATAAAGTGTTATTATTAATAAAGTATTATTATAAATGTTATTGATTATATTATTAGTTTTGTCTTAATAACTCAAATCCAATAAACTAACATCCTAAGTTGTTTGATGAGTCTTGAATAGTATGTAGAGACATACATGGAGCAATGTTCGAGATACAACTTAAAGGGTCTATAGTATAGGGATAAAGTTGGATACTTTATCCTGGTAAAACTATAGATATGACTCACTTTGTATTTTATACAAATGCAATGCGTTCGTGTAGGTGACATACCAGTGAGGGTATCCTATGCAATGAGTTTGCATAAGACTGGACCACGAAATAGTAACCATTATATGTAACTCTGTTAACTAGTTGAGTTTTTATTTCATTAAGACGACCTAGGTAACTTAGTCTTAATCCTGAGTGTTATGAACTCCTATTCGCGAGAGATTGTCCTTTAATTTGTACGGGTGAGAGTGGCCAGATTGCCAACTCAATATGCTTATCATTTTGGAGATAAGATCGAGTGGGGAGCTTGAAACATAATCATATAAGATGGAATTCACTCCTTCCCGACTTTGGGGTAAGTAGATGAGTGTTCCCTTAAATGGTGTCTCCGGAACTTGAACAAAGTACCCTACCCTCTCTATGTCATGAGAGAGGTTTCTATTTAGTGGTTGGACCATAAACAGGTTGTTCATAAGAAGAGCACTGGTGTTTAAGGACTAGAAGTAACCTAGGGATAAAACAGTAATTTGATCCAGCTGGTGTACGAACACTTGTGAAGGACTAACTTACTGTTATTGGTCTATATCTTTGAACACACAAATATATCTACAGTGAGACGAGTTCAGTTTCGAGTTTTTAGTGGAGTGTACACACAGTTAACGAATAGTAATTAATGTGGTTAATGAGTTTAGCCAATTAATCTCATATCGTTGTAACTTCTGATCTGTAGGTCCATTAGGTCCCCTTCCTATCTCGTAAAGGGTAATGAGATTTAATTATATTGGTTGTAATTTGAAATGTTCAAATTTACTTTGGAAATTAATATAATGTACTGTGATACATTATAATATAAAGTTTATATTTTAATTAAATTTTATTATATAAATTTAATTTTGGATATGATTCAAAATTAATTTATGAGAAATAAAATATTTTAATTAGTTCAAATATTAATTTAATGTGAATTAGATTCATATTAAAACTATAGATTAAAATTTAATAAGTATATTATACACATTAAAACTATAGGTTTTGAGAGAAATTTATATTTGAATATGATTCAAATTTGGATTAAATTAAATATCTTATATTTAATTTAGCAATTAATAGTTTAGTTTGATTTGATTTAATTAAATTAATTAAATTAATTAAATTAGAACTATAGGTTATATGAGAGATATTTATTTAAATATGATTTAAATGAAATATTAATTAGATATGTTTAATTAATTATTTACAAGAGAGTTTTCAAAAATAGTAAATTTTACAAAATATCTACAATCTATAGCAAATTCTATCATAGTCATTGATATGCTATAGTGATAAAAGACTATCATTGATAGAATCCAAAATTTTGTTATAGCTTGTAAATATTTTAATTTACTTTGCTATTTTTAAAAATATCCCTATATTTTACGTACTTTCTCATATATACACATGTATATTTAATTATTTCGCATATATACACTTCATATTATATAAGAAACAATTATAATAATGTTTTATATAAAACCTGGTATATCTTGAAGACTTAATTAATCTGATCCAATAATATACCATGTAATAACATGAGTTATGTTTCAAATTTTTTGTATGCTAACGTATATTGAATGTATAGTTTCAAATTGACTTCAATGAACGATATTAAAAATATAATGTCTTAATTTAGAAACAAAACTTTAAATATATGAATAATATTGTCCCATAAATATAATATATTCAAATGCAATTCAATGAAAATTATGAATAGTATACCTAGTTGATTTAGAGAACATAATTTTTATGAACTATTGTGTAACTCTTGAAACGACATCTATTCATGAACTAAAATATTTGATACACTATAACTAATATAGTTGTTCGAATAGTTGAAAAAACTATCATAATATACTGGAACGTTGGCCATACTTATAAGAATATATATATATATATATATGTAATATATGTCTATAAGATCTCTAATATATAACGAACAAACATGTAAACAGATTCCAAATTTATATAGTGTAAGATTATGAAATGATATTTAAATATATGAATAACATTGAAAATGAGATGTTATATAATAGTTATAAATTGAAAATATATTTATCTCAAAATCAACAAAAAAATTATTATTTACTAATGTAGGAGAAAATCAATTAAAAAACCTAAAAATCTATAATAGTCATTTAAAAAATACATATATAGAATGAAAATTGAACAGAATATAGAACATGGAAAAATTATACTCCTTGAAAAACACGAAGAAGAACAACAACAAAAGAAGCAAGAAAGTCAAATGAAAAACAAGAACTCAACAGTGTAAGTAGATTATCGAAATTGTAGATATATTTGTTAATTAAATTCAACAACTTTACTAATTATAATTAGTTGGATTGAATAATAAAAGCAAACAAATAAAAAATTATTACATAATTAACAGTTCAAATATAGTAAATAAATACAATGAATTTTGTATAAATTTTTTATTTTTTAATTAATAATAAAATTAAATTCGTCCTAAAAATTGTGTAGATCTTAAGATCGAAAATCATTGAGTGTTTAAACATTTGAATTTGCAGTCAGATATCTTTCTTCTTTTTTAAACCAAAAAATTGGTTTGATTTGGTTCTTGAAAGGACTAGAAACCGACAAAACCGATCCGCCAATAATCCCTGTTATCTTGAACCGTTTTCCTCAATTCTCCCTTCAAAATTTTTCTTCTCTCCTACAAAACCCTCCCGCCCACGCCTCCAACAAACGCCACCGCCCTGCGCATCCCCTAAACCGCACCCTAGCCTTTGCCTCTTTAGCAAACTACCGCCACCTAGCCTCTTTTTCAGATTGCTCAATAACCGGAAAGTGAAAGCGGGGGAGAAATTTGATTTCAAGTTCTCCAACTTCAAGGCAGTCCAAGTACTTCTTCTTTTGTTTTAAAGTGTGAATCATTAATATTTGTTTTCGTTCTTTGTTCTGATAGTTTTTCAATGAAGGGTCTAAGCTTATATGACTTCCCAAATTTTTTCTTTTGGGGTTAAGGAATATGCTCCACTATGATTTGGGTTTTTTCATTCTGATTAATGATATTGCAATTAATTGAGGAAAGTGGTTGTAATGACTGTTTTTTATAAGCAGTTTCAGTATGTTTTAAGGAATGATCACACCGTCTTCAATCTCGGCATTAGAAGATTGGTCATCATTTTGCATCCGTATTTTATTTTATGCTATTTTGTTCTCCCCATAGGTTTATTTATGAATACTTTTTAATTCATTTATCTTTCTGATAAATTCAATTATGGACAATATAAGATTAGTTGATAAATCCAATGGCATTTTTCGTGGGGGACTCAACAAAATAAGTCATGCATTCTTCATTCCCCCAGTTTTATGAATTAACATGTGATTGAAGAAAGGGAAAATAGTTAGAGGAAGAAGGTGTGGAATTAAATGAGAATTCTATACAAGTTTTCCTGGACTGTGAATTTGGGGATTGCAATTGTGTATATTAATCTGTGCTTTTAATTTTAAGATTTTTTTAATGTATGTGAATGTTGTTGGTGAATATTATTCTTGTGTATGTTGGAGTTAAGTTTTGGTTGAAAAGTGTTTGTTAGATAATTTGGAGTAAATTTGTGGTTGAATGAGATTAATATTTCAGTAGAAGTGGAGGTTTGTGACTAAATATTGTTGGTCATTATTTTTTTAACCTTTTTTTGGTTAATTAGTGGTTGAAATTTTGTGGGATCTTTGGGGGAGGAAAAGTAGAGTTTTTCGTGGTGTGAAGAGGGACCTATTGAAGTTTGGTCCTTTGTAAGGTTTTAGTTTCATGTTTCTGGTTGGACTTCAGTTTCGAAGACTTTTTGTAATTATTCCCTTAACAATATCTTATTTGGTTGGAAACCCTTTCTTGGGGTTTTTTTGTATGCCCTTGTTTTTGTTTTGTTTTTCTGAATGAAAGCAGTTGTTTCTATGAAAAAGTATATGTAATTGAAATTTTAGGATTCGTTTTATGGATGAATGTTGTTGGTGAATTTTATTGTTGTGTACATTGGAGTTAAATTTTGGTTGAATAGTGTTGCTTTGATAATTTAGAGTTAGTTTGTGGTTGAATTATATTTATATTTGATTTTATAGGAGTGGACTAATTGATTGTAATGAATGAGTGTGTACTTCCTATAAACGCACTTTTAGATTTGGAAGAGAAGACTTGCCAAAAAAAACTAATTACCTATAATTTATTCATTTGTTTAATCATAACAAGTATTTAATACAAATTACAAATGTATGAATTTTAAGACTAAGGAATTGTTCATAATTTGTATAATTAGGAAAGGAATTCTCATTTCTTCTCTCGTTCTCAATAATGAAAATTACTCACCAAAAGTAATAGAGATCCAAATTTGTTTTCATTTAAAATGAGAATCCAGTATCCACTCATCAAAAGCCGCCAAAGTAATATTATCTCTTAGGGTTTCTTCCTTTCCATGAAAAGTTAACAACTTATACGTAGAAGTCACTCATCAAAAGCCAAGCTAATATACTCACTTAATTTTACCACCAAAAGTTCCGTTGCTCATATGTTTTATAGGGGTTGATGAGAGGTTTCAAATTAAGTTAGAACCTATGCCTAAACCTACTGACATTGCTTTTGACATACGAGAATGATCAAGAGTTGTCCGTATAACGCTGATAGCTTTATAAATCATACAGTGTTTTTTTTGTTTTTTTTAAGAAAGCCTAAACCCTTTCATCTTCATCTTCATCTTCATCTTCATCTCATTCTCACTCTCACTCTCACTCTCACGTGCTCCACCTCCTTTCTTCTTCTGCTGCTGTCTTCTTTCACTGTGTCTCTCTGCCTTCTGCCGCTTATGCAATTTTTGCTTTTATCTGTCATCATTCTCAAAGTAGGAAATACATGCACATGCGCAAAAACCCTAAAAATTTTATTTTCATTGTTGAATAACATTGCTCTCAAAAGTACCTGTAAAAGGCAAAATTTGAATCCCGCTTCATCTTCCCCTAAATCTGTCTAACTGTTAAATCTGTTCGTCGTCATTCTCATCTGTTAGAATATCACCTTTTTTTCTTCTTCTTCCAAACTTGTCGATAGATGTGGATTTCTCTGGTTTCGGGATTGGGTATTTGATTTGTTATTTAAAATGGTGTTCTATTAATAGAAACTTTGAATTTCATCTATGATTTTGTGGAATTTGGGTTGACTGCCTTCTTAATAGTAATATTAACTTACGTGATTGTTTTATGTTTTGGTGTAGGGAAACTAAGACTTAGAAATCATTATTTGGTTGTACTTGCAAATCAGTTTCTCGCTCTCTTATTGATTGCAATGTCATCCCTAAGGAATGCGGTTCCTAGACGGCCTTACAAGGAGCGAGCTCAACCGTAAGTGATTAAGTTTTTTCATGTTTTTTTGTTTCTTAAAAATGGAAATTTCAATATCTGACCTTTTATTGGTGATGGGCTCCTGTAATTCATTAGGCAATCTCGGAAAAAATTTGGGCTTCTTGAGAAACACAAAGATTATATTGAGCGTGCTAAGGCTTTTCATAAGAAGGAAGATACTTTACGGGTAAACTTTGAAATGCCTGTACTTCTATTTTCTAATGTTCAGTGAAGGAAATTTTTTGTTGTTTACTGCCTTCTATAAATGTCCATGATTTGGTTGTTTTGTATTTTTCATTGTTTGATTTTCAGAAACTTAAAGAGAAAGCAGCCTTCAAGAATCCAGATGAATTTTACTTTAAGATGATTAGGACGAGAACAGTTGATGGAGTCCATAAACCAGAGTAACGATCTTAGATGATTTCTAGCATAAGATGAATTTCAGCTCTTCTCTTTGTTTCCTTATGTCTCTTGATCATGTATTGTATAGGAGTCATGTTAATAAGTATACTGCGGAGCAACTCATGCTGATGAAGACCCAAGATGCAGGGTATATACTTCAGAAGATGCAGAGTGAGAAAAAGGTGGGTTCTTTCGTTCCTTTATTAACAAGGATTGCTTTGAAGAACTTGCTGATTTATTACTTTATCTAATATATCAAACTCGCACTCCTCTGTACAGAAAATTGAAAAACTGACAGCAACGTTGCATTCTCTTGACAATCAGCCATCAAATAAGCATCTCTACTTTGCTGAAGACAGGTTTGAGCACAATTTGAAACTTTTTCCACTTTTCCGAATGAAAACGCATAAAATAATTCTTGGTCTGCAAACAAATGGGTGGAATCATATAATGTCCATTTATAGTTACTATACTTTGGGCTTCAAACACGAGCGTCAGGAATGCATAAACATAAGATAAATTTATGATAGAGGACCTTTTTTTACACTAAAGATAAATATATAGCAAAGAACTTTTGATGCTGTTGACCTATGTCATCTTATTTCACAAAAATGCATTCAACCTACTTATTTTACTTAATTTTTTCTGGTGAACCTGACTCATTTTCTCCCTGCAAGCCCTAAAGCGGTAAAGTTATTTATGTTAATAAATCATTGTCGATTACTTGCAGGGAGGAAGCCAATGAAATTTTATCTCGTTCTTCTAAAGGATTGGTGGCGTCATCTGAGGCAGTTCCTGATAGTATTAGAAGGTAACATTATTACCTAGGATACTGACTGCTGCATGTGAATCTTTTTATTTACAAACAGGACACGTTTATTTGATCCTTACGAGTTTATGTAAATCCCTTCTTCAATCATAGTTGATTACATAATTTCAGGGAGAGCCCCAACGGATCCAAATGAATTAGCCAACAAATAAACTTTTTCCTACTCCTTCACCTCCATTGAATATTTTCCACTTCTCTTTAATGACATCCTCTGTAAATTATTAGTACAAAAATTGAGTTCATTTTAATGAAAATGAAAGGCGCGGGTTTTAATAATATGTGAGGTTGCATTTACATTTGATTTTTTTTCGTAGTTGGACATTTGGGATAGAATCATTTGCAACCAAAAAAGTTCTGGTCTAAACACTTAATCTTCTAAAATCGACTAGGTTCTTTATCTGATTATGACTAAGAGGTTCAATTTTTCACTTAGCAAGTGATATATATTTTACCCCAGAGGGACTTTCATTCCAACTGCTCAAGAGTGTTGCCGATTTGTGTGGTTTCCTTCTTTCATTAGTGATGCTCTTTTTTTGAACACAGGAAAACCATTTCTTCGTACAAAGAATTGGAGGCAAGGAGGAGTAGAGTAAATGAACTAGAGAAACTTTATATGGATATGACACTACAACAAGAATTAAGGGTACATTCTAATGTGCTTTTTGCTGTTCAAGCATGGTGGATAAGTAGACTGTTAAAATGATTATTGAATCTGATATGTGATGATGTATGCTTATATCAGAAAAAGGGTCGCAAACGTAAACTCCGAGAAGATGAACTTGCCAATCCAACTTTGAAACCTGTATATAAGTGGCGGGCAGAACGAAAGCGCTAAAAGGTTTAACACTTTTGCTAGCTATATAAAGTTCCAATTATTCTAAAAGAAATTGCTATATTTAGACATCAGATTGTCGAGTCTGTAAAAGTTTTGTTCTTTGATGTTGCTTTGCGATGGTCCATTGCTCAGGAAAGAGATTAAGGTGTATTTGTAATGACTCTTGAAAAAACGTTTTTTCAACAATGTCAATCTTCGTATAGATGATTTGTGAGATGTGGTTCTTTGGTAGACAGCATGCTTCTTCGTAGGACTCCAAGGGTAAAGTTTTTGTAAATGCATGTAACGCCTTGTTCTGCTTGGGTTGAGTTTCTTTAAATTATGTATTAAATAATTATACTTTAACTAATAGGTCCAATTGAAAAATTGGTAGTGCTAGTAACATTTCTTTTGGAAAAAAATTGCTAGATGGTTTACCAAATGGACCTAGGTGGCCCTACCCTAATATCTAGTTAAGTGGTGTTATTATTTGCTTTTTCTTTTCCTTTTTTAGACTTTCTGAATCATTTGAACATTTCGTATGAGTCTAGTGATTGTTTTTCCTATTTGGGTTGTGTACTTTGACATCAACTCTTGAAGAACTTGGAAAAATTCCAGAACCATAAAAATGTGATTAGTTTTAGTTTCATATTACAGAAAAATAGCACTTCAAATTTCTTAAATTGCCCTTGTATTTGTTTTTGTTTCAGTCCCTTGCCCAAGCATAGTTTGCAAGATGTGTTTGCAATTTCCAAGGAAACTGGATGAAGCATTGTTTGTTTACCATACAAATGCTTTGAAAGTTGGCTGAAATCACAAGGATCTAAAATTTTGTTTTCACAGCTAATGAGTTAAAACCATGCTGTGTTTCTTCTGGAATGAAGAATGTAATCAATTTTTTGTTGCTGATATTTACTGTGAAATATAGTTTAAAAAGGGTGGATAAATCGAACCACTAAGTTAATAGTTCAAAATTTATGTTTGTTCAAGTTAGCTATGGAGAACTATTGTTTGATTCAAGTTAAAGGATCTGTATTGCAGATAAACAAAGATGTCTTAGAAGTCTCATTTTCATTCTTGGATTTTTTATTTATGAAAACTAGGCTTGGCTGTCTGTTTATAGTTTTGGAAAAAGTACTTTTTTTCTCAACTTCATGTTTTGGTTTAGTTTTCATTTCACCTTTGGGTTTCGAAATGTTCATTTGGAGTTTCCATTTGTAGCAATTTCAAAATGTTGCATTTCTCATAAGTTAGGACCTAAATTTGATTTCAACTTGGGCTTTAGATTTAATGTTGTAGTTTTACGTTTTAAGCTTGGTTTTTTTTTTAATTTGAATTCTAGGTTTCCAGATTTATAAATTTAACTAAGGTTTGAAATTTTGTTGTCAAGGTCTCAAATTTATATAAATATTGTCTCTGAAAATTTTGGATGCCTTATGGAAAGTGATAGAAATGGATCGTCATTTAATTATTGAAAAAACAGATAATAGATATAAAAAATTATTAGTTCAATTAAAGTTCCTATTATGAGGTGAAATTATATGAAAATAAAAGTTTTGGATGATAAAAGAAAGGAAAACTGATGGTCATAATCTTGAGGTGAAATGATCAACAAGATTAGATAAGAATTCTTCTGTGGTTTTTTTCAAATTTAATTTTTTTAAAGATGAAACTTTAAAAGTTGAAATTTTGAAAAATTAGAAATTTTAAAAACTATCACGTTGCAAAGAAGTGTCATTTTTTTTTGTAGCAAATGACATTTGCGTATGAAACTAAACAATTGCATATAACAAGTGGGTAAAGTTAAAAGACTTTAATTGAACTAGTAGCTAATTTCATTTATCTGGAAAGAAATACAATTAAAAAAATTTCTCAAAATTAATAAGTCCTTAAAATATAATGAAAAATGTGAAAAGTTAGAAGATGAAGTCATGTCGCACTTATTAGTAACTATCCTCGAGAATTTGATGGACCAAGCGAACCAATGGATTAATCTAACAAAGAAAAAAAGGTCAAAATAAAGCAGCAATTAGAAAAATTAAAGTAGAAAAATGCATGCCTACCCTACTTTTCCATTTGATAGAAGGGATAATGGCCAAAGTTCATAAAAGAGGATTTACTTTTTAGAATGCAAAGAAAAATGATTATCATTCCTCTCAAATTTTCAGCATTTTATTTTCAATTAAACGTAAGATTAAAATTTTAAGTTGAAGAGGAGAGTTTAGTTTTTGTACTCTACAATTAGCAAATTGAGAATGAAGTTTCCAAATGCAACACCATAAAACAAACACAAACGTATTTGATCAAATATCAACTTAATCAAAAGAATCAACAAAAAGAGAAAAAAAGAAAAAAAGAGTGAAATTTAGATTAGAATCTAAGCCGTAAGGTAATGGAGAACAACACATATATGTGATTATTTAAACGTATATTTGGATGTGTTTGTATTTAACAATTCATTTTAAGATAAATTGAGGTGTTTGATATTGGTTTAAAATAATTTTTGAAAAAAATGAGGTTATGAAATAAATCATTTTAGAGAAAACAGTAGTAATCTATATGGTGTGAATATAGTTTATATAGTAAATATTACTAAAACAGTAGTAAACTACATATTCACAATGTATCTATAATATATGGTGTGAATACATACATATTATCACTGTATACACATATATACAACTTCATATACACAATAATACATATATAATGATAGACAATAAGATCTCTAAACTTTTTACTTCGATAATTTTTAAATGAACAATATATACTTTAATATTATCACTTTATATATATTTTAAACGAACAATATATACTTTAATATATATAAAAAATATAATAGTTTTGTTATGTCATTTAGTATATATATACCTCATCTTATTTACAACATTAATATTTAGTGACATATAGTTCTAATAATTTTTTACAGGATGACTAGAACATTTATTATCTTTTGTTTGTCTATTTAGTTTACCAATTAATGGAGTATCTAAAATATACTCAATATACTCTAATATTTAGTTCACCAATTAATGGAGTATCTAAAATATACTCAATATACCCTAATCTTTATATTTTTCGATATACAGTAGTAACTTCGAATTTTAGACCCAAATTCTGTCGAAAAATACTGTCTTTGCCAGTCATCGAACTTTTTCTTCTTCACCGCTAAAATCTCTCAAATTTCTTAGTATAAATGGTGGCTTCTGCGATTATAATGGAAAGAGTATACCGCGTTGTTCGAAGGAGGAAAGTGGTGTTCAAAGAAGGAAAGTTTGAATCATGGTTGATTTCTTTCCTAAACCGTAACCCACGTTTTTTTCCATTTATTTTTTTTATTTATAATCAATTTAATATTAGGAATGAGTATATATGTAATTTGTGCCCTACATTTATGTAATATATAGACCAATTTAGGATATTTGTGAAATTTATTAGAAATTTAGGTCTATCATGTAATATGATATAACAATTTAGACTATCTTGGTTAAAAACCCTAGTTTTTTTCATAGACAATCTAAACGGACCCAAAATTATCATTTAAATGTAGCCAAATTAATCGAAAAAGCAGGGTTGTTTTGAAAAATATTAGCAAAATGGGGTGATTTTGTTATCTTTATTGGAGTGGTCTCTTGTATTTTTTTCTTTAACTGCCATTGCAAATAGAGAGGTTTGGATTTTTTGTTTTGTTTTTCTCATCTCTTATATCGAGTGTATCAATTCTTTATCTACCTTCTAATTTTTTTCTTCTTTTAACATTTTCTTTGTTTTATTTTAATGTCAACCAATTTTATTTCTATTTTTAAAAATCTTAATTTAGAATTAATAATAATTTTTTTCTTAGATGTTTTATATTATATTTATTATTTTGAGTTTATTTAATTTATTGTAGTTTCATTAGTTAATTTTTTTTTAATGATTTTTTTGACTAAAATGATCAATCAATTATTACTAATTCAAATATAAACTATAAACTTTTACAATTATAGACTAAAATTACACTATTGTTATCCATAATATATTAAATCAATTGATAAAAAGAACTTTGCGGTGAAAGCACCGAAATGTTGCTCATCTTAAATTAGGATAAAGTACTTGCAATGCATACAAACTGATTAGATACAAATCATAGCTTAACTTTAAGTATTTGAATTCCGAGAGGTGAGCGAGTATGGAAAAGGCGCTGAAAGGACGCTCACCTTAATTCTAAAGTTAATAGATGTTTTGTATCATCTCGAAATATTAATACACAATACCTTATGATTAGTTAATTAAATATTCTTTCATGCCATGCTTGCGATATGAGTTCACTTTCCATTACACCCCATCGCCATGATCACCTTGCACCATTAACTGCACATTAGTGTATATAATTAGGATAAAATATACTATTCATATCTACATTGTATAGATTATACCACATGAGTTTAGCCGTGTGATAGATTCAATAGAAACATCAATTACCTAAGTTTGATCCTGGACTTACCAGTAAACCTCTTTTCGCTTACACTTGGGCGATAGAGAGGAAAACTTGTATTAATACATATCACAATGCATAGATAGGAATTGCATCTTTTATTCAATCATCCTATTCTAGTCACCTAGTAGGTCGCTCAATTATATCTTTTATTCAATCATCCTATTCTAGTCGCCTAGTAGGTCGCTCAATTATATCTTAACACAATATATCCATGAACAAACGTTGCATTCACATGAACAAGCATATGCAGAGGATAAATTCGGCGATGAGATTATATTACTACATTCTCCTTGCCGCTCAGTTAGTTAAAATCGGGTCATCATGTGTCAAGTTATGACAGTCAATACTGGCTTTTTTCTCGATTAAGACAAGCATCGATGGTCGCATTAAACTAAGCAAGACTTATAATGCACTCAACCTGATTATTTAATGTTAATAACACCCTACATTATGCAAGCAATCAATTAAGTGTACATCGAATGAATAGATAACGAAATATGAGAGTATGGTAGAAGAAATGCATTAATTATAAGTGAAACTTTAGGCCTCTCGTCCATGGCGTTAATGTTACAAATCAATGAAAATAAATTAGAAAATAGGATACAAAGGGATGAGGTAAGCCGCGAAGTATGAATTCTTATACTTGTTGGCTTTGATTTTTGCTCTTTTACACTGAGGGGGGAATGGCTAGGGATCTCTCTCTCTGTTTCAGACTCTCACCTAAACGGAAGGAAAAGGTAGAAGAATGAGCTTGCTCTCCATTTTTGTCAAATTTCACACACAAAAAATGAAGAAGACACCTCTATTTATAGGCGAGGAGTGATGTGATAGGACATCATGAGCTTTATTTAATTATGAAAAAGCTGTTTCTGCGCCACATGTGTCCTTTACAGATTTTCTGATAACTGCACCAACCACTTTTTTGTCTGCTAGTGCTTCAAAACGCCTAGCTTTGTTATGGTCGCCTAGTTGGTCACTTGTCAAAATGCTAATGATAGTCAAAGCAAAACCCCATCCAATAATTAAATCAAATAAATGAAAACAAATTTCTGCTGCGAAAATTGGGTATATTACTAGAATGAAGTTGTTCTCACAACCAAGCTTTTTAGGAGTCAAATCGTCATGATGAACTATATCGCTTGCAGTCAACAAATTTGGGCACGAATGAATCTACAATGAATCTGAGCACGAGTGAATCTATAACGAAATTTAAGATGAAAGTGCGAATAAAATTTTAGATGGAAACAAAGCACAAAAAAACTTACCACTTTAAAGTAAAGAAGAATCGTGAAGGCTTGCGAATAGAAAAAGCTAAATGATGTTAACATGGTAGTGGACATAACTGCACATGCCGGCAAGCAGAACGACGACGAAACTACATGAGCTTGATTCACGATTTAAGTCGTTGAAGTGTAGGGAAGTGGAGTTGGAGCTGATGAGGGAGATGAGAGAAATGGGAGAGAGGAAGTGTCGAATGAGAGGGATAAAAACAAATGAGCCCTTGCAAAAATAGCAAAAAAAAAATATGAAAATAAAGCCCATGTCACTACATTTTCTAAATTGCAAAAATAGCAAATTTAAAAGCTGATAACCCTATTATTACCATCTGATAGCTCTCCGATAGCTCTATGATTACGATAGTCGTCTGATATCACTAATTTTTCCATATTCGCAATATGCAAAAAATAGGCGTTATGAGCTGTTTTTTCTAAATGTTTTTGTCATTTGATACAATTTTCCTAAAAACAAATGGGATTTTAGATTTTCGCTTTTTTTTGTTTTAAAAATAATTTTTTTAAGCTTTCCGCCTTTTTTTTGTTTTGCTTTTTGGTTTCCCTCTCTTTTTTATAGCCCATTAAATAAAAGTTATAATGAAGGGCTATAAAAGGGTTTATTTGTCATAGTGTTGAGTTCAAGAGTCGATAGTAGGAATTCTTTTTCAACGCCTAGTCGTTGCCTCAGTAAACTGTAAAGTTTATTCTTTGTAAAAGATGATAAAAAACTTTATGATTTATTGCCAGTTTTAAAAGTCCTTCAATGATTCTTATTACGAGCAGAACATTTTTAGCATTAACAAAATCTTCTTGCCGATTTAGCTCAAAACTAGGCAATGTAGATATTGCATGCATTTAAGCATATGATTGTTTGGCTTCTAAAATTAAAGATAAATAAGTCACTGAGCCTTGTAGCTAAACCAGAATTAACCCATTTGTAATGCATTTCAAATATCTCTATCTTAATTGCTAATTGAATGTCTTTATTATATATAGATATGTTGTATCTAATTAAGCTGAAATAAACTGTCATACTTTCCTATAATAATAAATTACAAAGCAAATATGGTCAAGTAAACAAGCATTAAGTCAACTACAAATTCAAAGGACCATTGGTAATAAGCTAATTAAGAGAATTTTCTTTTTCACAACATTAGAGAGACGATTCATCAATTATACAATAATCAATACCAAACAAAAACAAATTAAATGTCATAACTTTAAATTCTTGGACTACAATGTTTAGATTAAATGAAATTAAAACAAAGGTTTCCACATATTACAATAAAAATTGAGACATCGATAATGCATAATAGTTAGTATGGTAGTTGGAAAAAGTATAACGATGATACAAGTTGATACACTAGTGATATGGTTAAAATGCATTTTGATTTAGACAAAAATGCATGAATTTTTTAAGCGAGAATAATGGAATATTGAGGCAAAGCCAAGGGTCTAGACACGCTTTCTTTGGACATTGATCGAACTTCTTGGATGGATTGAACTCATTTGGCTACTACTTCAATAGTTTTTCTTTTTGTGAATACCTAATAGCTAGGAATTAAGAGTTGTAAACAAAATAAACAAACATAAAACACAGGTAAATTTAACGTGAAAAAAGACCTCTCAAACTGAGGAGTGAAAAACCACATGACCATAGTCAAATTCTTCACTATAAACAATAATAATAGGTACACAAATAAATCCATGTCAAGATAAACATTTAAGCAACTTGATATCATTACATTGAAAGAAATAAAAAGAAAAAGAAAAAGAAAAACTATGTTAAAAATGGCACCACATCCTTTACGCAATGTTTTTTTTAAGAAATGATATGACTTGAGTTAGTAGGAGCACTCAAGCATCCCCACTAGGTGGACACCCTTTTAGCACTATATCATTCCCCATCAAATATATTCATTCATTGAAGCACATGATACAAGATGATAAAAAAAGGACTAGAGATAAGTTCATAGTAGCAGGGAGAAACAAATCAAGTAAAAGCATGCACTACAGTTTAGAGCAATTACAGAGCATGAATAATTAGAAATTTTTTTGTTTCTGGATGACCAAAAACCTGTGAGGCTACATATATTCTCCCAAATGTTGATGGTGCTAGCAGATTTGTTGCTGAAAATTCTGTTGTTTCTCTCCAGCCCAAATTTTGTTGTTTCACGCAATGTTGTCTTGGGTAAATCTCTTTTTCTTTGTTTCCCTGCATATGCCTACACCAAAAATGGTCTTCTCATTTCTATTTATAAGCAAAGTGTGACAAATATTGTAAGATTCAAAAAAGAAAAACAAACTCAATAAACTTCAATTTCATTGGTAAAGATTAAACTACAAGTAATGTGTACAATCAACACCTAAAGCCCAAAATTATTATATATAGTCCTAAATTGCAAGTACTGTTTCCTTTTTCAATATATATTACAATTTTCTTTTAAACAATAACTTTATTTTTTAGTAAAAAAGAAATATCAGGTATGAATGCTAAATAATAAGTTTTTGAATATAATAAAATTGTATATGAAGTTTTATAACAAATAATAAGTTTTTGAAAGTTGAGAGAGTTATTGTCTCTATGTTCACCAAGCCAAAATGAATGCTATAGTGATATAATTGTGTATATATGATTTCTTTATAATAAATAGCAAATGTTTTAAAGTTGAGAGTGTTGGTGTCCAAAACCTAAAGAACCATTATATTTCTTTATACCTTTTGTGTGAGCCAATGTTGTAATAGTTATGTAGTTTTAATTAAGGGAAATTAAAATGAAACTATATATTGCTTTTTCAAATAATAATGTGTATATGAAAAAAATTAATGAGAGGAATTTGATTTTGCATACCTGAATCATGAAGTAATGAATGAATTATTGATTAAATGACTAAGTCTGGAAGTATAGTACTCGATCTTAGGCCAATCTTCTCCTCTGTTTTTCTTGCACCATTCTTCCAATATAGGACAACCAATAACTGCTATCGATTGTAAATTATGGATGTCTCGAATCCCTTTGGGTAGAAAAACTAGTTTTTCGCAAAAATAAATATCCAAATTTGTAAGTGAGGTAAGGTTGTCAATTTCTTCTGGTAGCATAATTAACTTGTCACATGTTGAAATTTTCAATCCTGTAAGTGAGGTGAGGTTGCCAATCCATCCCTGTAAGCTCTTTTGCTTAAACAAAGAAGTTGTAGAGATGTCATATAATGTTGCCAACACTTGGGCAAGTACTCCACTCTACTCAAATTGTGAAGAAATAGAGAGGTGAGGTTTTCATAATTTTTCAATGGTACAACATTCAACTCATCCTCTGAATCACTAATTTTCAAGAGTTTCAAGTTAGGTGCATGCCAAAACTTCAACATATGTAGTCGGCAAGGACCGCGAATCATTAAACTAGAAAGGTGAGGAAATATTACTGTAGGAGATTTGGTTGAGGTTGAAACCTTGCACCAGCTCACCAACTTAGGCTTTTTTGAAATAATAAATTTCTTTAGGTATGGAAAAATTGTTGATGAAGAAACTGAATCATCATTGTCTACAATCATGTACTCGATGTTGGGTAAGTTTTGAAGCGTAAGATACTTGAGATTAGGAAATTGATCTAATCTGAAGAGATGTCGTAATCTTCTACAACGATAAAGATATATAGTGACAAGACAACCAAGGGACTTATTAGAGGATATCCAATTACATAAATTCACTCCACCATATTCATCAATACATATCTCTTTAAGATTTGAATGTGGTTGTAAGCAATCTAAAACACTTTCGTAGATCACATCCTCCAATTGATCATCACCAATTTTAGGTTTCTTCCATTGTAACTCCAACTGTTGAAGACCAGACTTTAGTTGCAAGAACTTACTCTTCATTTGTTGATCAACAATGCTGGTACAAAATTCCAAATGTTTAATGCTTAATTCTCCCCTTAATTTAGTAAGTCCTTCCAACTCCTTTTAACTCACCACCAATATTCTTTCCCAATACAAATGTAGTCCATGTTTGAAGATTAGTCATCTCACTTAATCCTTTTGGCATATGAGTGAGAGCCAAACATCCGTACAAAACAAGATGCTTAAGGTTGATCAACCTTTTAGTATATTTTGGCAATTCTTTTAAATTAGAACAACCATCAAGGATAAGTGCTTCCAACTTACACAATTTTGTAATAGAATGAGGAAGGAATTCTAAATTTAAATGAGAAGAAAGATTCAAATGCTTAAGGTTGATCAAGTTTCCTAAATTACTAGGCAACTTTCTTAACAAAGAACTTTGAAAGATAAATGTGTCTAAATTATACAACTTTAAAATGGAATCTGGAAGATATGTAACACAAAACGAATTTCTAAGATGCAAATATCTCAAATGTTTCAACTTACTAATAAACTCCAAAGTCTTTTCATATTTGGTTGGATCATACGAATTTAAGTGCAATGTTCACAATTGGAAAATATTGTGGAAGGTTTCTTCCAAGGTCCATCGTGAATGAACATCTTGACTAAAAAGTGTCCTCAAATGAGTTGCCTTAGATAATGATCCCATAAGTTGATCTTCATGACTAACTTTTTCAAAAAAAAGGTGATGAGTTCTTTTGTCGATGACATTTCCCTTTAGTCCACGCATACATTCATTATTTGTTATCGAACAAGCAAGATCATGCATCAAATCAAGCATCTTACATGTTATTATATCTCCAAAATCATTTTTTTCAACCTCTTGAAAAAACGACCTTGATAATAACTCCATGAAATAATCTTCACCAATATTAATGAGGTAACTATTGTCGACGTTGTTGCCATTTAGTTGAATGAAACCTTGTGCTCTCCATAGTAATATAAGTTCATCCTTTTTAATTCGATAATCTTTGGGGAACAAAGCACAATATAGGAAACATTGTTTCAAGTTAGACGATGGGAGATATTTATAACTAAGCTCAAAAAACAATTGTAATTGTATTTCTTTTAGAGCATCTTGTCCTTGTCCCAAAACTTGATAAAGTTCCTTATCCTTAAAAGACAACCAAAATTTTTCTGATTTATTATCTTTTAAAAGTCTTCCAATGATTCTTATTAAAAGCAGAACACCTTTTAACCTTGACACAATCTCCATGCCTATTTGAATCAAATCTGAATTCTTTTGATCAAGTTCGACCACTTGATTATCTGAATGTTCTTCTAAACCAATCATCTTTTGAAATAAAAACCAAGAATTGGATGCATCCAAAATTTGTAATAGATGGACGAAAGTAGAATCAAAAGTTTTTGCAACTTGTTCACTGCGTGTTGTGATCAAAATCCTACTACCCTTTGCACCGCCCATCAACAACAATCTTTTCAGATGTAACCATTCCTCTTTTTTCTCATTTCACACATCATCCATGATGAGCAAATATTTATTTCCATCAATTTGCTTTCTAAGCTCACATTGTAATGAATCTATTTGAAGGAATGATTCAGGCGTCTTCCCGATTGCAGACTCTATTATCTTTTGGATAGTAATTTTCATATCAAATTCGTCAGAAACACACACCCATAGTTTCACATGAAATTGAGTCATTATCCTCTTATGGTTATAAATAGATTGGGCAAGGGCAGTTTTTCCAAATCCTGGCATTCCAACAATGGAAACAATTGCAATATCCTCTTTGGTGTTGGAATTTAGTAGAAGATCTATGACTGCTTCCTTGTCATCATTCCTACCAATCACTTCGTCTTCAAGTATAAAAGAGTGAGTCTCCCGTCTCTTTCTCAACCCTTCATCATCATCTCTTCTCTCTATCACATGCTTACAAAAGCTAAATTGAATTTTATCTTCATTAATATTTTGTAGCCTCTGACTGATTTCCTTGATTTTGTGGCCTATTTTCCAATTAGTTATAAATTTGGAGAAGAGGATACGTACTTGTTTTCTGTTACTTCGCAGAACTTGCCTTCTCAAGATTTGGTAAGAGAACTCTTCGATCAAGTCATCAATTTCGTACAAAACATCCTTAAGCCTTGAAACCCAAACTTTGACCGCATGGTCCTTGAACTGCTTCTCCTCCGCGTCGTGAAGAACGGCTTGAATGGCAGAAAGAGAGTGTCGGAGTTTGTCAAAATCATCCTTGACACCGCCCCGTAGAGATCCAAACTGTCGGAGTGCTGAAGAGCCCAATTTGAATATGATGTCTGCAGTAAGGTTGAAGAGAATAGCTTCAGGCATGGTGAAAGCTTTTGGAAGAAGAGTTTTGTAAGGGATGAGTTATGATTTGTTTAGTAGAGATAAAAGGTGAAGAGGATCAACACTTACACCACATATATATTTCTTGATTGTAAGCTTGCCTATGCTTCTGCTGAGTTATTTTGGGGACTATTAAATTATTTAAGAATTATCGCATCCGAAAATTAAAAAAAAAAATTCAACATCTCATGTGAGAATTAAATAAATTAAGTATATAGGGAAAAGTGATTTGTAGATTAAAAATATTTATAATGTAACGCCCAAAAAAAAAAAAAAAAAAAAAATATATATATATATATATATATATATAAATAAATATTTTATTATTTATTATTAAATATTATTATTTATTATTATTATTATTATTATTATTATTAAAAAATAAAACAAAAAAAATTTCCCTCTTCTCCTTCGCGTGAAAAAAGCCCCCCCCCCCTCCATTTTTGCTTCTTCTTCTTCCTTCTCCAGACCTAGCCGCCGCCAACCACCTCCATCCCTTTGGCCGCGCCGCTCAGTCTACAGAAGACGGACGCAAGCCCAGCCGTCGCGATCTTGTTCGCGGATTTGAATCCGACGCGCCCCTCCCCTTTTCCGATGAAGCCCAGCCGTCGCCGCTGCCCTCCTTGCTGGAAGCCAATCCATTTGGCTACGATCAAAGCTCCGCCGCTGCACCTGCTATCGACATCAGTCGACCGATCGCCACTGCCGTTGTTCGCTGTGAGTTTCGGTAAGGAAAAATTTGTGGGTTTTGTAGTGTTGTCCTAACTAGCATAAGTTTTAAGGTTGATTGTTTGTTCGGGTGTTGTTTGATTAAGGTGGTGCTCAAATTTCTAAGTTTCGGAGTGGGCCTCATTGGAAGTGTTGCTTCATTCGAATTGGGTAAGTTGTGAATTTCGCAATTGGATTGATTTTTAAGTGAATGATGTTGTTGGGGAAAATGTTGAGTACTTATCTTAATGTTTAGGTTGTTCGCGGTTTACAATTTGATCAAGAAAAATTTAGTAATCCATAAAGTAAGGGACTTTCTACTGGACTCAATAACAAGAATTAAGATGTATTGACTATATGGGCTGAATGTTATATCTGGACTGAGTAGGGATGACGTTTATGATGTTTGTTTGGGTGTGGACTGAAAGTTTAACATATATTGTGTTTGACTGAATGAAACTTATATATGTATGTATGGATTGACGTGGACTTGTTATCTAGCGTATGTTGTGACTGCTGGGTTATTTATGTTGATGACTGATGTAGTGATATGTTTGACTGTCCTTGGGTGAAATTTGGATAATATGGTCGTTCGAGGTTAAATGGGGAGCTTATGTGATAAGGAAATTTGACTGTATTGAGCATGACTGTTAAGATGTTTAGAAGGGACTGAGGGGATAAATTATTAGTTTCCTAGTGGATAGTTACCCTGCGGGTGTCCTTCGGAATCATCCCCTTTATGTGCATCCTTCGGGAGCACTAGACTGATATGTGCATCCTACGGGATCACAAGACTGTGACTGTGCAGGGTACACCATAGGATGCTAATAATTTATTTTTCCCCGAACGGGACCAGTAGTGGGTCCCTTACTGAGTATATTAATACTCACCTTTTTTATGTTTAACTTTTCAGGAAAAGGTAACACGAGGGACAAGAAGGACTCGTGAATTTGCCATAGGGGACTGTCTTTAAACTGCTTCCGCTGACGGTTTGAAAATATTTTGATTTAACTAAGTCTACAAATAGTTAAATTATTTTGTAAACAGCCTTCGAAATTTTGTATTTTGGAAATAGGGCCCGATTAAATTTTTCTTCGTTTTCTTATGGTTTCAACTGGATCTTCCTATGTCTTTTGTCAACAAACGGTTTTGTGTCAAATTGACGACTTAGACGGTCAGTCCGAAAAGTCTGGGTCGTCACATATAAATATAACAAAATTTCAAAATCATCATTATAAAAGTCTTATATCAATATCTACTGTTGACACATACTAAAAGTTTGTTATATCTTTATATGATTATATTTTTGTATATGTAATAGGAATTAGGTTAGAAATAGCTTACTTCTTGTAAAAGATTTGTACAGTTGTTTTTGTATTCAAATTGTATTTTAAATTCGACAAAATACTATAATAATTAAATGCTATCAGCTTAATTTTAATTATGATAACCGACGATGAATCGTCGATCGAAATTCAAAACGTATAAACACAAGGAGATATAGTCAATGGATTCGATACTTAATCTAATTCTCAAATTACGTGTGAAATTAAATATATATGTTTTATTTCAATATCAAATATAATAGTTGGTTAATTCTAATGCAATAATTCATATAATAATCTCCATGTCTCAACCACGGAAATATTAAACTAATATAACTAAGGAATTTTTTTGAAAATATAACGAATAAGCAAAATATTAACACTATATAGAACAATTTTGAAAACAAAAAAGTCCACATGCCACGATGAAAAATACCAAAAATGTTTCCGTCAACACGCAATAAATCGGTCACACACGCACGTGTAATTGTTCTTCTAAACGATCATGATACGCGATAGTGTAGTTTTTTTTAATGATGAAAAAAATGTTTCGTATAATTCTTATTTTAAACGATCATGATATGTTATGTAGGAAATGATACACGATCGTATAGTTCTTTTTAAAACGATGGCTTTAGCCAACAAAAATTCTTGTAGTGACTGAAAAATTCATATTCGAGAAATCGAGGAACTAAAAGAAGGACCTTTTTACACCATAGGAACCAAAACACATTCTTTAAAGAACTAAAAGGTCAATTGTTTTTTTTTTTTTTTTCTTTCTTCATTCCTAATTAATTACAAACTCTTTTCTTCCAAACTAAACCAAGTTGAGTAGGTGACAGTAAAAGTAAGTCTTACAAGTTTCAATTAATTTAAGCAACCAAAAGAACGATATATAAATATACATATAACATCAAACAATTTTTATGGTGGAAAAACTTCCACAAATAATTGAGGAGTAAAAAAACAATAATATAATTGTAAAATCAATGTAACAGTAACGAATTACCAAAGATTAAATTATAAAAAATGTGCACATTAACTTTATAGTTTGGATAAAAAATACTCTAAAACTTTAAAAAATGTGATTAAACTTTCAAAAGGGTTAAACATGTTAAAAAGAAGTCGTATAAGATTGTACATTTTAATAAATGTACTGTTGTTGCACTTCACCCTATATCTCGTTTAAGGTACCATTTCTCGCATAGTCTATTCGCGTACTGATTATCTCGTCAAGTGGTCAAAACGCCTAATGGTCAGAATGCAAAGCTGAAAAATAAAGAATGGTTGAGTCACAGAATTATTGTCCCGTCGTTCTCAGGATAAAACAACATTTGTTCTTCAATTGATTTTACACATAAATCAATTGGAATCTCCGCAGTTAGATAAATACTTAAAATTGCTCGGTAAACTCAAAAAAAATTGAGAGAGAGTTTTTTTGCTTATAAAAATTTCTCGTGCATATAATGAAAGAATGAAGACAGTGTATATATAGTGTGAGAGAATCAATAGACTATTGAAAATTAATTTTTGAAAAATTAGTTTTGTAACCTTGCAAAAGGTAGAAAGTGGCCATATGATGCCAAGAGGACTATGAAGGATAAGAATTAGGAAACAAAACATCGACATTGCAATACACAGTTATACAATAAATTAGAAAGCAGTTATATGGTCAAATAAACAAGCATTATTAAGTCAACTACAAATTACAAAGGTAAAACAATTTTCTTTTTGCACACTATTAGACACGATATTCGTCTACAATTATACAATAATCAATACCAAACCAAAACAAATTAATGTCACAACTTTAAATTATTAGACTAAAATGTTTAGATTAAATGAAATTAAAACAAGGTTTTTTCATATATTACAATAAACTATTGACTTATCGATAATGTGTAATAGTTAGTATATTGTAGTTTGAAAAAGTATAGTGATGATATCTATTGATACACTCGTGATATGGTTAAATTTTTGAATTAGACAAACATGCATGAATTTTTTAATTCAGAATAATAATGGAATATTGAAGGCAAAGTCAAGGACTCAACGGACTAGACATGTCTTCTTTGAACATTCATCGAACTTCTTTGATGGCTAATCATTTGGCTATCCATATTCATTTGTAAATTTTCGCAACTATGTATGTTAAGAATCTCAAGATGTTTCATATTGCAAAATAACTCCTCCCAATAACTGAAATTGATTTTAGAAAAATATAAAATTATTTGAAATTGATTTTGGAGGAATTAATTAGGTGATAAGTGACTTTTGTTAAGTGATTGACCGAAAATCACTTCCAACTTTTTTACTGTATAATTAAATTTTTGTGTTAAATATTGGTTAGCCATTTATGATTTTTTTAGTTCTAAATATTGGAACAAAAGATGAAATTATTTGTTAATAAAACAAACAATTATATATTTTTTGAATTTTTTTCAATATCTATATTCAAACATATATCAACAATGCATATAAGAATTTAACAATAAAATAAATAAAAATAGATCTTTATTGTAATTATTTAATTAAATAATTATTTCTATGCATCTAAACAATGGTGATTTGTGTTAGGGTATTTCAGAGTTTTAATTTTGTGTATATTAGTGAAATCATAGGTTACGATTACGGTTTGATGACGGTTATCCAAAATTTCTGCCTCATATATATTTATGACGATAGTTGTTTAAGGTTAGAATCTAACATTATACCCTTGCCATGCAACATATACGATGACGATTTGTTACAATGTCAATTTGTGACTGATATCATACCCACGTCATCATAATATACGACAGCGGTTTGTTATGATGACGGTTTGGAACTGAGGTTGTTTGTGCAATGAATGATAGTTCTTAGTTCTTTTTGTAGGGTTCAATTAATAAATAATCAATAAACTGGTTTAAAAAATAGAAGGTTGAATTACAATTTTAGTTGTTTTAACTTTTTAGGTCTGTAATTAAATAATATAACTTAAAAAAAACTAAATCTAATAACATATTTTGTGTTGATTTTGTATCTAAAGTTAAGTTAAAAACTAATAACCCTCATCATATACAAACAGTTAATTTGGTTCACTGCCCACAACTGAAGGGAAAACATATATGGAAAAGTTTACACTTACCCAATGTTGTATACTCAATTTGTTGCAGAGCAGTTTGTAAATACTATAGACAAAGTACTAAAAGATCAATGCAATTAATAATTTCGATATCTAGTTTAGTTATGATTTATTTAGTAGAGATAAAGGTGAAGAAGATCCACACCACACATTATATATTTCTTGATTGTAAGTCTTCCTATACTTTTGCTGAGTTAAACTAAGTTATTTTGGGGTCTATTATTAATTAATTAAGAATTATCGCATCAGAAAATAAATAAAATTCAACATGCCATGTGAGAAAATTAAATAAATTAAGTACATAGGAATCTATTGACCGATACACTAATTAGCCTACTTGCATTGGATTCATTAATTTCTATTAACAAATTCATTATTTATTTATTCATTAAATTACACCTAATTGTATTTATTTATTACAATCCTTCCAGATTAAAAAATAATAAAATATGTACAACTTGATAAATTCATTTAACATAGTTACCCTATTTCTATCCTCACATTAATTCTTTTATATTGAGTTTTTAAAGAGATTAAAGGGGAGGCTTCTTCTCTAGAGATCTGTAATCAATAAAAAATGAACTCTTTTGGATAATAAAATAATTTCACATATAAAGTTTCTCGTACCTTCCTTGGCTCATTATCTCGTATCTCCCTCACACATACAGAAAGGTGAAGTTGAGCTTTATCAGCCGCAATAGCATCTAGCTTCTCCCTAACTTTTTTAATTGTTTGACCCATTTTGAAACCCAAAGCAATCTGATTAGATTTGGAGAAGAAGATGCGTACTTGTTTGGTGATTGGGTAAGAACTTGTCTTCTCAAGGTTTCATAAGAGAACTCGTCAATCAAGTTATCAATGTCATAGAGAAGATCTTTAATCTTTGAAATCGATGTTATTTCCGTCAAAGGATCAGAAATCTGGCCCCAAATCATCCCATCCTAGGTCTGGAGGGGATGGTCTCTTATAGTGATTCTTCATATCTGTGTTGTAGACCATGATAGGAAGAAGTTTGGGTGATTCGTAACGAATCATATTGACGTTTCCTACCCCAAAGTTGCATGTTTCCCTCTTCGAGGATGTTTCTGATTCCATTTAGGGACGAGGGACGTGCCCTTATATAGATAAACAAATCTTTCACCGAGATATCATTTATCCATACAGGTTAATACACGTGTCGTCAATAATTTTACATTGGAGAAAGACAAAGAGAGTGGTCAACAAGACAGGGCCCCTGACTAGCATCTTCTCGTAACGATTACAAAACGACAAAAACATAAAGTAGAGTAAAATGATTACAAAAAGTAATAATTACAAAATGACAAATTTTAAAGCAAAGCTGATAAGGTATGTCTGCAGTTGTCCTCGAGTCTTTTTCGTAATTTCTTCTTTGGTGGTGGTGATGTCACCCGGTTTTGTCTGAATGGCCATGATTGAGCTTACTATGCGACTATTGTTGATTCGTTAAGAAGAGAATACATCCAGTGACTTACTCTCGGCTACCCCGCCATTCACTGCCCAAGCATCCCCTTCTCTCTGGATCGGTCGGTCGCAGTAAACATTCCTAACCGGAATCAATCTCTGCTGAAAGCACTGGCCTGTGGTTGGTCATTCCACTTCAGTCACCTACCATCTACATCACCTCCCCTTCAATCGGAGAAGCATGACTTTAATGGTCGAAAGAGTGTTTTGGAGTTTGTTGAGCTCATCGTTGACTTCCCACATAGATCCAAGTTCTCAAAGTGTGCAGAAGATCCCAATTGAGTAATAACACTTGCAGCAACATTGAACAAAATTGAATCTGCCGTGGATGAAAAATGAAGGCTGAGATTATTATTGTTTACGAAGGGATAAAACAAAAGTCTTGGTCTTATGAACGCTTGAAAGAAAGCACAGTGGCGGCTTTCTGCATAAAAACAACTTTTTCATGGTAGAAAGCAAGCAAACCAACTTTAAATAATCAAAAGAAGGATAAGAAAAGAGAAAATTCTCATAAATATAACAAATCGGTAAAGTATTTACGGGTAACAAAATGAAAAATCCCATGAAACTGACCATCTTTTTAAAAAAATATTTCAGGTTTGCACTTCATTTTCATCATCTTTATTTCTTTTCCTCTTCTGCGGTTTTTTGTTCGTATTCTGCAACTTTTCTTTTATTTTTTTTTTTCTGAACTGTTATTTGGTTTCAAGATTGTGTATCAAATATAAATGATGTATTTTTTTTTCAAATTGTTATTTGGTTGTTTAAGATTGTTGCCAAATATAAAATATTGTGAAAAAAATTGTTGGGATATTGGATAGCCAAATTAAACGATCGTGTAGAAAAAATAGTCAAATTTAAACGATCATGTACAACAATAGCCAAATCTAAATAATCGTGTACAAAAAATAACAAAATCTAAACGACCGTGTACCAAATAATCTTTAAAAAATCATTTAGCTTTGGGTAGCCAAATTTAAATGATTGTATACAAAATCTAAACGATCGTGTACCAAAAATTTTTAAATGATTGAAGAAAAATCGTTTAGATTTAACTACCCAAATTTAAACTATAAAATATAAATGATAACGTACCAAATCTAAATCATCTTATACAAAAAAATATCCAAAAAATAGTCAAATCTAAATAATCGTGTAGCAAATAATCTTGAAAAAAATAGTTTAGTTGAGTAACCAAATCTAAACAACGATTATTTACCAAATATATCATGGGCGTGAGTGCCAATTAATCAGGGGCATTTTTGGTATTTTCTATTGTGGGTGTGGGCTTGACATTTTTTGTATTTTCATTGTGAACATGTGAGCTTTTTCCGTTTTCAAAATTTTTTTTAGTTTTTTTATTTTTAATAATTAAGTCAATTTCCGTACCATTTTTTACATTTTTTTTCTAATTTTCAATTTTTGCTTTCGTTTTTTAAAATCGTTGATAGAAGATAAATAATGAACAAAGAAATTTAGAGAGAAAAGTAGTGTCATAAACTTAATTTAAAAGAAAACAAAATCAAAATACAAAATATAGTTACCAAGCCTAAATAATTTATAACAAAAGAACAATGGAAAATAACCATAAAGGGGCGTTCGGGGAAAATTTGATTCATGGTAGGGTTAGTGTTATGATAACCTAGTAGTATAATAGTCCTAATGTTATGATAATATGCATTTGTGAGAATGATTATGATACTAGTGTTATGATATTTTTTTCTCTCTAAAATATATAATGTAGATCCAATAAACAAATTTCATAAATTTATTTGATTAAATAATCTTACTTATGGTATTCGTTCAATAAATTTAGCATCTATTGTGATGTTTTATATGCTTCTTTTTCATGCGTATAGATTGCACATCGAATTAAAGAACCTTTCCTAAATTGAACGTTCATATCAATAATTTAAGCTTTGATATCGTGTTTGCACTAATATGTTTTTTCATGCTATATATTTGTCATTAGATGCAATATTTTTTATTAAAATCATTTTTCTCAATTTTTTTAATTACGACATTCATTCCATAAATTTGTTATTAAATTGTTACTAATCACCATTTTTTGTTGGCGTACACATGTAATGAAAAACATGTAAACACAACCGCTATTATTAAAATTGCTTACATAAGATTCTTACTCCATTAAATTTCGACCTATCTTTGACATAATGCTTACATCAACATACTAGTTTAAGCATGCATTGCTACTGTTCGTAACTTTGGTAATAAAGCAATGCAAAAGACATTTCAAATACACATTTCCACATTGGTCATCACCTTCAATTTATGGCTAAGATATTTTTCTAAAAATGACTAAAAAGTGTCTAGGTCTAGTTGCTTATGTTCTATCGGTAAATATTTTTAACCTTTAAAAAAGTTTAATGAGTATTATGTGTAACTTAAAAAATATTTTTTAAACAAAATACAGTAGTTACTAACTTTTATTTTAAAAAAAACAATAAAATCCAAAGTAATTTTCTATAATTTAGTTAGAAAACAAGACCTTTATTAGCTAAAATTAAAATATTTGAATAAAATTGATAGGACTTAAAAGATTGACATGCTGATTTTAGCTTTAAACTCAATTGAATAATTTAATGAAACAAAAAAGACTACTTAATTAAACATAATTCAATATCTAAATTTCTTTCCTATCCCACAATCGTTGAAATTAAACTAAAATAATATTATATTAAAACTGCAATTTTAATTTATTTATTTTTACAAAAAAACTCAAAAAATTATAAAAAAAAAATAGCAAATTTGACAAAGTGTTTAGAACCTATAACAAAATTTTCAGATTATATTAATAATAGACTTTGATAGACACTAATATTTGTTGCATTGATAGATAGTCATAGAAGTCTATCAATTTTTATTATCAATAAAAATCCCAAATTTTGCTATGTCGTGTAAATATTTTAATTATTTTGTTATTTTCAAAAATGTAAAAAAAAAAACTCTTTTATTATAGATTAATTTAATAAAAAAAAGAAGTAAAAAAAAAAGAGAGAAAAACAGTGATGAATTAAAGGGCTTTTTCATATTTTTACTTTTTATGAGAAGAATTTGGGGGATTATGGGAAGGAGTTTGTAACTTTGTATGGACAAATGGAGTGTTATGGAAGACTATGGGTAGAAGTTGGTTTGAAGGATTATAGAGAATTATGGGGATTATGGTAAATGGGGTGTTATGGGCCCAAACAATCCCCCTTAAATACCCACCCCAAACAGTCCTTTTCAAATTTCATCAAATCATCGTCTCAAATCAACACCATCATGACAAATAAATTTTGGAAATGTCGAAGGAAAAGGCGATTCTCACTCTCTTGCAAGGCTGCAACAGCCTCAAGAGGCTTCGAAAGATCCACGCACATGTTATTGTAAGCGGCCTCCACCATCATGTCCCCATTGCCAACAAGCTTTTGAACTTCTGTGCCATCTCTGTTTCAGGTTCCCTTGCTTATGCCCAGCTTCTCTTCCATCAGATGGAGTGCCCACAAACCGAAGCCTGGAACTCCATCATCAGAGGCTTTGCCCAAAGCTCATCTCCCATTGACGCCATTGTTTGCTACAATCAAATGGTTTGTGACTCTTTCTCTATCCCTGACACATTTACTTTCTCCTTCGTGCTCAAAGCCTGTGAAAGAATCAAGGCTGAGCGTAAGTGTAAAGAAGTTCATGGCTCGGTAATTCGTTGTGGTTATGATGCTGATGTGATTGTCTGCACCAATCTTGTCAAATGCTATTCAGCGATGGGGTCAGTTTGTATTGCCCGACAGGTGTTTGACAAAATGCCTGCAAGAGATTTAGTGGCTTGGAATGCAATGATATCTTGCTTTTCTCAACAGGGTTTGCACCAGGAGGCACTGCAGACATACAATCAGATGAGAAGTGAAAATGTGGATATAGATGGGTTTACACTTGTTGGGTTGATTTCGTCTTGTGCCCATCTTGGAGCGTTGAATATTGGAGTTCAAATGCATAGATTTGCTCGTGAAAACGGTCTTGACCAGAGTCTTTATGTTGGAAATGCGTTAATAGATATGTATGCGAAGTGTGGTAGTTTAGATCAGGCCATTCTTATCTTTGATAGAATGCAGAGGAAGGACATTTTTACTTGGAACTCTATGATTGTTGGGTATGGGGTGCATGGTCGAGGTAGTGAAGCTATATATTGCTTTCAACAGATGCTAGAAGCAAGAATTCAACCAAACTCTGTCACATTTTTGGGTTTACTTTGTGGATGTAGTCATCAAGGTTTGGTTCAAGAAGGTGTTAAATACTTCAATTTGATGACCTCCAAGTTTAGGCTAGGACCTGAGGTCAAACACTATGGATGCCTTGTGGATTTATATGGTCGAGCTGGAAAGCTTGAGAAGGCACTTGATATTGTATCGAATTCATCACACAACGATTCAGTTTTGTGGCGAATCTTACTTGGGTCTTGCAAGATTCACAAAAATGTGACAATTGGAGAAATTGCCATGAACAGGTTGTCTGAACTTGGAGCTACAAGTGCAGGGGATTGTATATTGCTGGCTACAATCTATGCTGGAGAAAAGGATGAAGCTGGTGTTGCAAGAATGAGAAAAATGATCAAGAGCCAAGGGAAAAAGACTACCCCAGGCTGGAGTTGGATTGAAATTGGGGAACAAGTTCATAAATTTGTGGTTGATGATAAGTCCCATCGTTATTCCATTGAAGTTTATGAGAAGTTGAGGGAAGTTATTCATCAAGCCTCCTTTTTTGGATATGTAGGAGATGAGTCTGTTTCGTCACTGGATATGCTTTCCACCGTGGAAACTTTAAAGACATCCTGTACATATCACAGTGAGAAACTTGCAATTGCATTTGGATTGGCAAGAACTGCAGATGGGACACAGATCCGTATTGTTAAAAACCTTCGAGTTTGCAGAGATTGTCATTCATTCATAAAAGCCATTTCGGTGGCATTCAACCGAGAAATAATTGTTAGAGATCGGGTTCGGTTCCACCACTTCAAGGGTGGCGAATGTTCTTGCAATGACTACTGGTGAAAAGTGAATAATGTACTTTCAATTCTGTCCGTTTCAAGTCTACAGAGGTTCCTCTCATTGTAACGGAGTTTTGGCTCTTTTAGTGCCTCAAGCTCAAGAAGGATAGTTTATAAGTTGAAATAAAATTCTGAGCTTTCACAGTATGTTAGGATTAGGAAAATGTCGCTATATTTCAATAGTATAATATTGTTCCCTTTTGGTATTGTTTGCTCACGGATAACATTGTTCAGAGTGCTTGGACGAATCCTTTTCATTTTATGTTTTGTGAATTGTCTACAATTCTACACGTGATGTGGTAGGATTAGAGTAAATTAGGATATCTTGGTTAAATCCTTAATTGATTAGGATTAGGATTTGTTTTCCACTTTCCTTATTGGATTATGATTAGTTCCCTTAGTTTATTTGGATTAGTTCCATTAGGAATAGTTTCTTGGATTAATTAAGATTAGGATTAGTTTGCTTTACAATTCTCTATAAATAGAGAAATTGTTTTGTTGTATTCATAACTTTTAATTGATCATAAAGACTTTGATTTTATTATTGGAGTTTGGTTCTGATACCACTGGGTAGAATTATATGTCTATCCATATTTCTATAGTGATCTTGTGTCCTTATAGTTAATATGGTTGAAAGTTTCGATTTTGGAGTCCTCCATAAGATTAGATTTCTTCTCCAGCATGTTTCATGTTATCTACAGTCTTCTCTAATGTTTACGTTTTCTCATTTATCAGATCATTTTGTGGTAGTTTTGTTCATAATCTTATTTTCCATCTTAGGGTGATGGTTGGACAAATAATTATGGTTCGACAACTTCTTCAGATGAAGACAAAAGATGCATCAAGAGTGAAGAAACGGTACGTTCTTTAAAGCTCTCATTTGTTGAAACAAGTTCTTAACTTCTTAGTATGAATTTCTGTTACTAGAGTAGAAAATTGAGAACCTAAATGTAATGCTACACTACATTTCCCCATTAGTCATCAAACAAGCAAGTCTATTATGTGGACTGAGTGCTCTATTAGAGACTATTTAAAAAGAAAATTGTGGAAAACAGGTGGTTTTAAAATTGTGTAGAGGAATAGGGTTCATTTTTGTATTTTTCGGCAAGAGACACATTCATAGGGGGATAGTTGGGTTATATACGAGTCTTTATGGTGTTCTTTGACTTTTGGGATGAGCTTGGTGGGCCTTTTAGTTTATGTCGTGATAATTGATGCTTGGTAGAAACGTGACAAGGTTCCCCTCCAAGAAATTTAGTGAGGATGCTAAGGCTGCTTTCTTGGAGGCTTAGAGAGGAGGATGAGCAAATCTTGAGCTGGTTCAGGAGAATGGCGAGACTGTGAAGGATAGTGAGATTGATGAGGAGGCCATCTGTTATTTTTTCACGAAACTTTATGCCTTGCCTTGAGGCCATTTGTGGAAGGGTTAACTGGATTCCCATTTTAGCTAGTGTAAAGGAGGAGCTGGAAGCCCATATTTTCTTGGAAGAAATATACAAGTTTGTTTTTTCGGCTTCAACAGAAATAAAACCCTTGTGCTTGCAAAAATTTAGGCAGACAAACATAGAAAAGTGCTCCTGGTACTATTGAAATTTTTTTGATTGAGAGACTTAGAAAAGTGCTCTCAAGTACTGATTTGAATACCTAAGGAGTTTTTGTGGCCGGTCGAAGCAATTGAGGATTACAGGGAGAGGATGTTAGGATCCCACCTAACAAGAATTATCTCACACAGGATGACTGAAAAACAATCAACATGAAAAATATATTGAAATATGCAATAATCTCATCATAAAGTAGCAATGTAATACCTAGCTTTTGATAGGGCTAGACTCCCAAATTACCACACAAGAACACTAGCACTACTAGCACTAACACCAATACTAGCACTAAAAGAAGAACTGCCATGTAGACAATTGTGTATTCATGAAATATATGTCTCAAAACATTCTCCATAATCGTAGTCTTAGTTTTAGCAATTTCTGGCCCATATAGGTCATTCCAACAATATGTTAAACACTTGCTTTTATAACGAGGATCCAACACAACGACAATGCACAAGAGTAAATTATTGTTCTTCTCATCACCCCTAATACTTGTCAAATTTAGCCTTCATATTATTAGCCATAGTAGAAAGCATGCTAACTCCACTGCTAGCATCCAATTGCATGCAATTCTGAATTCTACATATCTCATGGAAAACTAAGTTTGAAGTTGTGAACAATGAACTAGAAAGTTTTAAAGTGGCATTGTAAAACTTTCAAGAACTTAAGCAACATCCTAGCCATACATCAATCATTTTTAGTGGGTGAAAACTTGTAGAATACAAGTTTATGGCTTTTTAGGTAAAACAATGGAGTCAAAACGCGAGATAAAAAATTAAAACGAGTAGCTTTTAGTATAAAATTATAATATCAAGATAATGCACCTTACATATCTCATTACGCTTGATTATCTATGCTCTCTAGTGTTTTTTCATGCAGGATGGCGAAAAGAAGAAAGGAAGCGAGGATTGTGTGCTTCAACTCAACGATAAGAAGTCGCCTGACGAGTTGTAAGGTGAGATGCCAGCACATCATTTCACAAGATGATTCACTAAAAGACAAAAGTAGTAGTTAGAGTTGATGTGACTAGACAGCTACTGGCTGCACTTAAGGGCGATGTGCAGTAGAGCATTAAATTCTTTCCATCCAAATATGCCTATAAATACCTCAAATTCCACCATGAAAAATTCAAAGGGGGTCTCCCCTAAGGAGGCCGGTGAAAGGACATGTTTTGAAGTCCTTCACCATCTGTAGCGGTGGTTCTTCCTCCACCTCTTCTTCGATCAATGTCTAAGTGAGAGCATAGAGAGAGATTAGAGAGAGAGAAGCTCACCCTCAATTCCCCCTGACTTGTAAAAGAGCCAAAGAATGCATGAGAATGCATTCTGCAGCTTGACACACTTCTTTACTTTCCATTTTGTATTTTGTAATGGTATGAATATTTTTATATTTATGGTCAAAAGGAGGCCTACATTATCGATACAATGCATGTTTTATCCATCGTCTCTCTTCCATTTCTTGATTGTTCATCTTGTTGAAGTGTTTTAAGAAGTTTAAGTGTATGTTATGTGCTTGATAAGGATTCTTTAATAATTATAAGACTCATCGTGTTTAGCTTGAACATAAATTAATCGCTTGGTCAGCGTTCGTCGTCAACTGCTTGAGAAAGTAACAAGGACATCGCCAAACACGTGCAGAAGGGAGTTTGGAAATAAACTCCATTATGGTGTTTTGCCTCAAATCAATTGAGTCTTAAAAGGAGAACAAATGTAGTGTTTAGGCCTCAAGAGGTTGCTCGCCTTAAATAGAGAGTCAATATGATGTTTATAATTAAGGAAACTTAAATATATATTACTTAATATATCTTTACCACTTGTGTTTCGAAAGGAGAACTAGTGTGGTGTTTAGGCGTCGAGAGGTTGATCGCCTTAAATAGAAGATGATTAAGTGATCTACATTGCATCAAAAACATATCGTATGCTTAGATTGCCTAGAATACGAAGCGTTATTTCATCTTTCTCAATACAAGTTAGTTTACATTCCATAATTTCCATTTCATTCCTCTCTACAGAATCCTCTGTATAAATTATTAGATTATGATAGTTTTATACTCATATTGTATAGAATTTATACCGTCTAAAATTAGGAGTAGACTTTATTACTAAGTTTGATAGAAATTTCATGTGCTCGACCCTGACTTACCCAACAAACCTCTTGCTTCGCTTACACACTTGGGCTAGTGTAAGGAAAACTTGTATTAAATGTTGATCATTATGCATTTAGCAACACATAGGTAGGACATGCACCTTTTTTTGCATGACCCTAACCTAGACGTCAACTAAGTTGCATCATTAGAACCTATAATGACGTATTTACGAATGAGTTTAAAAT
Source organism: Cucumis hystrix (assembly GCA_025688845.1). NCBI lineage: Eukaryota > Viridiplantae > Streptophyta > Magnoliopsida > Cucurbitales > Cucurbitaceae > Cucumis > Cucumis hystrix. The sequence goes on from CM046887.1 coordinate 11,272,253, forward strand.
AACTAAATAAGTCACAAGTACCAAGTTTTTGACGTTGTTGTTGAAAATTTTCTTTTTCAAATTAGATAATGATTCTTTAATTTCAAGCACACACTCAATTTGTGTTGAATCACATGTTTACCCAAAGAACGTGAGTACGAGTTTACACGAAATGGAGACATCTACGAGTGTAGGCTTAACCCAAAAATTGAGTGCATCTTTCAGCAAAGAACATGAGGAGCAGTGAAAAATGCGAATAGGGCAACACATAGAAGGTTCCTCAAACGCTTAGAGTGAAGAATTTCACATCCTCTTTTGTGGAGGATGTTCATTATGGCGTCATAAACAAGGTCCGTGCATTAGACTCAATGAGGCACATGATCACTAGCTATGCGAGGAATAGACCATGCATGCAATCTTCTACAACATAAGTGAAAGTGTTAACCTTTGCGGTGGAGAAAGTTGCGAAGAATGGACATGTGAGCAAAGAGTCAAATTACACGAGGTTGTGGAAATCGAAGGATCACAAGGTGTTCCAGAAGAAACAACACGTCTACGATGGATGCACAAAGCTTTGGTCTTGACAAGGCCCCAGACATCAATTTTCAAGAATCTGAACGCCTAGATACATTTGTAGTGTATCACATTCTCTACTATTTTACAAATCACATCATTTTTTTTATTTACTGCTTTCTTTATTCCTTTCTTTTAATTCTTTTTCTTTTATTGCTTTATTTACTGCTTTATATTTTAGATTTTTTTCTATAAGTGTATGAAAGATAGTTGCATACCTTTAAGTGCAAAATAGGCGAAAAAAATTAAGGTTTACATGTCAAAAGTCATCTTGCGAAGCTTATCGAGTAGAAAAAACCATGGGTTTTTTTTTGGGTTTTGGAGAATTCAGAACATTTCAATTTGAAGAAATTCAAAAAGGGAGAAATGATTAGTTGTCTCTGAAGTTTAAACGACAATGTCAGACGTCTCATCGTGATTAAAACGCACTCATTTTGACCAGAGCAAGGTAACCATCGTTTGAACTGTAGTTAAGCCCTTTATAAACCCTTCTAAAAACCATAATTTCACTTTTTACCGAGCTTGTCATTCTTAAGAACTCTTAGCATTCATCCTTTTTTCGAACAACTTTCCAACGAGATTCAAGTAAGATTCCTTCTTTATTCTTAGTACATTTCTCCATTTCTTCTTAATTTCAAATGGCAGAAAAGCAAACCAACACCCTCAAGAGGCATTTGACCTCAAAGCCTACCCAATCACAAGAATGATCAAATAAAGCACATTCTGATGGACCTGTATCAGAACGGACTCTACCAAGTTACAATCCCCAATCTAAAGCATTTGAAGGCAATTATGGGGATTCTATTGACCTGAACCACATTTCGGTGTGAGGAGTAGGAAGTGGGGCAAGTAGCGAACTGAAGAGGCTATTGCGGATTAAAGGAATAAATTTGGATGTCGAGGATGAAAATTTGGCCGATGTGTTGGAATTGGTAAAGGTGAGAGAGGAAAAGCAAGAGAAGGAAAAAAAATAGATGAAAGGAAAGCAAGAGAGGAAGAAAAAGGTGTGAACGTCACATGAAATGTGACGAGGAAGAAAGGCGGTAGAAAAAGGAGTTGAAGAAACAAGGCAGAAAAGACAAGGAAAGATCCTCCTCTCCTATCGCTGCAACTGAGTTTGAGAGGGTCGCAGGAAGGCTCAAGGAAAAAAGGAGAAGGTAGCATCTGGCCTTCTCAAAATCAAAGTTAAGGCACAAGGCATCAAACCCTCACACAAGAGAAGAAGGAAGTTAAGTTGGGGGAGCGAGAAGAGCTCCTCAACAAGATTGAGAAAGTCCCTCTCTCTGCGGAGAAGGGCAAAGCGAAAAAGACTCCAAGCAAGGAGTTGGTTGAGGAATTCAAGAGAGAGTTGGACGATTTAAGTCGTCTCGAGGATGAATCGATGGAGAAGTCTTCAAAGCAAAAGAAGAAAGTGATAATCAACAAAAGCATTTTGAAAGAATAGTTCTCCAAGAGGCGAGAAGAAAAAGAAAGGTCCCATAAGCAAAGCGACTCAAGATGAAGAGGACCAAGAAGGAGATGAAAATGAGCTCCTCTCAAATAAGAATATCGGTAAGTACTTTAAGATTGAGAAGAGGCTCTTCCCATTCAAAGTGGTCTGCCAAACTTTTTTTATTCCCCTAATAAAGAATTCAAGTGACATAAGTTCTTTGAGGGGGTGTTTGAAATTAGTGTGAATGTAGTTAACATGTTCTACAAAGGTTTTATCCATGAAGAAGAGAACTACGCGGTGGTGAAATAACAAAGAGTTAATTTTGGGCCTAAAGAAATAAATGTGTTCTATGGATTAGATGATAACACGATTTGGCAAAGTTATTTTCAAGAACCCAACGCGGAAGGACATGAGGGACGCATTAAAAACAATAGCATGGCCAATAACTAAGTGGGAGGATACAAGATCGTTTAGATTGGGTACAAGAGTACAAGATCGTTTAAAATTGGTACAATGGTACAAAATTGTTTAGATTAGGGTACAAGATCGTTTAGACTAGGTACAAAATCGTTTTTAATAATTTTTTCACGCGTGTGTGATTGAGGGGTATTTTTGTTATTTCACGTTGTAGGCTTGTAGGTTTGTGGACTTTTTCCTTTTTCAAAATTGTTTTATATAGTGTAAATATTTTCGTGGTATGTTCTATTTTTTTTTTAAAAAAAAAAAACACCCTTTTGAAAAATTACTTATTTAACTTTTTTCTTATTTTTTTCTGACTTTAATAATTTGTATGTATTTCTTTCCTTTCTATATTCTTAAAAATAATTGTGATTTTTCTTTTCTTTTCCTCTTCACCCTTCTTCTTCCTTGTGTTTTCATTCTCTCAATATTATTCTTCTTTCTCTCTACCGTTCTTTTTTCTTCTACATTTTATGTTTCAATTCTCTCTCAACACTTCTTATTTCTCTTTCATTTTCCACTTGAAACCGACCGCTCTCGTCCGATGTTTGGTCGACTGATGTTCACATACACCCTAAAACCGACGGAATTCGAGCAATGTCAAATCGATCATACAACACCGGCAGTGGTTGTAGTCTAAAACTGATCTGACCCAACCAATGCTCACGCCTATTGGTTGACGATATTGTTTAACTTATAATTCCACTATTTAGATACCCACCATATTTATCACCAAATCAAACTCTTACCCATAAAGCAACACAAATGCAAATTTTTCTTTGTATATATGTTTTAACTTTTACTAATATCTACAACTGAAATTCCCTAGTCTTTTATCAAAATCTTCATAACCCAAGCTAAAAGATATTAGAACTTTATGTGATAACATTTTTGTTTTTCGCTTAATGTCTCTTGTTGAGAAAAACTAGAAACAAAAATATGCATGTTAATTTATTTTTGTTTCTTGTTTCTAATAAAAAAAATGCAAACATAAGTTTATTGATGACTTTTTTTTGTAATTTTTTTTTTACTTTTCTCACTTTTAAGGTTTAAAAATAAATTCGTTGGATCATATGAAAAATATATAGCATGCATTAGAATATGTAAATACGTTTCAATGTAAAATTAATTACAGTAATACAATTATTTATATTCTTCAAATGTTGTCTTAATGACTATATTTAATCTGCAATGTTTTTAAGTTTCAGGTAATTCGTTCTATTCTAGTTGTTTTCTTGTTCTTTTTTTTAAAAAAATATTGATAAAGTTGTAAAGCTAATAAATTTAGACTTTCCAGTAAAGTTTGTTTAAAATTTCTCTATTCAAATTATAATAAAGTTTTGTTAAATCAACATTTATGTAAGACAGCACAGGTATAAGAATTTATATGCTTTTCAAATATATATAATTCTAATAAATGTTACAAATTGATTATTAGTTTAAGGTTTAAATTAGATAAAATTGTTGTAGTTTTTTATTCTCTCTGCAGATCACATGTGAGATGGGGCACGCGATTGACTACCTTACCTCTCATCCACTTATAAATAATTTTGTTAATTTGTCATTTAAGGTTTTATATATGTGACTAGGCTACGCGAGGAGACATGGTTATGCGATAAAATGTGCGAAGTATGCCTCTAGGTGAGGATCATGCTATAAAAGGTACATATCCTATCCATGCATAGCTACTTCTTTTGAGTTTGCGTTTAGTGCAAGTTTTCCTCTCGCTTGTCCAAGTGTAAGCAAAGCAAGAGGTTTTCTCGATAAACCAGGGTCGAACACAGAAAATTTCTTATCAATCTTAGCTACAACGGCTACTTCTAATATCAAGCAATATAAATCTATACAATATAACTATAAATGTATGCTAATCCTATTATTTACACTAAGGGGCTATGTAGAAGGTGGAATGGAATGGAAGGATTATGGAATGCAAACTAACTTGCATTAAAGAAAGGTGCAAGAAAGTCTATCCGTTGTAGGCGATTTAAGCAATATGCAAGATGCCTTGATACGATATAGATCATTTAACCATCTTCTAATTAAGGCGAGCAACCTCTTGGCGCCTGAAGTACATCACACTTGTTTTTCTTTCGAGACACAAATGATGAAAATTAGCTATGTGATATATATCTAGGTTTCTTTACTTGTAAGCATCACATTTCATCTCTAATTGAGATGAGCAACCTCTCGGTGCCTAAACGTCACACTTGTTCTTCTTTCGGGACACAAATGATGGAGGCAAAATGTAGAACGAAGTTGGTTTCCAAACTTCTTTCTACGTGTGTTTAGTGAGGTCTCTACTACTTATTCTCTCGAGTAGTTGGCAACCCATGCTTGATTCGTTCTCTTGAAGAGAATCAGACGTTGTGATTAAGGTCAAGCTAAACACGATGAGTCTTATAAATAAAGAACCCTTATCAAGTATACATATCACAGGGACTTAAACTACTTATAACGCTTAAACAAGACGATGAATGGTAAAGAGATGAGAGAATGATGGTGATAATAAATATGCATTGTATTGGTTAATGTAGGTTGTGAAACCCTAATTTTCTATGACGTTTAGGATTTGTTAAGCCTTGGTAAAAGAAAGAGAAATTATATATATATAAAAAAAAGAGTTCAAAGTTAAGTGTTGATTGGATTTAAAGTTAAAAAAAAAAAAAATAACTAAAAAAGTGCCATTAAATGTATGTCATGGTTCTTGGAAAAAGAGAAAATTTTGGCTAAAGTATCAAGGACTTGTGTATTAGGCGTTTGAGAGGTTAGTTGGTGGTGTGTTGGGCGGCTAAAAGAAAGGAAATCGCCTCAAAAGAGGTTATTAGGCATTTTGAACATAGGTAAGCGGCCAAGGCTTGTGATGGGATGATATAAGAAAAGTTGAGAAAAAGATGGTTGTTAGCCAAGTGACATAGTTTGACTGTCAAGGTAGCCAAAGTAAGTGTCTTGGAAAGGAAATCTCTAGGCAGTCTTGTGAGATCTCAGTCGAGATTTGAGACAAAAGGTTGATTCCAGGGCAAATATCGGTCTTGCTCAGTGGAGAGGAAAGGCAGAATGCTTTGCATGTAAGGATCTTGAGCAGTCGTGTGGAATCCCAGGCAAGATTAAAGATAAAAGTGTAATCTTCGAACCATCTCGGTGCTTGTTCGGCCAAGATGAAGGAAAAAAAACTTAAGAAGTTGGAAACTCGAACAATCTCGGGACCGTGTCCGTCGAGATTGGAAGCACAAAGAGAAAGTTAAAGAGCACTTGAGCCATTATGTGGTTGTGCTTGGCTGAGACTGGAGATATAGCAAGCTTTATTTGAGATCTCGATTAGAACACAGACCTTTTTTAGCTGAGAATCCAAGTGTCATGGCATGCAAATACTTATAATTAGACAAACAGGAGGTGTTAGCCATGTAGAATGTCACACCCTCCTCTAAAATCACTTAACATAGCTTAAACTTAACTTAAAAATCACTATAAAGTGGAAATAGAAACAAACAACTTCTCTTAATAACTTTGAATTAAGAGTTCTACAATTCACTTTATAAACAACCTGAAAACAAAATTATAACCATTAAACTTAAATGCCTTGCTTAGCTTCCACACACTACAACTCGTCTCACCTTTCCTTATTTGGCCTTATCGCCTTATCACCTGCGAAAGGAGAAATTACTTAAAATGTAAGTCGATGACTTAGTGAGTGATAGATTTTGAAAACCTTTTGGAGAATACAATTCAATCAATAAACTTGTTTTCGTTTTACGAACACAGACTCTACGCCTCTTTTCAATGAATTAAAAATCGTAAAACACACATTAGTCATTCACATTCCTTTCGATCAAGAACGTGAACCATTCTCACAAATAAACTATTGTGATGATTGCATCATCATCAGCATCTCCTTGGTTCTCCTTGATTCACTTCTCGTTGCTCCGGACACTAACACAACTACATTGATTAGTTTATCACCACCATGTGGTCCGCTCACCTCATGGTTGCCTTGGCTTATAATGTGCACATAATTAGCTAGCTCATTGGTAGGAATATGACAAATGGTTTATTTTCAATCAAAGCATACAATACAATCAATAAACATGGACTTTTCCTAAAACATAACATTAAATCTTTTTATAAAACATGCTTTACAGAAACCAAGTTCAACATAAATGTGTTCAACACAACAACATGCTTTCCGTAAATCCTTAACAACATAAAAGCATAAATGTAAACATGAAACGCATAAATCATAGAAAACTAAAAACGTTGGAAGGAAGCTTAAATCAATCTTAAATTTGGAAAAATCACTCATTGTACAAGTTGCCCTTCTTGCTAGAATGCCTTGAAACCCTAATTTTTCTTCTCACCCAACTTCTTTCCTTTACGGCAGAAAAATTCCCATGAGTTTGTTTTCTTAATCTTTCTTCTACTGTCATTCTTCCCTTATAATAATAAATTCCAGAAAAGCTTAGTCATCCTTAAGTTCACAAAAACTCACAACTCTTGCTTCCCAAAATTCTAAGTATTTTCATGTCATGACACTTGGATTCCAACTTATCAAACACTTAATTTCTTGTGATCTCAGTCAGAATTAGCTAGAGATCACCCTTTAAACCCTTTTATGTCCCAGTCTCAACTGGTACAACCCCGAATTTTTCCTGGGATCCTTTCATTTTCCTCTTTTACCTTCAGTCTCGATCGAACTCGTGCTCGAGATCTCCTTAATTTCCTCTCTTCTTTTAATCTCGATCGAACTAGCATCAAGATTGCCACAGAATTGCCCTTCTAACCTAAATTTTGCTTGGGATTCCACTTGACTGCCTGAGATTCAACTCTAAAGCCCTGATGTTCTAAATCTTGTATGGGATTCCATTTGACTGCCCAAGATTCGACTTAAAAAATCCTCATGTTCTTCATCTCGGTCTGCCACAACTCCGAGATGACCCAAGAACACTTCTTAATTTCCTTCTTTTTTAGGCACGAGTCGCACACATAACATAAGAAAAGGGCAAGCAAGAGGTGTCTTGGGATTTCCATGTAAGAATTAATTTATAAGGGAACTTTTAGGAAGGAGTTCTCTCATTTCTTTTGGACAAAAATACATCAAACCAGTTAAAGAAGTTTCCATTTTGAGTTTACTGAGGAAGGCTGCCGGAGAAAGAGGTCAAGGAGAAGACCTTCAACCATTAAGGAAAATATGTGAAAGTCAAGGAGATTTTGGAAGAAATTCTAAGCCAAGAATCAAACCAAGTGTTGCGAGTGAAAAATGGATTTAACAAGTGTTTTGAATTGTGTTTCTTAAGCTATTGTTTAAAGTATGATTTAAGTTAAATGTTTGAGCTATCTGATTAATGAATGATTTTCAAGCATGTGATTTCATCAATACATTTATTTGAGCATGATTGCTGAGAAATATTTAAGGTTTATTAGAAAATGAGTTTATCAAGGCATTGTTATGTTTAAAGGTTGCTTTATCAAAAGGATTCCTCAAAGGTTTGAAACACTGTTTTATTTATGTGTTATCTAAACCCAAGACATCTCAAATAGCCCTTCTGGGTAGGTATTGGGGTACCAAAGAAAATTGAGGTAAGGACACTTATCTCCAGGATCGGAGCTAAGGACGCCTAACCTCCTAGGAAGGGAGATTGGGAATGTCTATCTCTCAGGATTGAAGTGGGTATTTAGTAACCTCTACCTTCTCCCAGGATTAGATTATTGATTATTTGATTTATTGTTTCTAAATGTTTACCAAAGCTAAGGTATTTATGTTTTAAAAGGTGTATGAAATGTTATTTGAAAACTTATTGTTGAACAGGAAATTTTGAGACCACTCACAAATTGCCACATCATATACTAAATTAATGATGAAAAATACAAATAATTAAATTTGGGACTAATTAAAAAAAATTGACATGTGTCCCAAATTAAAATTGAAAACGTAAATTGGCCAATTCTAATGATGCCACATGTTTTCATTATAATTGTTGGATCAAGTTAATTATTTTGGTCCAATTAAATATTATTTACTTATGCTAAGTTCAATTGAGTAAAAAAATAAGCTTAATTTAGTCCAAATGTTAAATATGATCAAAATCCATGTGGTTAAGCCCATGGGTCTGGTCCATGGAACAACTAGGCTCAAGCTCATAAAGCCCATCACAAAACTTTATAAATAGAGAAGTTCTAAGTAAGGGTTGGAAAATTTTTACACCAGGTCTAGAGAGAATTCTCCCAAGACTAGAAGACTCCCTAACTCTTGAAGTCAACCACCCTCGAAGATTGAAGCTCGTTTGAAGATACAAGCTTTCTTCCAAGACTCCAACTTCAAGAACATCACATGTTTTGCTTCCTCAAATCAAGTGTAGGTGTTCAACCAACTTTAAGAACATCATGTGCTCTGCTTCCTCCAAACCAAGCGTAGGCGGTCAACCAACTTCAAGAACATCACGTGCTTCGCTTCCTTCAAATCAAGCTTAGGCGTTCAACCAATTTTAAGAACATCATGTGCTCCGCTTCCTCCAAATCAAGCGTAGGCGTTCAATCGAGAGAGAATCAAAGGATTAAATTCTAGAAATCGAACCATATCGCATCAAATCCACAAAACTACAACATCAACACTAGTTCAACTCCACAAATCAAATTTCTCCGAAAATCTCATGTGAACACTTATCACTTACTGAGCTTGTTTAGCTCATACTCTGCAAAATGTTTCCTACTTTTCAGGTACAGATTGTTCAACTCGGGGTGCTAGACTTATACTACTTTCAAGCCAATTTGATTTTAGTTGTTAGGAGAACTTGTTAAGTTATAATGGGATGTTTGGAAGAAATTGTGAATATTATTTGTTTTCCATTGTTAGATGTTTTCTGTAAAACTACTTATGGCTATATTTATTAACTGAGCTGCATCTCAATTTTATTTATTACTGTTATTAACTTGTGCTTTTTAAATTGTATAAAGGTTAGAGGTTAAGTGTCAGTTGGTGTCATCCAGAAAGAAACGATATCGGTTGACATCACGCCGTCTCTCGGGTCTAGAGTAGATGATTCGGGAGGGGTGTGACATAGGCCTCTTGGCCATGGGAATAACAATGTTCTAACAATACATATAAAAAGATACAAAAATGGTACGTAAAGAATGGTGTCGAGCCGCAGAATGCACTGGTGTAGAGATGTCCATTTAACCCGTGGGGACCCGCCCCGAACGAGGCGGAGAATCCCCAAATACACGGAAAATGAGGGAGGGAGTGAGGATTATTTTTCTCCATTTACATTTCAAGGCTGGGGACGGGGAATACATTTTCTGACCCCGACCCCTCGTCTCGCCCTGAAAGAAAAAAATGTATATATGTATATATATATATGTATGTATATGTATGTATGTATGTATATGTATGTATGTATGTATATGTATGTATGTATGTATGTATATATATGTATGTATGTATATATATATGTATGTATATATATATGTATGTATGTATGTATATATATATGTATGTATGTATGTATATATATATGTATATATGTATATGTATATATTTGCTCATATATATATATTTATGTATGTATGTATAAATATATTTATTTATAAAAAAAAAAAACAAAAGTGGAGAATATTTTCCCGTGGAATCCTCGCCCTGTTCCCCGTGGAAAAATTGGTGGGGATGGACATCTCTACACTGGTGTACATTCTTTGGCTCTTTTACAAGTTAGGGGAATGGTTTGTGAGCTTATCTCTGTAATCTCTCTCTAAGCTATCACCAAAAAATTGATTAGAGTATAGGTGAAGGTAGGGGAACTGCTACAGACGGGGAAGGGCTTCTAAGTTATGTACACTTCCCTTCCGCAAACCCTTGGAGAGAGCTTTACATGGTGAAGTTGAAGATATTTATAGGCAATTTGGGTGGGAAATATCCATGCCCTATTGCACACTTGTCCTTATCTTCTGCATTGTTAGTTCTGGTAACAGTCTTTTCAAGTCACATCTCAACTCCAACTACCACTTTTGTCTTTTAGCGAATCAACACACATTATGAAATTTTTGTCAGAACGCCTCACGACTTAGATCGTCAGACAACTTTTTGTTGCTAGGTCTTTGAACGCGTTCTTATGTGATTCACTTCATTTCTTCTTTTCTTCATCTTGCGTTTAAAAACACTTAAAAACACAGTTAATTAGAAGTGGTGGCTTGTGTAAGTCGCATTCTCTTAACTTTATAAATTTGCAACAAAAGTGACATGTTTTGGTCTTTTATCTCGCGTTCTAACTCTATTGTTTTACCTAGAGTGCTATAATAACTTGTATCTATACAAGCTATAAATAAAACCTCAAAATTCTAAAGGTATAATTGCTATTTGTGTTAGTATTTCTAAGATTACAATAATATTATTATATAATTTTTCTCTTAAACCCACAAAGATAGGCTTTAAAATAATATTATTATATAAGATCTTATGACTTAAATATGGAAAGATCTTGAAACCTATTATAAAATCAAATTTCCCATCTTGGAACCATCCAAGCCAAGTGGAAAAGAAAAATAATATTGTATTGTATGATCTAATTAATAAACCAATGAAGATAAATAATATTTTGGTGATCATTGAACCCCTATTTTTTATTAAATAAAATAAGAATGAGTTTGGTGTGGCAATTTATTTAATCATAATAATTTGGGATTGCCAAAATGATTGATATTAGTATAACTTTTCTTTTGTGTGTGTTTATATCTATGGACCTACTCATTAATCACAATGAAAGTACAATATGCTAATTTAAAATGTTACTTATCTTTTCCATTGGTTTTAAAGAATTTGATGGAAGTTAAAAGCACATTCCAAATTTTTAAACTTTTAATTTTGTGTTTGATTAATCATTAAATATATAACTTAAGTATTCGACATTTTTTAGAATCCATGTTAACATAAAATTGAAATTGAAAGTTTATGAATTTATTTGACACAACATTTAAATTTTATATATATCTAACATATTTTTTATTTAATTTTTTTTTAAATATTGAGTATCTCAAAGTTGCAAAAGTATTGAATTGTTTAAGAAAAATAAATAACGCAAGAGAGATCTTACAACCTAAGGTCAAGGTCAAGAGACAAACAAAACATCACAAACACGATCAACCAAGAGAACGAATAATAAGATACTAACAAAACATAAATATATAAAAGCACACTTGACTCAAGGGAAAAAGATCTCAAGGAGAAGCAAGGATACTTGGGTTTTCAAGAAAGGAAGCCCAAACCACTTAGAAAAACAAAATAAGAATCTCAAACCGAACAACCAAGATTGATGACAAATGCAATTGAGTTTTCTTCCCAATGTGAGAATCTATATAG
>CM046887.1:11284048-11413383 GCA_025688845.1 Cucumis hystrix
AGGAAGCCCAAACCACTTAGAAAAACAAAATAAGAATCTCAAACCGAACAACCAAGATTGATGACAAATGCAATTGAGTTTTCTTCCCAATGTGAGAATCTATATAGAAAACCTTCTATAAAAAGAACATAAAATTATGATATCGCGTCTATAATTGATTCCAAACAACAAGCTCATTGTAACTTAATGGAATTGAGGGTTCTTAGCTCAACATGCATCAATTTCATTCCCTATGATGCCTTAGCCACCTTTTTGCCAATCACATTGATCGAACAACCACAACTATTCTTCAATATATGTTTAAAGGTTCTTCCGGCAAACTCACTAATAAGGGAGAAAAGTGATCTCACCTACTCTAGCTATCCATAACCATTTCCACCGTAATTAGTAGAATCAGTCAAGATATTGAAGAAACGAAAAATAGGTGAATGACAAACCAACTGAGCCACAGACCAAAGCCAAATGATCTGACATCCCTTAAGCATGAGCATAAACGAATGGCAAAGGAGGAGCGAAAGGAGGAGCAAAAGTCCATGTATCCTTCACCAAAACTTGATGAAGCAGTCTTCATCAGAATTAAATCAATTACAACCTAACCATTGGTCTAAGTAAACTAGTTACCTTGCACATAAAGCTTCAAAAGATCAGCCATGTTTAATGAACTAACAAACTTCTCTATCTCTTAGACCCACGAGATAACCTCTTAGTGACTCCAATGAAATTTGAATAACATTAAAATTAAATCTCCTACTACTATTCCAAGAGACTCCTCACTAATGCAGATTGAAATAAGCTCATTCCCAAGCACAACTCACTCGAACTCCGCAACATTTAAAACACATACACAATCTACTTGAACCAAAACCAAAACCTAAAGGGTGTTTGGACTGCAACTTTTAGTGAGTGAACTGAGCTATTATAGCTCATAGAGCTTCAATTATAATAGTTGGTATTTCCAACTATTAAAGCATATAATAACTTTTTAGAACATATTATATAATAATTAACTATAATATTATTTTTTCCTCTTTATTACCGTGCTTATTATTTAATACGCAAAGTAAAATAGTCTACACACCCTAAAGTCAAATTATTTATAATTGATTATATTAAAAATATTTTTCATTTCAAATACAAACTATTATAGTCAACATACTATATTATGACTCATAAACTAAAACAACTCATTTAGAGACTTAAATACTCTCTAAGAGTCCATAAATGTATTAGATATGCAGGATCGTAACAAACCCAAAAAGAAAAAGAAAAACATATTATATTTTACATAGCACTTGGAAACACCCAAATTTATAAATGAAAAAAATTCAGTACCAAAGGTCTGTAGTTGAATTTTATAAAGTTTGTAGTAGACAATGTGTATAACAGCATGGCCCTTCCTCACTATTTTAAAATTGTTTATTTATGGTATTTATTTGTCATGTGTCGTGCTTCACGACTCTCTACCATTTCGTGTAGATATATAGTTTATTATATATATATATATTATAATGCACATAAGTTTTCCAAATTCAAGGAATTTTAGTACAATAACTACATCGTTTTATTATTATATTTGAATGTATTTCACATGTTTGGTATGTAATGATATAATTTATAAAAATTATTGTAAATGATAAAATTATTATAAATATTTATAAATTAGAGTGTAATTTTGTTATATTTTAAATTTTTTAAATTTAGTGAAAATTTCTACTTTATATGATAAAAAGGAAAAATATCTTGTATATTTTAAAATTATTTAGGGTGTTATATTATCTTAGCCGTACTTTATATTATAATATGTTACACACTTTTTCAATAAAAATAAAAAAAAGGTATTTTGTAAGAGAAAAATAGATTCATTTATTGATTTTATTCGTGTAGAAAATAAATAAATGATAGATGACAAATTTAGAATTGTATAATTGTATGTTTTTCATGAATATATAAAAAGTTAGGAACATGGCAAAATTCGAGTTCTATTTTTTTTTTCTTTTGGTGCATATTATGTATTCCAAATTTGAGCTTTTAACAAAATGGGTTGTTCCTATTTTTTCTATCATTAACAATAAGAGTGCCGTATTAGTAATAAATGATATCAATAATAATTTTTTCTATATTTGTGATTTTCAAGAAAATATGTTTACAAAAATAGTAAAATATTTTATGATAATATGGTCTATGTCACTACATTTTCTAAATTGTAAAAATAGCAAATTTAAAAGCGGGTAATATTCTGATAACCTTTTAATAGCCGTTTAATATATTTAATTACTTATCATATTTATTATATTTGTAATATTCAAAAAAGATGTGAGATGGACTTCTATTTTCTAAATTTTTTTTTGTCTATCGGATGCAATTTTCTTTTCAAGAATGTTGTTGTACACCTGAATTATCAACTTAGCAAGGGTTACTAATTGTAATTACTTATTGAACTATACTCAAATTTACTTTTTAAATATATTTCTTCCAACATAGTTTAATTAGTTAAAATATTTTAGTATCAATGAAAAGAAAGTAAAAAAAAATTTCGTTTTCATTCTATATAACATTGGATTAATTTTTAAAAAAATATTATTTTATTTTGGAATATTTTTAAATATAGTAAAATGAACTAAAGTGTTTACAAAGTATATCAAAATTTTAGATTATATCACGATAGACACTAATAGATTTCTACGATCGGTGTTTATGAGTATTTGACTTTTGTTTAATTTAAAACTTTGAACTTTTACTTTTATATATTTAATTCTTATAAGCCTTTGTAAATTGACCTATTTAATATTAAGAGTTTAAAGTTTAAATAGATATTATTAATAGTTTAAAATTAAATCGACATGCTTCTTTTTAAAAGGAAAATTGTAAAAAATAGAACATTAGTTTTGTTCCATGGAGTGTAAATAATTTGTCAAATATTTCTATTTTTGTAAAAATTTATTCTTAAAATGTATAAATTTATTATAAATAAACTATTTTAAATGGTAAAACTGTTAAAAACATTTACAAATATAATAAAAATTTGATAGATACTAAACATGTACTAGTGTCTAAAATTAGTGTCTATCAATAATAGATGACATTAGTTTATCACTGTCACTCTTACTGGACATAACAACATTTTACTATAATTGTACATATTTTAGTTCATTTTGCTATATCTCTACATGTATTACACAAAAGTTTATAACCTTTGTTGAATAATGTTATGTTGTATGCTATAAGACACAATCACAATTGGATTGAATATTTGCTCTCCTTTAATTTCTCTTCTACTTCTTCTCCTTTGCTTCTATTGTTATCATTTTATTTGATATTTAAAATATCGATAACGACCGAAGCATTATAAATCTTAAAATGAAAATTTCAATAAAATGTCAATTTTAATTAATAATTTTAGAACAATTATAAAATAGATTATAAATAAATTTAGATTATAAATAAAGATTTTTTAAAAAAAAATAGAAAAAACAAACAAACCATTTATACTCTATAAAAATACCACTAAAAAAAATTATTACCCTTTATTCTCATTTTTGTATGAAAGTGAATATATATATATATATTGTCAGTTTTTCTATTTTTGACATTTAAAAAAAAAATTATTATTTTAAAAATAAATCAATGTCTTTTATTTTATTATATTTATATAATTAAGCTTTTGATCTTAATTTTTTGTCCTTTGCGAATTTTCTACAATAAAAATAGAAATATTAAATGTATAGAAACGTGAAAATATGTGATATAAAAGTTTAATACTAGTTTTATAGATTATTCTTTTTCGAATGTGTATACAGTATATTAGTCTTAATTTTACAACAAAAGAAATATTTTTGTCAATAATTAAAGAAGTCACGTCAGAAGTCAGATTATTGCATTTTAGAAAAGAAATAAAAAGATTAAAAAAAAAAAGTCAGATTATTGAAAATTAGAGAGATTCTGTTCTTCAAAGAATATAAAATTAAAATTGAAGGATAAGAATTGCTGAAAACGACCCGCCAAAGCAAAATCCGTATTTCCTTCAGATTTGACTCACAACCGAAGAGCCAATGGTCTTGGAGCTCCTGTGCTTCTGCCCATTCAACCAATTTTAATGGCTTCTCTCTTTAACCCAAACCCACCTCTTGTTTCCTTCTCCTCGATCAGACCCTCCTCTTTCAATCCATCAAAAATGGTGTCCAATTTCAACCAAACAAGCACTATCACCAACAATACTGACGCTATTGCCCATACCAAACTCTTCTCCTCTTCTCTTTCAATGGCTACTGATTGCAGCTCTGCTGGTAGTGATAACACCTCTAGGAAGCTTCCTGTTCTGCTCTTTGATATCATGGATACCCTCGTTCGTGATCCTTTCTATGATGACGTTCCCGCTTTTTTCAGGTGCTTTGTCTTTACTTTGTTTTTTTTTTTTTGTGGGAATTACTTTGTTGGAAAATCTGGTATCGGGATGAATAGCAAAATTGAAAGTAATGATAACTTCTTGGAAGTTATACGGGTGTCATGGTTAGGCTTCTGTAACTCTGGCCACAGTGTATTAAACATGTTACCAATTAAAATCGGTTAACGTATCGGTATAACTTTTACAAGCCAAGAATTTGGGATCCAAGCATAGGTTGCTCAACCAAATTTAATTTCTTCAATCGGAGTATTTTAACACTTACTCGAAGGTCACATTTTTCAATCTTCAGGTGAGCTTAATAAGAAACAATATTGATGTTTCTAATGGTGGTTACATCGATTATGAGGTCCTTTGATTTTTCCTAGGTGGGATCCTCAACATGTCCCTCAAGATGTTGCTTCTTTAGGTTTACCACTCTTGGATCTGATCTAAACTTTTGTTTTTGGATTGGATGACCATTTGAGAGGCTTTGATACCATATTAATGAAACGTGAGGTTCCATATCAAAGTCAATTAGGAATAAGAGGAGTAGCCTATTTATCTTACAGTGATCGTGAGGTCTCTTGATTTTTCTAATGTGAGATCGTCAACGAAGTTTGGGACTTGGAGTGGGTGCGTTCAATATATATTATACAGACATTCAAACTTCCAAATCAAACTTCATTTGTCGACTTGTTAAAATTGTGAGTCAAACATCCTCCTGTAGTATTCTCGTCTTGTCTTATAAGGTGCCATGAACGGAAATAACTTTCTTTGTCCTTTTCTGAAGTGTATATTCTCTTCTACTATGTGACTCTCATGGTTACAGCCTGTATCTCTAGTTTAGTTTTAGCTTTCAGATGAGAAGAAAACTTGACCACACTACGCGGTCCTACTTGCTTTCTGTAAAGGGGGATTGTTTGTTTCCTTTTAACTTCTGTTTTATGTTTCACTTGTTTGAATTTTAGCATCTATGTCTTTGTTGGCCTTATGAGGAAGTGTACTTTTTCTCAACTTCAAATAGATGGAAGGATGAAGAGGCAGCTGGATACCCTGTCTAACTTTTTGAACAAAGGTCTCCCTGCAATGTTCAACGTAGGCCAAAATCCCACCTCAAATCATAAAGTTCTTGGTTGATGTCAATTCAATGCCATTGAATATATGACTTTATTTTTATAGCTTTAAAAAACGATGAAAAACTGCCAGCAGATATACCAATCCCTTGGGGATCCTATTTGTTTTCTGAGTAAACTTATAGCTAGTGTTATATACGAATAGATAAAAAATAGAAATAAAAAATGAATCGTGTAAAAAAAGTGAGTTGTAGTTTCTACTACTATCCAACTTCTTTATTTTTTCAGAAAATTAGTGTTTAATTTTGATGCTTAAGTTAATTGCATCGGAATTCACTCTTCAGAATGCCCATGAAGGAACTACTTGAACTCAAAGATCCAACTGTATGGATAGAATTTGAGAAGGGTTTGATTGATGAGGTATGTCTATCTTCTTATTTGCCTATGTTCCCAAGATTTGGCTAATTTACCATTTTATGGGTGATATAAGAACCTTTAAGTTATACATATACCAGATAATGTGAATAAAAAGAGAAGTTGGAAAGAGAGAATAATTTTGAAGGGAAGGGATGTAGAAAATATACCACAAGAATTTGAAATCTTACTTTTGTCCTAACTGTAAATCCTTGGTTACCATTTACTGTTCAACTTTATTTATACTGTGCTGTCCGCTAAGTTTATTTATTCAATGGAGCTTTATTATTTGATCTAGTAAGGGGACTTGGAATTAGGCAAGCTAATTGAACGAACTTTAAAGCCCTGAAGACTTGATCTAGTATTTTTATGGAATTCTTTAAATCTCAATTGATTTGCTTGACAATGATCTGGCCTGATTCTGATGGAGGAGTGAACCTTTATTGAGTGAGAGAGCCCGACTACTTGTTGTAAAATGGGCAAGAAAATTTCTAAAAATCCTAATTACTTTAGCCCAAAGTGACTAATGATAGGGACTCTTTTCAGCTAAAATCCAAAAACCTGCATCTGGAGGGGACTGTCATTGTTAGTTTTCATACTTTCATTAAGCACTCACCTTCTAGGAAGTGGCGTTCCACATTTCTGTTTCATTATGATTACAATAGTCGAAATTCCTTGAATTTTTCTTCGTTTCTTATCATATATATATATATATATATATATATATATATAATTTAGATTCCTGATGGGGTGCCTTCTCTTCCCTTTCATTCTTTCTCATTTTTTTCTATATACTTTTATGCCCCTTATAAAACCTGCTATAGCATATTAACATCGAAAAGAAAAACATGTTCTCTAGTAGTCTGTTAGGATGCCACCTAACGAGAAAATACAAAGAACACACAGATAGTAATATTTTACAATAACAGAAGGGGAAGTTCCAATATACCATAGTAATTTATGAGGGCTATTGATGAGTAGAATAAGTTAGATTATTTGTATAATTTAAGTAACTTAGTTCTTAATTTAGAGTATTGAGTATTCTAGAATTACTTAGTTAATTGTCTTATTACCTTGTAAGACTATAAATAACCACTTTTAGGTTGTAATAAGGAGCTTTTGAATATTATTTGAAATATAGAATTTTTGTTCTGGGAGAGTTCTCTCCCAACCTTTAGGAGTGGACTTTTCTTGTTTGGCCAAGGCTTTGGCCTAATATCCTCACCCTTTGCATTAGCTACTCTCTCCCAAAGCTCCACAATGGAAACTCCTATTACATTTATTCCTACCTTGCTCCCAACCTCATTCCCTCTATTTCTAACCCAAAACCCTAACAAACTCCCCAGCTAATAATATGCCCTCACTGATAAACATACCAATAATTCTAATATATCATTCATTAACTAGGGTTCTTACATAAGCATTGATGTTCTTTGCCATTGCTTGTTTATTAAACATGAAATAACATTAGCGCTCTTTAAAGTTCACTTGTTGATTGGTTGAGAAAATGAAGGGGCATATTTATAAGAAATAAAGTGCAATTCTTTTTCCTTAAAAATACACATTCTTCTTTTACAACAATTTATTTCATAGTGCTTAATGTCTGACTTATTTTTATATAAATTGTTGTTTTCTTCAAGGCAGAACTGGAAAAGAGATTCTTTAAAGATGAACGACCAGTAGATTTTGAAGGTTTGCTCGAATTTCTCCCTATTTTTTCATTCTAGTCTCCGATTTTATGTAATTCTTAGGCTTTAATCCAATATCAAATCCTTTTGAAGGTCAAATTCTAAAATTTCTCTTGATTTCATAGTGTAACATACTAAAAAAAGCTTGCACTATCTTCCACTTTTTTTTTCAAACAAGAAACAACTCCTCAAGGATGTAAGAAAAGGAATAAAGGATTAAAGCACCCTTTCACTCACTATAGCTTATCTTTTCTTGTTAGCAAATGGCACTCCCTTGTGTTGTATTTGGGGTTCTCCCCAGATTTCATTTATCGCAATGAAATGTTTCTCTTACCAAAGAAAAGAGAATAAAGGATTAAAAATGCATACTCCAAAAGGAGAGAAAAAGAAAAGATATGAACAACAAATACAAACACATAGAGTTATCATGTACGACCGACATACCTCCTTCAAAATACTGAAAAACAAATCAATTGCTTAACTCATTATTTTGAGTTTTATGCTTCTGTTTTGGGACTATTATGTACTTTTAAAACACATTGGCTGACCAGTGCTGATGATAATAAATTTACTTTTAGCAGTATTACTTTTCTCCAGATGCTGTTGATCTAGGAAGATTACCAGTTCAGCAATTCCAAGTATTCAAATTAGTTTTTTTCCTCTGCTTATGACATTTTATTTTTTTAATTTTATTTTTTCTGAATTTTGGCCAATGGAACTATGTGCTTTTTCCTCTTTTAGGTTCGTATTAACTTTCTTTTATCCATCTTTCCAGGCCTCAAAAGCTGTATGATAAGCGGTTACTCTTTCCTAGAAGGCATTGAAGAATTGCTAATTGCTCTTAAAGAGAAAAACTATGAAATGCATGCCTTCACAAACTACCCTATTTGGTTCGTGGGAAAAGAATTATTCCATGTTATTTCATCTGAACTACCTCATCAACTTCTGTTATTTGATTTGGCAGGTACGAAATGATCGAGGAGAAGTTGAAAATCTCGAAATATCTATCATGGACATTCTGTTCTTGTAAAAATGGTAGTCTCAAAATGTTACCTTGAGTTTTCTTCATTACCCTTCTGCTAATTGCATATCATCTTTATTGTCTCTATTTTGATATGTTGATTGTGCACATGTGTAACGCACTGAGTTTAGAAAGGAGACATGAATAAACCAATATCGCATATGAATGAGACAGATCCTGAAGACATGAAAGTAAAGTTAAAAGACTTAAAAGAATTAAAAGTTACCACCCCTACCAACAAGGTACACTTTCCTTTTTGGTGGCTCGATCATAGGAACTCCAAAATTAAGCGTGCTTAGCTTGGAGCAATTCTATGTTGGGTGATCTCGTGGGAATTTTCCTAAGATGCATGTGAGTGAGAACAAAGCATGCTGAAAGGACTCGTATTGGTTTGTGGGAATAACTTTCACTCTAACTCTAATACGTCTCTAAGACAAGTAAGAATGATGTTGCCAGGTCGTAGGGCATGTAGAGGAATGTCGGAGATCGAAACTTCGAGTTTTGGTTCGAATTCTAGGCCTGGAGCATTAAAACTAGAGATGTTCATTTAACCCACGGGGTCGGGGCCCGTGGGAACTCGCCTTGAACAAGGTGGGGAATCCCCGAATACACGAAGAATAGGGGAGGGAGTGGGGATTATTTTTTCCCGGTTGACATTTCAGGGCCAAGGATGAGGAATACATTCTCTGACCTCGACCCCGGCTCTGCTCCGTCTTGAAAGAAAAAAATGTATATATATACACACATATTTATGTATGTCATATATATATATATACACTTATTTATATTTATTTATCAAAAACAAAAAAACAAAAGTGGGGAATATTTTCCCTACGGGGAACCTGATTCTAGTGGAATCTCCGCCTCATTCCCCGTGGGGAATTTTATTGGGATGGGGAATGAGATATTGGGGCGGGGAGATGGAACTCCCCGTCCCGTCCCATGGACATCTCTAGTTACATCATAATGGGTGTATGGTCATCTCTAATGTCAATACTTCAAAATCTAAGGTTCATATAATTTCAGGTTAAACCCGATTAGCTTATCAACATTAGGCTATCGTACCTACTCATAACATTAGCTAGTTTACCAAATTACATGTTTGTTTCCTATTTCCTACTTTTCAAAATTGTCAAAATCACCTTGGCTCAGTGGTATTAGCATGACTTTAACTCTGTATTCATCAATTCAACAATAATAAAATTCCTTATCTGAATTCTTGATACTCTTCTTTAGGATTGCAAAGCATTGACTGGCTTTTCCCAATTAAGAAAACCGAGGAGCGCAAGATAGCTTTCTCTCCCTTCTTTAACTGCACCTTTTTGGATTCCAGCTGAGAATCCACAATAACCGTTGAGTTTACCTTCTCCAGCTCCGGTGGAGCAAATTCAGGCTTGTGAAGTTTCAACTGGTTGAATTGTTCTGACTAGATAAAAGGATTTCTGGTGTGTTGTGCCATTTCCCAGGTTGCTCTACCACTTCATCCAAAGATCGTTGATCAATATCAATTAGAGCATTCTCTGCAAACAATGGATTGATGGTGACCTCCGATTGGAAGGCAATTTGTAGGCTTTCTTTAATCTCGACTCAGCAATTGAACTCCAAAAGACGTGTGACAACCCAAATATTGTTGAAATCTGTTTGGAAGACCTTTGGATTCTTGATAACCCACTGTTGGTGATTGCTCTGTTTTTCCATGCCCAAAACAGGGGAGATCTTATTCTACTTAAATTTGTCCACATAATTAACCTTCGTCTCATCTTGTGGACGGCCAAAGGCTTCAGAGTGACTGCTTTTCGGCTTGATCTGTTTTGCTGATAACCATGCTGAATAATCATGCTTGGATTTGAAGCTTTCCAACATTTTTAGAAAGTTTGCCATCACTTTTTTTCCTTGCCTGATAGAATATGTATGAATGATCTTCCTCCTGTTCTAGGCCATAAGTTGCATCTTAAAACCCACCCTTTCTCTACTCTGAACTTTGAGGCTTCAGTTATGCCATTTTCGACTCTTTCTTCTTGTAAAAGTACTGCTTTTCTGATTGTTGACATAGATCTTCAATAGCCTCTTGGAACCAGCAGAGTTGGGAGCTTGATAAAGGTAGTGTTTTTTTTGCTTCCACATCTTCAAATTGGGATAACTCATTCCTGAACCAAATACTGTAGGGAGCTTGGAGTCCAGAATTCTGCATCTTTCCACCTCCATTTCTAACTTACTTTCCAGAAAACTGAAATCTAAGAGAGTCGGAAGGGGAAGGGGACGAGGACAGGGGGAGAGAGGAGAGAGAACAGAGAACTTACCTTTTATGCTGCCCCTTATTAATTTTATTGCTATTGGTATTTGATAATTCATAAACGAGAGAATTTTAAATGATGAGTAATTGTAGAAGTTTTCAGGTGTAATTTACAAAGAAGCCACATTTAGCTTAATAAGATCAAAATATTTGTTCCAAAAGAGCCTGTTTGCCATATGTTTCAGGAAAGAGGAAGCCGGATCCTGAGTTCTACTTGGAAGCCTTGAGACATCTCAAAGTTGAACCAGCTAACTGTATTTTCGTTGATGACAGGTTCGACTTATTGAATTGTAATTGAAATGAAATATGATTGGAAAACTTTAGACATTTTACCAATTTTTTATTATTATATCGTATCAAGTAATATATCGGAAATCTATCCCACGTACGTGTAGTCACTTTCCCGTTCTGTTGTTGAATGTTGACTAAGTGGGGTAGGTCTTCTCCATGCAAGAAACGAAAAACTTTAGGCTGTGTAAGTTTGTTGTTTAGGCAGCAGAACATAGGGAAATCGATTGAATGGAGTTGCCGAGAAGATGAATGTTATATGCAGCAGACTATTAGTCAACTAAATGGACTTAAAAACTAGGTTTTTAAACTTTTGATTGTTTATCTGAAATTTGGATTTTCAGAGGAGAGATAGGCATATGTAGGCTTCTTGTTGAAGTAGGAAGATTTCAATTGATTCATTCAATTCGATAAGATCTTAAGATTAGAGATTTACTATGATACAAATTACTTTTTATTCTATGGCACATAGCAAAGTAACTGCTTTGGCATACTCTTCCTAATATAATTTCTTTGTTGCGTCGAAGTTTCCTTCTTGCATAGAAGAATGTCTGTTGCCAGGATTTAGTCACCTATAAACTGCCCTGCTTGAGGAATGTTTTCATGAAAATGAAGCACTTGAATAACAGCCCATCAAGTCGTTGGATTGAGTAAAAAAGGGATATAAGAACATCATTTCTTTCTTCTGTGCTTTATAGGAAAAAAAAAGGTTATAAAATTACCCATAGCTGAATTTCCTTAGTCTTTTCAAATTAATTTTACTAAACAAATTGAAATCTTAATCCAATTTTAAAAGCCAAAGCAAAAATTTGAACTTTTTTTTTCTCTTGCTTTTAACTGTCAAAGTTTGGTTAGGATTTCAAAACCTTTTATAAAATTATACTAGCAACAAAGAAAAAGATTAGTAAATAAGCATGAATTCTTAACCTTTATGAAATGGTCTCCCACTCTTTCCAATTACACGTTTACTTGCAGAAAGAAGAATGTAGAAGCTGCAAAAGAAGTTGGCATCATTGGCCTCCATTTTAGAAGTGCAGATTTACTATTAAAGGATCTCTGTCTTCTAGGACTTGATATTTCACCTGATACAAGCTCGCCTTAAATCAACTTCTATATGCATCTGCAGAAAATCCTGGGCAAGGTTCATTTCTTTTTTCCATTTTTTAAATGAAAAATAAACTCATTTTTCTTTTAATTCCATTGATCTTCATGTTAAGTTGGAATGCTGTCCTTGATATTGTTCCAGCGGGGATTCTTTTGTTGGATTTTTTTTAATGTTCAAAAATAAAAAATAAAACATTAATCTGTAATCTATTCAAATTATGAGCAAACTTAGCAGGGACTATACCAATTAGGTTTTTCTTCATTGGGATCTTTGGAAGGTGGGACATAATTAATGTGGAAGCAATGCCAACACTGTCTTTTCAGAGTATTACTTTACTCTTTTGATGATTTTTATATGTTACACTTGCTGAAAACATTGCTTTACTTGGTGTTTTGTTTAGAAAGGGTTTTGGGAATGAAATTGAAAACTTTGGTCAGAACTTTAAAATGAAGGTGGGATATCTGTTTTAGTATCTATGATTTGAGGTTTGGCTAATTTTTCACTTCATTTTATTTTATTTTATTTTTCAAATAATTTTATGTTTATTAACTCGGTTTAAATTAATTTGATTGAGATGGGTTTAATTTTGGGGGAAGAAAAGCTACATTTTTATATTTGGCTGGGTTTTAGATTCATCTTGAAATCAAACAATGCTACTACGCAATTTTGATGAGACAATTTGCATATCCCAAAAGAATATTGGTGTCAACGCCTCAATGAATATAAATGGAATAAAATTCAAGAACTTAAAGAAAATTTAAAACAAACAATGACTTGAAAGTTACTCAATGAAATAGTTGCAAATATAACAATTAAACTAAAAAATATTAACATATATATCAACATTTTAAAACAATTATAAGTATATAAAATCTGTTAAAGTCTATTAGTGATCTATTAACGAAAGACTTTGCTATATTTACAATATTTTTTAAAATATTGTTATATGTTTGATTATTATTTCTAAAATTACTAACCATTATAGTTATCCTTACATAATTCTCACAAACTTGCAACCGAATCTCTCCTACCTTTAAAATTATTGTTACCTTCAGGGGTGGATTTATTAAGGGGCCAGGGGACATGCCTCCCTCACATTCTCGATTTTTGTATTTTAATATTAATTTTGAAGTGTTAAATTACAATATATGTTAAATAATGTTTTATTGTTATTAAATTTTGCCTCTGGTATAGTGGTTGTGTCTAAATTTTTTGGATCCACCACTGGTTAACTTAGTCATCATGATTTATATACACCGTAATGTAATTATTCATTCCCAAATACAAAGTAGTGGCTAAAAGTGGATGATTAAAGGGGGAAATGGCGTAAGAACAAAGGAAAGTCGGATGATAGGATTTTACCTTTGACCTAAAGTGGAAGGAAACTCATTTCTATGGAGTTGATATACGTTATCCTAAAAACTCCTACCTCTCAGCAATGTCAAGCGATGGTACTTACATATATTACAAAGAAGTACAAAAATGGGGAGAAAGAGAGTGGAAAATATTACAAGTTAGGGGATAACGGAAGTATGGTTCCTTCTCTTCTCAGGAGCCAAGCTTTCGCTTTTACAACTGATCGGAGAAAAAAAAGAAACCATTTATACATGGCGGAAAGACTATTCCTTTCCACCACTCTCTAGAATATTTGGCCTATTTGGGCCTCTTACGCCCATTCATGCGTCTTTTGTAGGTTGACAAAGATGGCTTTATATAGGCAGCATTTGGGAGGAAAACTTCTATCTTCCGAACTTGTCAGCGACATCCGTCGAAAAGTGTCTGTCGCACGTCACATCAACTTCAACTACCGCTCTTGTCTTCTAGTCACCCTTCTTCGCGTGATAACTTTGTTCCTCGCTGGAGACGTTAATCGCCAGATGAGTTCCTGGTTGTAGTCCTTGTGCGAAATGTTTCTTGCGGTTCACTAGTTTCTTTCTTTATTCATTATCCTGCATTTAGACATTAAAATCGTGTGAAACATGCATAATACGTATGTAAAGTGTATTTTCAAGTACTTATGCGTTTACAACACAAGTTACGCGTTCTGATCATCTTCTTATGCATTTTGACCTCATTATTCTAAATAAAGGGCTATAATAACGGGTATTTATACATGCTATCACTATTCGTAACCCAAAAATCTGATGAGGATATCTGGTGCGTTCTAGAGTCTCGCTATGGTGGAGATGATGCTGGGCAGAAAAAGTACGTTGTGGAAAAATGGCTACAGTTCCAGATGACAGATGACAAGCCAGTTGTGGAACAGATGCATGAGTACGAAAATCAGGTGGCAAATGTCCTATCGGAAGGTATGAACATGTGTAAGATACTCCAAGCAAAAGTTCTGCTGAAAAAATTCCCTCACTCTTGGAGTGACTATCGAAATCACCTAAAGTACAAGAAGAAAGATCTGAAACTTCAAGAAATGATCAGCCACATGCGTACAGAAGAAGCCAACAGACTGAAAGATAAGTTAGCCTTCAAAAATGCAAATTTAGTTAGTGAAAACTTAGTTGAATCTTCCACTGTAAACAGAGACAGGTCAAAACAAGATAAAAGACAGAACGGGAGAACCTTAGAAAAGGTACAGTTTAAGGCTCCTGGAGGAAAAATCAAGAAGAAAAGCTCATCTACTATGTTTGTGACAAGGAAAGACATAAATCATACGATTGTAATCAAAGGAAGGGGAGGCCAAACAACCAAAAACCTGCACCCTAAGCTAATCTTGTTGAACAAGATGATGAAGTCATAGCTACTTTTGTGGAAGTCAACCTAATTGAAAACAAGACTAACTGGATTCTGGATACTGGAGTCTCAAGACATTTCTGCACCAATCGAGAACTTCTCCATAACTACGAGGACACTGCTGATGGAGAATACGTGTTCATGGGAAACTCAATCACTGCAGGAGTAATCAGGAAAGAGAAGGTTATTTTAAAATTAACTTCTGGAAAAACCTTATCTTTAAGTAATATTTTGTATGTCCCTTCCCTACGTAGGAACTTGGTGTCTTTAAATCGGGCGGGTCTTAAGATTATACTAGAAGTTGACAAAGTTGTCCTTACCAAAAACAAAGAATTCATTGGTAAGGGGTGTCTGTCTAATGGTCTTTTTGTACTTAATACTATTTTCATGAATGCAAATGCTTCTAGTTCCGCCTACATAGTTGAATCTGTTGATCTGTGGCATGGTAGACAAGGACACGTGAATTTTACATC
Source organism: Cucumis hystrix (assembly GCA_025688845.1). Taxonomy (NCBI): domain Eukaryota; kingdom Viridiplantae; phylum Streptophyta; class Magnoliopsida; order Cucurbitales; family Cucurbitaceae; genus Cucumis; species Cucumis hystrix. Next base: position 11,299,530 of record CM046887.1, read on the forward strand.
AATTAGGAAGCTTGAAGATTTAAAGCTAATTAATGCATGTGAATCGCATGAAACTGGTAAATGCCATGTATGCGTAGAAAGTAAGTACTTTAAGAAACCTTTCAAATCTATTGTGATTAGAAAGAATTGTTAGAAATTATTCACTCTGATCTAGCTAATTTAAAAAACACTACTAGTAGAGGGGGCAAAAATTATTGTGTATCTTTTGTTGATGACTTCTCTAGATTTACTAAGGTCTATTTGAAAATCAAAAGATGAAGCTAGTAGCATGTTTTTAAAATTGAAGGCAAAAACCGAGAATCAACTAAGAAAAAAGATAAAAAAGATTAAAATCAAATAGAGGTGGTGAGTACTCTGATAGAACTCTTAATGAATATTGTGAATCGAATGGTATTATTCATGAGTTCACTGCTCCTTACTTACCACAACAAAATGACATAGCAGAACGTAAAAATAGAACTCTTAAAGAAATTATGAATGTTATGTTATTAAGCTCTGGTCTATCTGACAATATGTGGGGGGAAGCCATGTTGTCTGCATGTTTTGTTCTTAAAAGGGTTCCTCATAGAAAACTGGACAAACTCCCTACGAACTTTGGAAGGGAGACGCACCGAATCTTAACTACTTGAAAGTGTGGGGATGCTTGGCTAAGGTATACCATTTTCTGTACTGAAGAAATCCACGGTAGGGTCTAAAACCTTTGACTGTATATTTATCGGTTATGCTCAAAATAGTGTTGCATATAGGTTTATGTGTTTAAATGATAAGAGCATAAATGAATCTAGGGATGCCTAATTCTATGAGCATGTATTTCCTTTAAAGAGATCTCTGTTTGTTCCTTGCCTATCTAGAAATATGCATGATCTAGAAAACCCCACAGTTGTTAGTGAAACACCTGAGTTTGATGCTTCTAACATAAGATATGAACTAGAACCTAGAAGAAGTAAAAGATAGAGAACTGAAAAAAGTTTTGGACTAGATTTCCTAAGCACTTTTATAGTAGAAAGGTGCGATGAAATTGACTGCAATTTCACTAGCTTGTTTTTAATAGATGAAGATCCTAAAACTTACCAAGAGGCCTTAAGCTCTGTAGAGTCCAGTATGTGGAAGGAGACGATTAAGAGCAAATTGGATTCACTAACCATGAATCAAACATGGAAATTAGTAGACCTTCCTAAAGGAATGAAACTAATTAAGTGCAAATGGATCTTCAAAAGAAAACAAGACCAGATGAGTCAATAGAAAGATACGAGGCAAGATTAGTGGTGGTAGGGTATTCTCAAAAGCAAGGTATGGATTACTTTGACACATATTCCTCTGTAACTAAGATAACCACTATTAGAGCCTTAATTGTGTTAGCTGCCATACACAACCTTCGTATTTACCATATGGATGTAAAAATTGTCTTTTTAAATGGTGATTTAGAAGAAAAAATCTATATGACTCAACCAGAATGATTCAAATTTCCTGGCCGAGAAAACAAAGTATACAAACTTAAAAAATCTCTTTATGGTCTTAAGCAGGCTCCTAAACAATGGTATGAAAAATTTAATGATACGTTGATAAACAATGAAAAATAAATTCCTCAGATACATGTGTTGACAAGAGCTAATTGCATATTAATATGTTTATATGTTGATGACATGTTGATCTTTAGGACGAACATGGAGTTAATAAAAGATGCCAAGTTGTTCATGTCGTCACACTTTGAAATGAAAAACCTAGGAGAAGTAGACATAATTCTTGGTGTTAAAATCAGGAAAAATGAAAATGGTTTATCCTTGTCTCAATCACACTACATTGAGAAAATACTAAAGAAATTTGATTTCTTTGATGTCTCTCCAGTAAAAACTCCCTACAATGTTGGTAAACATCTTAAGAAAAACAAAGGAGAGAGTGTGACTCAACTTGAATATGCAAAGATCATAGATAGTATTATGTATTTACACTAGACCCGACATTGCATATGCTGTCAATAGATTAAGTAGACATACACATAATCTTGACAAATACCACTTGGATGCCTTACATCATCTGTTGAAATATCTTAAAGGAACGAAAAATTATTGTTTGCATTTTAGTAGATGTACACATAGTCCTGCCGAATTAGAAGGATATTGTGATACAAAATGGGTTTCAGATAATGATGAGGTAAACTCTACTAGTGGGTATGTATTTTTGCTCGGAGGAGGAGCAATATCTTGAAAGTCTGCAAAACAGACTTGCAAAGCCAGATCCACTATTGAATATGAGTTTATAGCATTAGAGTTGGCAAGACAAGAGGCTGAGTGGATTAAAAGTCTACTAAGATATGTACCATTGTTGGAGGCATCTGTATATGTGTCCATACACTGTGATTCACAGGCTGCCATAAGTATTGCCAAGAACAGTGTTTATAATGGCAAAAGAAGACATATATGTCTTAGACATGGAGTTGTGAAACATTTGTTAAAGGAAGGAACCATTTCCTTTGTGTTTGTTCGATTTGAGAAAAACCCGGTTGATCCTTTAGCCAATGGACTAACAAGGAAAGTGGTTCTAGAGTCTTCAATGAACATGGGCCTAAAACCCTTTGGAGATCCATAGCACTTGATTTAAGTGGTTTATTACGATAGACTTGATGGTCCATAGCCTCGTATTGGTTGGTCTATTGCAATAAACTTGATGGTCCATAGCCCATTGTGCAAACAGTCTTTAATGCACTAGATGGATGTTACTAAAACCTTTGAGTGGTCCATAATTTTGTGGATAATGCTGAAGTCTCCATAGCTCTTTTTGAGTAGTTTGTTTTGGCAAACTTGATGGAACATATAACGTGATTGTGAAGGTGGAGCTGCCTTCTATGAAAGAGTTTAAAGGATCTCTTTCTAGAGCTTTCACGATGACCCGAGGTTCATTCTATGTGCATGGCCATAAAGACACAAATCCATATTGCAGAAACAATGGCCGAAACTAGGGATAAAGCGTGTCGTAAGGGTCTCAACTAGTGTTATAGAAAGTTCAAGATCTAATTCACTCTCTTTAATAAGGTTGTTGTCTTACTTCAATACGCATCAATTTAAATCTTTGGATATTGATGTCTAAGTTTAATATCTCATCCTTGCTCTGAACAAACTTTCTCTTGTCTACCTTATAACTTTGCTGCTACAATCATTTGTGGGAGATTGTTGAAAATAGACTATGGGCCTTTAGCCCAATGTAAAGTTAGCTTCTCTGTCCCACATTGATAAAATTGGAAGAAGTAAATGGACATAAATAACTAAGTACTACTAGAGGATTATAAACTGTGTTGGTGGTGATAGTATGATCCTGTCACCATGCGCACCACCGTTGCTGTTTGGGTGGACGAGCTCGAGCAACCGCGCTTATGTGAAGAATGATGTAATTTTTATTACTTATTCGAATATTTTTTTGGTTTCCCTGAGTGTCTATTTTTATTTTTGCCCTGTCGCGTGTCACTCAGTTACGTTGTCCGCTTCCGTTTTGCCACGTGTCGACATTCGAGCCAATTATCTAGTGGTTCCTATTTTTTCAACAGTAGTTAAAGTTGATTTGACTTGAAACGGCTACTTTTTACACTAACATTTTTAGAGAATAAAGACGGTGGTGTAGAAAAGCGTTAATTTGCCACCTAAGTCTGCTATAAGTACCGCCAACTTCACTGTGTACAAAAAGGAAAGGAGGTTCTCTCTTAAGGAGGGCCAGTGGAAGGAAAGTTTTAGAATCCTTCTCCATCTGTAGAAGTTTCTCACTTTCACCTCTTCTCCGGTCAACTTCTGAGTGAGAACTTAGAGAGAGATTAAAGAAAGAAGCTCACCAACCATTCCTCTAACTTGTAAAAGAGCTAAGGGAAATGCACAACAATGAATTTTGTGGCTCGACACATTTCTTTACTTTCCATTTTTGTATTTTTTGATGTATTGCTTGATTGTATTCTTCCCATGGCCAAGAGGCCTACATTTATCAATACAATGCATATTTGTCCTTAGTTATTCTCTCCTCTCTTTACTATTCATCATCTTGTTGAAGTATTTTAAGTAGTTTAAGTCTATGATTATGTGCTTGATAAGATTTATTTAATTACAAGACTCATCATGTTTAGTCTCAGTTTAATTACATCTTTGGATTCTCTCTGAGAGAAGGAATTAAGCATTGGCCGCCAAGTACTCGAGAGAATAAGTAGCGAAGACCTCGTTAAACATGCGCAGAAGAAAGTTTGGAAACAAACTTCATTATGGTGTTTTGCCTCCATCATTTGTGTCTCAAAAGGAGAACAAGTGTGGTGTTTAGGTGTCGAGAGGTTGCTCTCCTTAAATAGAGAAGAAATGTGATGCTTATAAGTAAGGAAACCTAAATATATCGCATGATTTATCTTCATCAATTGTGTCCTGAAAGAAGCAAAAATGTAGTGTCGAAGCGCTTAGAGGTTACTCATTTTAATTAGAAAAGGGTTAAACAATCTATATCACATCAAGAGGACAACTCGCATGGCTTAAATTGCCCTACAATGCAGAGACTTTCCTACCTTCTTAAGGCAGGTTAGTTCAGATTCTATGATTTTTCCATTCCTTTTCACCTTCTACATAATTCTCAGTCTAAATAATAGATTAGGATACTTTTACTTTTATACGTATGATTTATACCACTTAGGAAATCTTTCACTTCGTTGACACTTGGGCAAGCGAAAGAAAAACTTGTACTCAACGCAGACTTAGAAGAAGTACCAAAATCATGGCAAGGAAATATACCTTTTATAGCATGTTCCTCGCCTAAAGGCAAAGTTAGCACCTTTTATCGCATAACCTTGTCTTCTCGCATTGCAAATTGCAAAAATAGATCCTTAAATGATAGATCAACGAAATTATTATTAAGGCGATAAGAGGCACGAAATCAATTTGCATACCCAATCTCGCATGCGATCTTCGAAGAGAAAGAACAACTATAAATCTCACAACAATAAATGTCGAACATCTTGTAACTCATGTTTATACACAAAATGGTTTAGCAAAATCATTTATAAAACATTTGCAATTAATTGCTAGACCATTACTTATGAGAGCTAAGCTTCCTACATTTGTATGGAAATTACACTTGGGTGAGAGAGAGGTAAACTTGCACGACATGCAGATCTTTAAGAAGCAGCAATGCCTGAATAAGAATGTGCCTTTTTAAGTATGATCTCATTCAGTTGCTTGATAGTTACTCGTTTATAGGCTAGCATGATAAAGCTAAGATAGAAGTTTATCCATAGATAAAATACAAAAACCCAAGCATGCTTTTAGACCTTCCACTCGCATGGCTTCACAATTTAATGGTGTGAGTGGCCATGATCGTGTTCTACCTTACACGATAAGACTTCATGTGACAAGAGTAGCCAATGCAATTAGATATTTGTGTGATGAAGGCTACATGAGGAACTGTTATGCATTTTGAGCTTACTTCACCAAGAAGTAGTGACTTCACCCTTGTGTAAGAAAGTTGGCGATTGACTTGACTTTGTCGTCCAATAAAATTCAAGATAAGTATGTGGCGTTGACACGTGGCATTTTGACATTGGACCATTCTCACTGTCGGGCAGAAATAATCATTTTGGCATGGAAAGTGTCACAAAAATACTTATAAATAGGTGAAATTTGGCCATTCTGAAGCTGCTTTTACCCTGAGCTTACTTGAGAAAGAATTGAGAGAATTTCCAAGACTTTCAGAAGATTTTCAGAAGAGCTTGAATCAGGGCAGGAGCTGCAAGGAAGAGTAGGGGAGTTCTCGGCTAAAGAGTTAGGCAAGGAAGCACATAGATTATGAGTAGTTCTTCTTTAAAATGTTTTTTTAAAAAATGATTTCCAATGTGTTTAAATCCTTAAAAATATTTCCATTAAGCCTCGAGATATGTAATTTTTTTATGCTTTCTAAATGCATGCGGTTTATAAATGCATAAAAATTGATGTGAATTGAAATAATGAAATGATGATCTTTTGTACCCTATGTGATGAGAATGTCCCATACTTGTTGTTTGATCTAGTATGGGATGTCTTATCTTTGTTGTGGGATCTGGAATAGAATGTCTCATACTTGATGTGTGATCTGATATGGGATGCTCTTTGCTTGCTGTGTGATCTGGTATTAGAAGACATGTTATGCGTGGTAGAATTGATGAGACTTGCTAAATGTGTTGAGACTACTCCGCATAACTGCAACTTGAAAAAAGAGTGTGGTAAACGTTTGAGTTGAGGAAATGGTACAAAAATGTAATTAAATAAGGAGAATGATTCTACACTGTGATTATAAGATGAATGGTGATGAATATGTTTCTTCGCGTTTACGAGTCTTAAGCTTGGTTTAAAAGGAAATGACTTTCCACACGATTTGTAAATGATTGATAATGAGATTTACATCGTGTTAATTGTCTAACGCATTGAAATAAATTACTTTAAACTCCATATTCTTTTCTACAAAGACAAAGTGATTTGGTGAAATGATTGTAATGAGTTGAGACAAAAATTGATTTATCATAAGTGTTGATAAAATACCCCACTCGCTAGACATTTTCGTCTAATCTTTCAAATAGTTTGTTTTATCCCCCCTCCCCCCAGGTAGCGGAGGACATCCAGGATTGAACTTGCAACCTTGATCGCCTACTGTGCCATTTGGAAACACATCAGTTTGGTAGTGGTCACTGTCAACTCGTATAATATGTAGAAGCTAGGCAAGAAGAGTCTAAATGTCGTTTGAGTTTGTGTATAATTCTTTTGAAACCTTGTACTAAGTGTTGAATGTACTCTAATTTTTAAATATTAATGAAGTCTTCTTATATCATTTAAGTTCATATTTAGTATTTAAGCTTGTTGGTTGAATTTAATCCACTTACTAGGCGTTTTGTATGCTATCTCACGGAGAGACTCACATAGAATGTCCAGGTGGCCACGTCTCCACTAAGTCACGTAGAGTGACTTTTGGAGCGAGGCTTGACATTGTGAGCTTCCATACCTTTTTTTTCCTCACACATGATCGATTAACTAAACTGCATGAATCGCTTCAATGGTTCGAACAGTCAGTTTCCTTTATACGGAGTGTCATTTGTTTCCCTTATAAATCGATTAGTCTGGTTTCGACATCGATTTTCAATGAAAATCGACCTTGCCCGACCAATGCTCACCCTTATTTCTCATGTAATAAATATGTATTCTCATCTAAACTAATATTCTCTAGGCTAGCCATATATACGTTACTCTTTTCATTTTTAAGGTTAGCCACCTTATGAGAAAAATGTGTGTACATTGAACGTTTTGAGCTTAGAGCTTGTCTAAGCCTCAACCTTCATGTATTGTTATTAAGTACCTTTGTGTTTCTCATTGAAGTTGTGTTTTGAGTAGCCATTGTAGATCTTGAGAGGTTGTTCTATTTTGACATACTATTTAGAGGAGCCTAAATATAGTGAACGTGAGAAGATCTCACTCTTAGGAGGGAGTCTATGCATATTGTATTGAGGAGATCTCATACAAAGCTTAAAGAAGCATATTGTGTTAGTGGGGGAACTCAAACTTAGAGAAGTCTAAGTTGAAACGTTGAAGAGCAAGCTATATAGGAGTCACTGTAGAGGAAATTTGTCAGATAAGTACTTTTGTTGTAATTGTTAAACTCTTTATATTATGAAGTTTCATTCCATCGGGCACACTACCCCTAAGATGTAGGTGATTTTGCACCGAACTGGGTTATCAATTTCTATGTTGTTATTTTTTTGCTTGCTTTCGTTATGACCCTCTTGTCGAATATAATGTCAATGATGTTGTGCTTGGCATTGCACCTCTATTAGATCCACTCGTTTTCTCAAATTTAAACTCTAAACTTTGGAGTTGTATCAATTTAAACTCTAAACTTTGGAATTGTATCAATTTAAACCTTAAATTAATAATTGAATCAATTTAAATCCTGTATTTTTGTAAATTTATCAATTTAAACCCCAGACTTACATGATTGTATCAATATAAATCATCTATTATGTTTTATTTTGATACACTTATAAAAGTTGAGGGTTTACTTATTAAAGTTTGTTTTTTATATTCAATAACCACGTGGAATGTGAAAAGAAAGGACAAAAGGCTAAATTTTATTTTTAAAAATGTCCTTTAACTTTGTAGTTTGTGTAAAAAATATTTATAAACTCAAAAGTTTAAAAAATGACTTTAAATTTTAAAAAAAAGTTCAAAAAAATACCATTTACCATTAATTTTAGATAAAAACCGTTAAAGTTTTGTTTAAAAATAGTCTTGAACAATTGCAAAATTTCATAAACACCCGTAAACTTCTAAAAAGTAAAAAGAAAAAAATGTTCTCATTAATTCAATTTTTACACCAATTTTCTCGACTCTCAAAATAAAAAACCAAAACTTTAAGTTTAAACATAAAATTTCACAAAATTCCAAAATAAAATTTCTCCTTAAGTCTAAAACAACAACTAGTTGAATAAAAAAAACGAATTTCTCTATTAACACATACTAAACTATTAATATACAACTTCGTTAAAACATTAAAGTCTAAAAATCTTTTGGTGCTTTATTGTTCTCTTTATTCTTATTAGAGTCAATATGCCTTACTAAAATGTACAATTTTATTGATTGATTTATTTGTATTGTTGAAATTAGGGGAGAAAGAAAAAGAAGAGAAAAAAAAAGGAGAAGGAAGATGGTAGAGCATTATTTTATTTCTAGCTTTTAAAGTTTAGGAGATCTTTTGAAACTTTTAGAAATTGATAGTTATTTTTTAAAGTTTAGGGTGTGTTAATGGCTTTAAGTAGTTCAACATATTTTCTAAGTTAAATTAAAAAAAATATGCTCATAAACTCTGTAGTTGGTATAAAAATCACCTTTAAACATTCAAAAGTTTAAATAATGTCCTTCAATATTAGAAAATAATTAAAAAAATACAAAATAATCTTGAACAATTGAAAAGTTTCATAAATACATTTGAGCTCTAAAAAAGTTCAAAAATATCCTTACTAATCCAAAATTTACACCAAATTTCTTATAAACCAAAATTTTAAGTTAAAACTATAACTTTAAATTTATTTGACTATCAATACATAGTGATGTATCACAAACATAACCAATTTCAATAGTTGTTTTAATTAACATATAGTTAATCATAAAATAAAAAAATGTATTTCTTTTTAACTATTAAGACATTTAGATGTATGAGTGTGAATTTTTTTTTATTTGAATAATTATTGTTTTAGTATTTTGGAGAAATTTTTATTTTAGAATTTTGTTAGATTTTGTGAGTAGTGAATTTTTCTATGATGTAATAGAAATATTGATTCACTCTGATATCAAACTCATGGAAATGTAAAAATATCAATAGAAATATTGAAATATCAATTAATATTGTAAGTTATAGTTTAATTTAAAATTTTAGTTTTTATTCTGGATGTTAAAAAATTTAAATTTTTTAATTTCTTTTAAGTTTAATGACATTTTAAAAAAAAAAATCATTCAAAATCAAGAGTAAAAGTATTTTTTTAATCGTGGCAAGTTGAAAAGTATTTTTTTTACATAAAAGTTGTATTATTTTATTTTATTTTTCTTGTGATTTAGCATATTTTCCCAACAAAATTTGAACGGTTTCAGAGTCTTTTTCACCTCATCCTTCGTCCTTTTCGTGAAGTACCGCCGCCGGCCACCGCCACTGTCGTCTCCTAGCCACCGCCGGTACCTATCTCTCTCCAACCGGTCCTCACCGCCGCACAGCCTGGTCTTCAGTCCACCGCTGCTCTCGCCGCTCCCCGCCGGTGCTTGGGTCAAAGCCTTGTTTGGTAAGGATTGATGTTTTATGGATTTTTGTTGAGGTTTACCCAATACCCATGAAAAGTTAGGCTAAACCCCCTTTATATTCCATGTTTTTAAGTGTTGGATTGAGGTCTTGAAGTGAGAATTAGCTTACTGTCTAGCACGTATGGGTTCGTTTCTGGCGAGTTGTTTCGTGAGTTTTAAGGCCATTGTGTGGACCCTTAGATACCCATTAATAATTGGTTTAAGTATTGACTTAATCTTGGCCTTTGAAAGGCTTAGAGCTACTATCCATTGGGATTTAATAGGGTGTTTCGGCAAATTAGTGTTTGGTTCTCGTTGATCTATAAGCTTTGGAGTGGGTTTGGGTCAAACCACTTATCGGCGAGAATTTTGATGTTTGGTTTTAATCTTTTTGGTTATTTCGGATATTCGGTTTCTTTGGGTTTAAACTTGGATTTATGTTTAGGTCGTAGTTAAGACTTTTGCTGGATTTATGTCTTATGATTTTATTCTTTAAATGTTTGGTGTGCTAGCGTGCCTTCGGATTTTATTCATTTATGTCTTATGATTTTATTCTTTTAGACCTTTATTCTATGAAAATGTTTTATTTATTTTAATTGATTTTTTAAGAATTTTAGATTTTTCAAGCTTATGAATGCATGCAGTAGAAAGTTGAGTTTTTACAGGTAACACCTCACTTTCAACCTTTTTAAACTTGTTTGAAGTGCTGTAAAATAGTTTATAACTCTTGGAGATTATATTGTAATTTGGAACTGAGTTGGAGTCTTTGGTTTAAGGCTTAAGTTGATTTTGGTTGGTTTATTCATTATGGGCACTCTTTGGGATTCTGATCAAGGTTTCGAACTGAGATTTGTTTAAATATTTCATTCATATAATAATTTGATTGATAATCATTTTCTGAATTTTGCGTTTCCATTTTACCTTCAAGATCTCAAATGGCAGACCCCAGCAACTTGTCTTGCTACAACTGTGGCAGCATTGGGCTTACAGATGGTTTTGATGGCTTCTTCTACTGCCTTCAGTGTGGTTCCCAGGCTGATGACATCATCGACACTGGTGTTGCTGAGGAGGATTTGGTTTTAAGAGATGTTGGTAAATCCGGTGGCCCAATCTACTCACAATCTCACACTCGCCGCCGTAATCCAACCGTGTTGAAGGTGGAACCCCTATCTCAGTCTCAACCACTTTTTGGTACAATTCAGTCTGAGTTCTGGGATAGTCTTAATTTAATGGAAGACCCATCTGGCAATGTAGGTGGAAAGGATGATGACATTCTGATGTTAAACGATGGTGTCGGGCCTACTGGTCCAGAGGATTTTGGGTCTGGTGATGTGCTATCTGGAAAACCAAGTTTTGAGGAGTATGCTGATGAAGTGAGGATGAGGTATGTAATGGGGTTGCAGCTGATTATGGAGCTTCAGTGCGAAGTTTTGGTGAAGGAATTTAAGGCAACCCCTATAATTTGTGGGTTGGCTGCGAGCATTTGGTTGAGGTTTGTGACTGCTACACGGGTTTTTGATGGGGATTGGGCCTTTCAGACAGTTCAGGAATCTGAAAGCCAATGCCTAGGTTTGATAACTCGTTACTTCCACTTAAAGTTCTTGTTTATATTTGATTATCCATTATAATCATTTTGATGCTTGAAAGTTTTAACTGAAATCTTTAGCTTCAGATTTAAGAGTGGTACTTGTGGGTAGGAGACTTTTAATGTATACCTTTTGTTTGATTATTTTAAACATGGTGAATTCTGATGGTTGTCTTGAAAACTAAACTTTTTTCTTTTTTTAAGAAACAAATCTCACAGATGTATGAAATTTAGAGAAAGAGGCTGCAGCCCAATTCAACAGAGTTACAATTCCAATTGGTCAAAAGAGAGGATAGTCTGTACAAACTATAGAAATGAAAGATGTACGTTTGCACCAAGTCATAGCATAAGTTCAGAAAAATTATCAAAAGCGCTTCCCTTGTCGTTGAAAAGGCAGTTGTTTCTCTCCTTCCATGTAATCCATAAAAAAGGATGAATCAAATTCGTCCATATGATACTCTTCTCAATGTTCTCATTAGTGTAGGGGTGGCCAATGATATTACATTGGTCATTTTAGCCTATAATATCGTTTGCATATTCAAATATTATAGTTTTTAGTCTATATGGTCATGTGTGATGCCTTTCTTCCAAAATTCTTTGTAACAGGGCATCATTTTGTCTGACATCCTACAGTTTTGCAAGTACCTTTTCTCACCATCTTAGTGTTGGTTGAGTTTTCTTAATTTATTTTTATGTTTAACTATTTTCACCATCTTCGTATTTTGAGTTCTTGCTGTATTTCTTATTCATTTAGTTGCAAACTGAATGTTTCTTCACTCAACAGATCCTGAACGCATTAGACCTGTTTGCTCTAGCCATAAAGACGAACCCCACAACTTTTATGGTCAACGAGTAGTAGTTTTATGGGTTAAATCTTTAAGAAAGAAGATACCATTATTTTGTACATTAGCTATTTCGTTTTTGGCTTGCCATGTTGCTCGGGAAGCAATTTTGCCAACAGATATAATAAACTGGTCACTTGAGGGGAAACTTCCATATTATGCTGCTTTTGTTGACATTGAAAGTCGCATTGGGAAAACTTCAAGGGCTTGTCCTATAAGTTCAAAGCTTATGCATAGGCCCTCTCGAATTTCGTCGCTGCAGAAATTAGAATCGCTGGCAGCATCGATAGCTCATACCATAGGGTTAAATCTTCCTCCAGTTAATTTTCATTCAATAGCTTGTCGTTATCTCAACAAGCTGGCCCTTCCTGTTGATAAGATTTTGCCTCATGCTTGCCGCATTTATGAGTGGTCAATGCCTCCTGATTTGTGGTTATCAACCAATGAATTGAGACTTCCCTCTCGTGTTTGTGTAATGTCAATTCTAATTATAGCAATGAGAATTCTGTATAATCTCCATGGTTTTGGAGAATGGGAAAAGAGTTTGTCTGTTGATTCATATTTCCCACCAAATCAGAAGACGCATTCAAGTCCTGCTAATAATTTTGGTAACATACAGGCTGATAGTGTAAACAGACCCAGATTTACTTCACACGATGTGGATAATCCATCTGTTTCTCCAGAGAACCCCCATCTCACCACTACAGAGTTTCTTCGCAAAATTGAAGCTCGCTATCATGAGATTGCTGAAACTTATGGTATGATTTCATTGTTATTGTATTTTTAAAATTAGACCAACCTTAGTAATACATTTGCTTTTACTTATTACTCTTACTATTACTGTTCGCTTTTGTTTCTCATTAAATTGCCATTTGATAGTTCTCAAAATTGTGTTGGCAGAATACTCTAAAGACTTGCCGACCTATCTTCAATACTGTAAGGATGTTGCCTTTGCTGGTTCGGAGTCTTTGTTTATTGATGATCACGAGGAACAAAAGATGATCGAAAAATTATGGAATTATTATCAGAATGAAAAGGTAATGATTATTAATGACTATCATGCTTAAGTCTTCTGTACCTAGATATTGGGAAAAAAGTTTATCTGGCGAAATTAATCTGTGCATAGATGTTGAAAAAATGAATGGGATATAATAGTGTTTCTACTTTGCAATATTACTATCTGTTGTTGGTATGATTCTTACCATATCAATGTTTTTTAGTTGGAAAGCAACAATCATAATGCAAGCATAATTCCTAACTAGAAAAAGAAAAATTGTTCGCAGGATTCCGACCAAACAGAAGATGTGGATCAAAATGCTGCTTCCAATCAAAAGAGATGGAGGGAAGGTTATGATCGATTATCCAACAAAAGCAAGAAAGTCAAAGGCGAAGAAGACCGTATTAGCGGAGAATCATCGAATAACAGAACTGGGTCAATTGACTCTCGGCAAAGTCATTCATCAAAAAGTTCAGACAATAGTGATGATGATGAACAATCCTCTGTAGACAAAGCGGCTTCATCACTAACTTCCATAAATAAAGCGATCAGACAACTGAAACTCGACATGGAGGAGAAAAGGTTCTGCTACATTCCCCCAAGGGTTAACCCAAAGAGATTTGATTACCTTCACTACTCAAGGAAGATCGATGAGGGTGCACTGACATATGCTGCTCATGCCGATTACTACATATTGCTTCGGGCATGTGCTAGAGCCGCAAAAGTTGATATTAGGATAATGCATATTGGAGTGTTGAGTCTTGAGAAAAGATTGTCTTGGTTAGAAGATAGAATCCATAAATCCCTTCGTCTAACACCCACAAGTGTTACTTGTGAGTTTTGTAGTGATCTGCCTGATCATGTTGACTCCGTTGGACTCTCAGATTTGGATATTTAAGTGATTTATTTAGCTATTCTTTTATTCTACTCATCTCTTTAAAATACATGAAAAATATTGATTATGTTGCAACCAATAAAGCTTAAGCAATCATTTAGGTTGAATGATTTGGGTTAAATTAAAAATTTGGTGTATGGTTTGGAGAGCTAAACTCCAACTTTCTCCTTATTGTAAGAATTTAACCAAGAATGTATAAATAGTAGGTCTTAGTTTTTTATCTGCACCATGTCATTTTTCTTCTAAAAAGTTGGGTTTAAAATCTTTTTCCTCTTTTCCTTTGTCATTTTTCCTTTTTTTTTTTCCTTTTTTTTTTTTTTGCAATGTGCAATAATTAAGTTAATGATATTGAAAGTTTAGTGAAGATTTGACAAAATTGTTCTTTTGGAAGTAAATATTGATTTTTGTGGTGGTTTGATTTCTTTGTTCCGATTAAATTAGCTATATTTCATGCTTCCAAAAGTATTAAAATGTGTTTGTAGCGGCTAACTTAAGCATGCCTTAATTAATAATTTATTTTAGTTCCTAAATTTGAACTCCTAACTCTGTTTTGGCCATTCCTTTTGATTGGTCAAAAGAGTGTAGCTTGGGTAGGCTTGGGTGTCTTCTCCGAAACAACGAAGATTGAGTGAATTTGGAAGGCAGTAATTTTCTTACGAAGTGGAACATCAATTTGTTAGAATGAGCATGTTAGTAATTTAACAAGAATGAGTCGGACTCATTCGTTACAAGTGGAGTCGGATGCATAGAAGGTTACTCTTCTACTAACTTGTGTCAAAAGGATATAATATTCTTATCAGGAACTTAAATCCCTTGAGCAGAGAACAATTATATCAAATGATACAGCAGTTCTAACATCTTCTCAAGTATTTCCCCTTGATTTGTGACAAAAGGTGAGATAGTAGTTAGTTGGGGGTGTCTGCAGGTAATTTGTTTTATAGAAAATAAAACAAAATAACTTAAGAAACCATTCAAAAAGTTTTCCCATATAAATAAAACAAAGATGTGAGAATTTTTTTTAGTACAACTCAAAAAGTAAAGGCCTAGCAGCTTAAATATAAAATGGTCAATATCATATACACTTCGACTTGTAGATGGTGACCATTTGAAATGTAATTAAATAAAATTGTGGATTAGGCTGAGGAGTATCATATAAGTAATATACTCTCTTTGAAAATATATGGATGAGAAAGTCCTGTAGATCTCATTTTATTAAGAAGGTTTTCAATGTCCCAACAAAGAGTGGTGATTTATGGAGTAACTAATCAAAAGTCACCACAATCTGGATAGAAGGATTTTAGCATTGAATGTGGGATAGAAAAGTAGTTTCAAATTATAACCATGGTTATTAAAGGAAGGATACCCAAAGTTTTTAAATCAAACATCCAATGGTGTGATTATTATGAGACAGGTAAAATAGCTATGATATTCTAAAAATCACAATCAATCTCCACTACAATATCGTGAAGGACCATGACTTTGCAAGCATGTGTTTGAGAAAATATCACGAGGCAGTTGGATATCTCATTAGAGATCCAAGAATTTAATGAATAAGAAGTCATTAACCATTAACTAAAGAGTTCCAGATGTTAGCGTCCTAAGACACAAAATTTTAGTTTCATTAAATTTTAAGATTGAGTCATTCCATACTATCTATAGAATTGAGTCATCCATACAAAAATATCATAAACATCGACTTTATTGCAAGCAATTCCAAGCTTTGGGTTTCTAAAACAATCACCGATTCATGTGCATTTCACTTCATTCAAATCAAATAATTCAGATGGATAGTATCCAAATTGTTATAAAACTTGATGGACGCTGAATTTTGATTCGATGGGGGCAAGAACTTGTTATTTTGTTTGTAATTCGAATGGGTTTTCCATAATTGGTGTGCCTAAAATTTGTTGTTTCGTATTGACGCTTCCCATTTTTTATTTCCACTCTGTTTCATCAGTGTTTAGGTTGGATTAGAACAATCTGACCAATGAATTTTACAAGGTTAACTTGTGTTTTTGTTCGTAAATGACTCATTTTTTTAAAGTATAAGAGGCCAAATGAAAAAACACCCAATTTTTAGTAACAAAAGGTTCGAAGATTTTTGTTTTTTTTTTTTTTTTTTTTTTTTTTTTTTGGATATCTACTTGTATCACGCAGTGAAATAAATAAACATAGAAAACCTTTGTAGAAATGTGTGGTGACCCTCAGAGTTCAATTCTAGTTACTCATACTCATTCTTTTTCTATTGCGCTCCCTCTCCCTCTTCCTCTTCCTCTCCCTCTCCCTCTTCCTCTTCCTCTTCCTCTCTCTCTACTTATTCTCAATTATCGCTCCATTATTAAAAATGACATTTAAGATGAGAAAATAAGATGGTAGAAATCACACTATATATGTTTGTTCATATTAAAAATATACATAGCAAGGATCGAGAACTAGTAACGAGAGCAAGAGCAAAAAAACAAGTGCAAGTTGTCAAATTCATGAGAATAAGAATGAACATCGAAATGAAAATGAGCCAGAGTGAGTAGTGAGAAGCCAACATCTAGAACCACCACCGTGCTTCTAGATGGTGAGAAAAAAATTTTTGCATGATTGTTACAGTAATTTCACCATGTGTGATGCATGCAGATGGTCAGAAAAGCCTTGTTTTTCTAATATGTTGCCTTTTTTCATTATATTTGGACCCGAATGGAGGTCATCCATATAAAAAAAATCTCTGACAAGGGAATAAATGATGGTGAAACAGAAAAAAGAAAAAAAAAAAAAGAAAGACCCCAAACTAAAATCAACGTGGAAAATTAAAAATACGTCATTCACAAATGGAATTTTTTTTAAAGAGCCTTTTAAGTAGCAGTCCATATATTTCCTAAACCTTTAGGACAAACGAGCAAACTTCTTAATTGAATCGAAATCCATGATGTACATAAAATGTGTGTTTTAGCTGTGTTTTTACTTCTCCTTTTCCTCTTTATTGTTTTACTACGTTTGTATTCACATGCCAAACTGAGAGCAAACAAAAAGTTGCATAAATTCGATACTCACAGTTGCAATCATTATGTCTGCATAGAGAATTTGTTCTGGAAGCCATTAACGAACTCCTCCATGCATGAGCTGTAAGTTTCCATTCCTCCAACATGCCTCGCTATTTCCATCCCCAAATCCATCCATTTCTTTGCCATTTCACACTGTCCCATCCTCACAGGCACAGATGCTCGGTTCCATGCTGTCATGGCAAGCCATTTCCCCTCTTCCAATGGATACTCACCTTTCTTCAACCCCACCATTATCCTATAAGCTCGTTGGTACATTTCATACACAGCCTCATCATCTCCCTCGCCCTTGTTAATGCTTGTTATGCCAACAAGTTTCCGGAAAACAAGCGCAACGGTTTGATAGTCCGGCGATGGGGAAGAGAGTTGCGCTGATAGACACTCTTTGAGTGCGAAGTTGGCTACTTCTTGATTGAATCGGGGACCTTGCAAAGCGTATAGGCCAATCTGAAGAAGATATTTAGAATTGCAGACCTTTGAGCTCGCAAAACTTTTCACAAGCTGTTGTTGTGACACTGTATCGTTTAGCCTTCCATGTATATCATAGGCAGTGACTGTGTAGATGAAGAAGTTCTCTGCTTCTTGACGATGAATCTCTTCGTTGTTGACTTGGTTCTCTGTGGAAATTAACTTCATAATCTGCATATATAGAACTTTTTCAATCACAGCTGATAAGCAAATTCATAATATAAAGAAAAGAGAGCTTAAAAATTTCACTCAAACTGATGGTGTTTTTGAATTACATTTTCTAAGTGTTTAATTTAGAAAATAAGTTATTTTAAAAAAACAAAAGTGTTTGGAAGTCAATCAGAATAGATTTTTAAATATATTTTAAACAACTTTTAGAAAAAAGAATTTAAACAAGAAATATCTTGGTCGATTGGCAGATTCAATTTTCATAATTACAAAACAAGAAAGTAGTGAACTAGGATCAGTTTAGACAAATTTTACCAATTTTGACTAGTCCATTGGGTTTCAAAATTTAGTTACAGCTTTGAATCTAGCTACAAAGAAAACGAACTGACCAACTTACATCCTACATGATATCAACCCAAGAAGGGAGGAAAAAAAAGGGGTTCTTACCTTACCAGATCTATCTAACAATTCCTTGGCTTGTTTGATTTTTGCGTTTGTCAATGTGGTCTTTGTCTGTTCTTCAGAAGCTATCGTAGCAGCTACAGTTAAAGTTAGTGATCTAAAAACTAAGACATTGTGTTCTTCGACTTGCTCTTCATCAGCCAAAGCAGCGTAAAATTTCGAAGCCAAATGCATAAATTCTGAGCATAATTCAAACTTCCTCTCCCTCCCCATTTTTGTCCCAAAGTTCCAACAAGCCACAGAAAACCACTTTTGTTCCCGCTTCCCTACTTCTGCTTCCCCAAAGAAGCAACCAGGCCCAAGTTCAACTGCCCGGTCACAAGCGCGTTTCAGAACTCTAAGGATTTCCAAGTCATCGTTGGATTCTTGAGTGAGGATGGTAACTAAGGTGCGAAATACAACCACTTCTCTTGCTGGCATAGATTTTCCTGTGGAATAAAAATCTAATAAGCTATTAAGAGAGGCAACTGCAACGGGAAAAGCACGGCAAGCAACAGCTTCATGAGCAGAGAGTGAAAGAAAGTCTGGCGTAAAATCAAGGCAGGACATCATGGATTGGATCTGATTAATGGCTGTTGTATTGTCATTCTTTAGAAGAGAGATTTTGAACTGCACAAGCAGAGATAAACATCAAATTCAATCAATCACTTGGCAAGGTAAATCAGAACAATATCATTGAAGATAGATCTGATAATCCTGCATTATATTTATAACATGTGTTATATGGAAGGAGAGCTAATACCTTCAGGAAAGCACAAGCTATGCTGGGTTCTAGCTGCAGAAAAGAAGAATAGCACTATAAATATCATGCAAGGTCTTGAAAAGTTTTGAGACCCAGATTCTTAGACATTTATTTATTTCAGCTTCATTTGATGGTTTATCATACCTTTTCAGCCTCATTGACATATTCCTGAGCTCGATCAAGCTGAGAGAGACCAAGATAGCAAAGACATAGAACTCTAAAGCCTTTGGCCCGAAGATTTCTATTTTCAATGTCGTATGGAATGTAAAGCATTGATTTTTCAAACATCTCAGCACTAATCACGTAACCTTTTGACCGAAAATGATCTGCGGCACTGGAAAGGAAAAAAAGGGATAGTGAATAACTATCGAATAGAGATACCAACAATTTATATCTAATATCCTGTTCTGTTCATATTTATTTTATTTCATTCTCTAAGCTTCATGTTTATGTTTTAAACTTTCATATTTTCCAACGATTAATTTTAGTCTTCCGATTTTAATCCCTATAGGCAATTTCCATTCATCATTCAACAAAAAATTTGATTCTATTTCAAATTATAACACCTAACCTAGTAATTAAATGTACAAGGACGGTTTTACTAAATACTTATTGAAAAAATGCTCATCCAACGCAAAAAGTTATTTTCATGCAAGGTTTAAACATTAGAACAGAAGGTTTAAATATTCAAAGACTAAAAGGTGAACTTTTCAAATATATATAAATAAAGGACTAAAGGGTGCACTAAATATAAGAATCTAGGCAAAACAAAATTTAGGACTTCTCTTGTATTTCATCGACATTAGAAATGAACATGATCTTTCATGGTTGTCACAGTACAATATCCTTTTTAATAAAATATCAGTGCATTTTCCTATGCACTTTTCTTTTCTTTTCTTTTCTTTTTTTGACGCAAATTTCCTAGCCATATGATTCTGAAATTAGTTTTAATAAAACCCCTTTGATCAGTCCATTTTCATGAAAATAATAATTTAATCTTCACTTAAAATTAACTATTTAATCCTTGTACATTCATAATTGATTATCAATTGAATGTAAACTTTAACATCTAATAATTTAATCACTTTATTTACAAATTTGTAACAATTTAATTCATGTTACAAAAAAATATCATCAAAATTAATGATTACTTTTTGGACTAATTATAATAAGTTTCAAATATTTGAAAAATAATAATTAAGTGTGTAACAACATTTTAAAAATTGCAAATATAACAAAGTATCTGTAATAAACTTTGATTGTTGATAGTTTAAGATAGACTCATAATCTATCTTCTATTATTATTGATAGACTTGAACAAGTTTTAGTATATTTACAATATTTTAAGAATGTTGCTATATTTATTAATATTTTGAATCTACTAGTTATATTTACAACTATACTGATTTTTTATAAGATAAAAGCTTAGAGTTTATAATTTATAATCAATATTAACAGGTAAGAAATTCCATTATACCTTTAACAATAGTTTTCATAGGATAGAGAAAAAATAGTGCCTAAATTATTAAATTATTACTTTTATCAAAAAATTTAAACTTAAATTACCATATAATAAAAGAGGGGCCAAATATAAATGAACTCATTCGTTAATCACAAATTAAATAAAACAAGAAGCAAAACAGTACGAGTGTATTTACCAATTCCAAAGCAGGGTGTGCATGGCTTTTCTCTGCTTTGCAGCAGTCTCTCCACGAAAAAGTGTCAACACCCTCTCATCTGATACCAGCTTCGCCGCAACTCTGGCCCTCACTTCCGAAACCTCACCCCCATGACCAACAACCTTGTGAGCCACTCGCACCGCCGCCCCTGCACTCACATGGCAACGCCCCAACAGCCCCATGAACACTCCCATGACGGTCTCTGCTCCAGCTCCTCCCACCGCCTCAAAGTAAGTCTCCACAGCCGAAACCCAAGCGCTCTCCGGTATTCCCTTGTTCTCAATCATCCCTCGCAGCTCCTTCTCCGCTTCCCCATGTCTCCCTAGCCCCAACCAAGCTTTCAGAGCCAAAACCGGCAGGCTTGGATGATTGTCCCCACAATCTCCATCTCTCAAAATCCTCACACACTTAATTACACTCTCGAACTCTTCAACCTGCAAATGAACAGCTGAAATGAACCTCAATGTCTTGGATCTTAGGGCTTTAAACTCAACCATATCCTCTCTACCTCTTGCTACACGCAAACCTTTCTCAAATAGATCCAAAGCTTCATTCATCAGCTTCAAAGCCTCGCGGAACGCTTGAGTTTCCCCTTTTGATAACTCGATCTTCCCAAACGACAAGTACTCGTCTCCCAGCACTTTGTAGTGCTCAGGAGAACCGAACATCAAACCTTTCGCTCGACTAAGAAGCACCATTGCGAGATTCCTGTCAGAGACCTGCCAGGCCGTTCGAGCCCTAGCGATGTTAAGATCCAACAGAAGCTTCTTAGCGTCGGAATCGACGACTGAAGTTAGATCTATCTTCGAGACGATATCCGAAGCCCTCTCGAAGCATCTAGAGGCGAGTTCGAAATTCTTCAAACCGTGCCATATCAATCCGGTCTTGTAGTAGAAGGAAGCAGACTTGACAGCAGGGGAAGGAACTCCAGTGACATCGCCGGCAAGATAGAGGAGATCGGAGGCGACGTGGCGGAGATTAGCATGGTCAGTAGAGGATCGGCGGGTGGCGGAGGTATTAGAGAGGTCGACACAAGCGTTCCAGAGACGGTAACTGAGCTTCCAGATATGGAGTTTGGTGGAATTGGGGAAGGGAGTGAATTGAGCAAGATGAGTGAGGGAATGACGGAGGTCGTCGGGAATGGCGGGAGAGAGAGGGTGGTCGGCGGAAACGGAGGAGAAGAGCTCAGCCTTCTTGATTAAGGTTTCGATTTGGAGAAGAATGGGATTGAAGAGATCGAATTGAAATTGTGAATTTGATTGTTGTTGTTGGGATTGGGATTGGGATTGGGATTGAGATTGAGAAGGTGAAGGAATTTCTGCGATCCTCATTTGGGGGTTTTGGCGGGAGATTGTGAAATGAAGGAGTTTTTTCTTTTTCTTTTTCTTTTTAACAAACCAACATGAACTGCCGTAGTGTGTGTAGCTTTTGTTTCAAACTTTGGGATACATTTTTATTTAAACATTAAAAAAAAATCGAATTTGGTCATTATTACTTTCGAGATTTCTACTAGTTCATTTCTGTATTTTAGTAGGAAATAGTGTAAAAATCGACCAACCAAATTTATAAGTGTTAAACGAATTTGATTTAATTGATTTGTAACATAGTTGTTACCGTCCCTAATTTTTAAATTCAGATGTTTTTCTCTAGACTATATAAAATTCAATCTTTAAACTTGTTCATCTTTTATAGAATAGATCTTCAATTATTTTGTAGATAGTTGAAAAAAAAAACTATTTATAATCAATGCATTGGAAAAGAGAGTTGGTTGAATTTTTCTATTTATATAATTTAGAGAAATCCCTACGAAATTGGATTTAGGTTGTCTTTGAGCTCAACTTTTGGCATAACAACTATGTGACACAATTTGACTGAACCAGCTATTCAATCCTAAATTTGTCTATCAGTAATTTAAACTAATGGCATTTCAGTTTAAGATTAGCCTAAATTTATCAGTCAACAAACACATAGAGAAAGTTCGATAATGTTGTTTTTCAAATTATGGACAAAAATATGATTAAAAAAATAGGGTTGATCAAATGTTACATTAGACCAATGTTGATTTTCCTTAATCCAATCACCAGGTCAGTATGCACCTAAGTTTGATCAAATGTTAGATTAATGTAGTGGATCGGATTCACAACTTTAATGTTTTTTTAGTTTATTTAATTGTGTTTAAATATTTTTTAATTATTTATTTAATAATAAAAATCATATATATTTTAGTTAGTGATTTCAAAATGAAATCAAACTGTCTAAATAACATTATTAAAAAGGTAAATATTTCAAACATATCTTTTTAAAAAAAAAAATTGAAAATTGAAATCTACAAAAGAGAAATTAATTAAAAGATTGAAATTGGAAAGTATTAAAAACATTATTAATATAGATGTGTGTGCATTTAAGCTAAGAGCTTGCCCTTAATCATCCAACAATATTGACAAATGCCTTCAACATTCTCACTAAAGTGGTCATGGTCATGTAATTTACCTTATACTTGTCAAATTGTCTATAAATAGTAGGAGAATTTTTAGAATTTTTAAATATATAATTTTTTCATTTTTATTTGCTTATTTATTTATTTTAGGAGAATTTTTAAAATAATAGATTTTACAAAATATTTACGACCTATAGTAAATTCTATTACTCATAGTCATTGATATGTTATATTGATAGAAGACTATAAGTGATAGAATCCAAAATTTTGCTATAGCTTACAAATATTTTAATTTATTTTGCTATTTTTAAAAATACCACTTTATTTTAATTATTTTTTTTCAATTTCTATATTTTGGTGCATCGTTTACATTTTAATATTAATGGTATAAGCATATCTTTCTAAAAAAAATCTAAAATAAAATATATTACCATAACTGAAATTTTAAAAACATATTTTTAAGGGAAAAAATGAAGATTGAAATCTTCAAAGTAAAGAAATTAATTTTTAAAATTGAAATTGGAAACTAAATTTTAATAAAAAAAATAATCAAATTGAAAATGAGATGGTGAGATCAATTTTAATAAGAAAATATATTTTTTAGCATATTAAGTGCCTTTTTTTTTTTGTTAACGTTTATGTTTCCTGTTTTCTGTTTCTGTTTCTAAATTTTTAAGAAACAAATTTGTTTAGTAAAGTTTCATGTTTCTCATTCTCAAAATAATTGGGAACGTTTCTCTCTTGACTAAGAATTGGTGGGAACAAAAAAACAAGTTTCTCTTGTTTCATTCCCAAATTTATTTCTTTGTTTCTCTTTTCCTCTTTTCTTCTTCTGCTCGTCTTCTCCTTTCTCATTTTCGTCCTCTCTCCGGCTGGGCATTCTCCCTTCTCGATTTCGTCTTCTCTCTGGCTAAGTGTTCTTCGTTCTTCAGCTAGGCATTCTTTGTTCTTCGGCTAGGTGTTCTTCATTCTTTGGCTAGGCGTTCTTTGTTCTTTGGCTTCGTCTTCTCCCCGACTAGGCGTTTTTTGTTCTTCAGCTTCGTCTTTGTCTTCTCTCCAATTTCGTTTTATTTGTAAAACTTTGTTCCTCTTCTCTCTTCTTCGTTCCTATCCAGCTCTCCATTCCTCTTTTCTCTTCTCTGGCTACATCTCGTTCTCCGGCCAAGTGTTCCTTTCTAGCTCTCCGTTCCTCTTTCACCTTCGTTCTCCGGTTAAAGGTATGTGTCTTTTTCTCTATTTCTTGATTCTTCAGCAAGTCAAAATATGGTCTGTCTCCTGCCGATCTTCATCTCCCTTAAAATTAAGGTTTTCATCACTTGGGTATTGTTTTTGTGATGCGTTTATTTTTGTTGTTGATGGATTGATTTAAAGCAAATCTAGAGATTACCCATTCATTGTTATTTTTTCTTTTGCTATTGAAAATTAGAGGTATATTGACTTGGAGTTTTTCATTCAAACATCACACACGCAAAGTTCGCTTAAACAGATGAAATTTGTGTCCGTTTGAGAACGTTTTCGTTTACTGTTTAATGTTTCTTCTTCTTTTTATAACAAAAAATTAGGCTATATTTGATAACTATTCTCATTTCACGTTTTTTGAAAAAAAAAAAAAACATAAACAGAAATTTGTGTTGATAGTCATTTCTTGTTTCTCGTTTCTCGTTTCTTATGTTATTTTTCATAATATTTTCACTTACTTTTTTAGTTTAATACCATTTAGGGGAATTATAAAAAATAGCAAATTTGACTAAATATTTACGAGTTGTAACAAAATTTCATATTCTATCAATAACAAACCTTTGATAAACACTGATATCCTTCTATCAGTGGCATTAATAGCCAGTGATAGAAGTCTATCAGTTTCTATCATTGATAGAATCCAAAAATTTTGCTATAGTTCGTAAATATTTTAATTTATTTTGCTATTTTTAAAAATGTTCCTATAATTTAATTATGTAAATAAATATATATAATTCATTAAAATATAAACAAATAATTATAAAATATTAAAATTATCGAATATACATAAATTCCATTGCAAAATTAATAATTATAATACAATATATTCTATTAATTATATGTTGTTGAAATTTAATTTAGAATATTATTTATCATTCAATTCATTTGTCTTAAATGATTTTGATTCAAATTCAACTCAATTATATTATTATGTAACTGTCACGGTGTGTAAAATATAAAACATAACCTTAATCAATATTTTAGTAAAAAATTTTATGTAATGTAAAATTCTAACGAATTTCGAATGAACTAAAAATAATAAATTTAAATTTAAAATAACATATAAACAGGCATATTGCAAATTTTAAATTTTAGAAAATATTTAAATAGACATATTAAATATTTAAATTTTGAAGATCAAAATAATATATAAATTTAAATATTGAACCGTTTAAAATTTAAAATTAAATTAAACATGTAAATATGAAAAACAAAAAATGAATGTAACTAAGTAGAAAAGAAAATTTAAAATTAAATATGAAATTGGAAATTTGAAAATCAAATAATACATAAATCTAAATATTAAAAAATTTAAAGTTTAAAATTAGAACAGTGATGGTACAATTTTTAGCATACCAAACTGTTGCAATACACAATCTAGTAAATGCTACTCTATGATATGGAAGCATATCAGAGGGCACCATTATGACATCAATCAAGCAACAATGCCATAATATTGGGTATGTATGATGTTCCATTAATCTGTTAAAAAAAAACAAATATAAGTAGACAACAAAATACATCTAGTATTCATTTGTATAATACTTTTCTACCTGAGCGTGCACCAGCCGGTCAAATACTTGTCGATATGTTAACAACATATTTACTACTTGTTTAGATGCAGGTAGGACACCACTTCATCTAATGTTTTAAAAAATAATAATAATAGTAATAAGTTATAAAGAGTGAACATATCTAAGTACTGGATATCACTAGAAAAACAAATTTATGAATAAAATAGTAGATAGAACTAAGTGGTCGATCACAAATACTTGTCGATATGTTAACAACATATTTACTACTTGTTTAGATGCAGGTAGGACACCTCTTCATCTAATGTTTTAAAAAAGATAAGAATAATAATAAGTTATAAAGAGTGCACATATCTAATTACTGGATATCACTAGAAAAATAAATTTATGAATAAAATAGTAGATAGAACTCAGTGGTCGATCACAAATATATTCCTATCTCCCAATATTTACCCTTGTTCATACAAAGAATCAGTAGTGTTTTCAGTGTATTTGGGTAAATATCTCAAATGGTACTATTTCATTTTCATGCTCTATATATTTCCTTCGTATCCGAATAGTTTATCAACTCCTAGAGCAATATCACTATCACTATCATTATCAGGTTCAAGAATAACAAGATCTTCAGGTCGCATCAACATTATTAATCAATTGTTAAGGTTGGAAAAATATCAGAATCATTACTCATTCTTGATGGAAACGGTAGATATGTGCAATAGAAAACATGATCAAAATTTTACTCTGGTTGCATCTAATCCTATTAGAAATTAACATGCACAACCCTATTTAACTTAAAACTAGGGTTTAGAAAGTCATACCTTCTAGCTTCTGAATTTTCGTAATCTTCTCACGATCTCGAACTCGAACCACTACTAGTGTTGATCCACTATTCTCTGGACTTAAAACAAAGTTGTGGGACAGGATGGGTGAAGAATTTGTGAGAGAGAGATGAAATTTGGAGGTTAGACTTAAGGTGAGAGTTGGGAGAGGAAAAAAACTTGGTGAAATTAATTTAAAGGAAAAAACATTAAATTGCCAAAATGTTTTTTTTTTTCATATGTGAAAAACTATCCTTTAAATAACCTACTTACATGCAAAAATGCATGTAATTAGTTCACCAAAGCTCAATACCTCACATTCCACTAATCATTAGTGCACTTTAGCAGACTAGGTGTTTGCATCTCATACAGCCACATATCTCACTATGAGTTAGTAAGATTATCCAACAAAATGTTGGATTTTTTCACTAACTTTAGTCAATGGCAAATTTGTCTTTTCATCATTCAAGTCAAATAAAAACTTTGACTTTTCAAGTCAAAAGCCAACATTTTGACTTTTTACCATTTTGTCAGTCTTAAATAAGTCTGACCTTCCGAGCATGAATCTGCAATCATTTTCTCGACATTCAAAATACATTTGAATATATTGTCGGTTAAAGTTTGACTTTTTAAAGTCAAAAGACAACCTTTTGAATGTTTACAACTTTTACCACTTCCATCACTTTTGAACTTTTGAGTATAAATTTTCATTCATATTTTTTATATTTAAATCAAATTTAAACATAAAGCTCTATCTTTAATTGATAAACGGTGGCTATATCACATATATTTGTCAGCTTCTCTCTTTTTACCTAATTCAAACAATTTGAATAATTCCATCATACTATTCTAAGCTTATTCCATATGAGCTAGCAAGGGAACCTAATGGACCTGTAGATCATGGGCTCCAACGATCCAAGATTAACTGGTTAAACTCTTTTAGACCGAGCTAATCAACATTCGTCAATTAACGGGTCATTCCTATTCCACTAAAGTTCCATAGTTGCACTTCCTTCACTATAGATATATTTATGTCTATAACCATGATTAGTAAGTTAAATCTTCATAGTTTGTTCGTAAACTTGGTTGGGTCAAAATTACCATTTTATCCCAAGATTACATCTTGTTTCTTAATTAAGTCCCACTTATCCACTATTGAACAATAGGTTTAAGGTTCAACCTATAAGGCGAATCTCTCTCTAGTCAATGAATAGGGTGTGAGGCACATTGCTCAAGATCTAAATTCAGTCCTTAATGGAACAACCTATTTACTAACCCTATAATGGACATGAGTGAGTTCCGTTCTTGCACCTTATGTCTCCAGCTATCCATCCAGTCTTACCCTTGAAATGGAGGCTTATTGGGCCAGCGATGATGAGTTGTCCTCACCTATGCAGATCTAAGAATAATCACATGTGAACAAGAGTTATATAGTTAGCTTAGGATTAAGATTAAGATTAAGTTACCTAGGTCATCAATAAACAAAATAGTCAGTTTTATAAAATAAACAATGTTATAGCGTAAAAGAGACTATTTCATGGTTCCAACCTTATGTAAACTCTTTACATAGGATGCCTCTATTTTCATATCTCTACATGAACTATTCATGATCACATATTTTGTAACTACAAAGCAGGTCGCATCCACAGTGCTCCAGAATAAGGCGTCCAGCCTTATTCATATCCTATAGACCATTCAGGTTATATACTCAATCTCGATCCATGTTTATGACTCTACATAAAGTTTAAGTTTACTCAAGATAGCTTTGGGACCTTAGTTTATTGGATTCAAGATTATAGTATTCAATTTCACTAATAATTTCTCAATAACAACTTTATTGAAAAGAATATGATTTTAAATTTCAAACTACGAGTTTTAGGATATAAATTCCAACAATACTCTAATCAAACAAAAATAATAGTTCAATACCCAAGTCGAAACTCTACTTGCCTAATAAGTCTGAATCCAAATATGCTCACACTTAAAATGTGAGACCCAAGTATGGAATAGAAGAGATTTAGAAGAAAAAGGCGTTTTGAAGGACAGAACGAGTTGAAGTTAGGCGACACAAAGGGAATAACATGTGTTGAACCTCAGTGATAGAAAGGTAGACATTTTTGTGTTGTAATGCAAGAAGATTAGGCGAGGAGAGTTAGGAAAATTACGGAAATTTTCTAATTGTGATTAATTAGTGGACTACGTGTTGAGGTTTAAGTTAAATATGGTTTGGAAAGCTAATCAACCTACACGCGTGTAACACTTCAAGTAGGAGCTAGCAAACTAAGGGAGCTTAAGAAGTGACTAATTCAATTTTAGGACTAGTATAAGAAGAAGGGAATAGAAGAAATGAAGGTTATGTTGAAATCTCTTATAGTCACTTTGCTAAAAGAGGTCACTAGACGAGAAGAAGGGATTGGAGTTAGGCAATCAAAGAAGGGATTGGAGTTAGGCAATCAAAGAAGGGAAGGAAACTTAGTATTTTGTGAGTGGTTTTTTTAAAAAAAGAATAAGTGTTCTAAAGCATCATTTCTGAATATTGTATTGTTGTAACGCATGTTTAACTTTATTAACATTAGTGAGAATGCACTTGTAAGGCCCATTGTCGTGAAGTTACCTTACGCAATAAGACTGCAAGCAACGAAGATGGCCCATGTGATAAAGAGACTTCGTAGAGAACCCTCACCACGATATGAGCTTACTTCACCAGAAAGTAATGACATCATTGTCCACGTAAGAAAATTAGCGAATGATTTGACCTTGTCATCCAATTAATTTAAATCTAAGATAAGAAAATGGCAGAGACATGTTGAATTCTGGAATTGGACCTTTTCTCGCCACCAGCAATAATAATCATTACTGCATGAGGAACCTCCACCAGGAAAAGGCTATAAAAAAATGAAATCACAGTCATTTTTGGTTGAACTTACCATAAGCTTTCAAAAGGAGAAAGATTAGAAAAGTTCTGGAGTCTTTGAAGATTCAAATCCAACCAGAATCTAGCAAGAGCTTGCAAGCTAGTATGAAGGAGAACTTCGAGTAAAGGACGAGACACGTAAGCTGGCCGTTGAGTTCGTGAGTGGTTATTTTTAGTAAAAAGATTTCTAAACTTCGTTGAATGAATCCTTAAACGTGTATATCTTTGAAGAAATTGTTTATATATTTTTCTCCTTAAATTTTCCAATTCCAAAAATACACTGATTTATGCATGAGTTAGAAGGAGATGATCATACCACACATTAGAGGTGACGGTAGCATGATTTAAAGGATGCATGTGATAAGTTGCCTCATAAGTAAAAAAGCATTTGTAATTGATTTTCTTGAGGAAAATGTACTTAGAAATATTCCTTCTAAACTTTGTGGTTTTGCATAATACGTGTGTAAATCTAAGTATGTTATAGTGCTTTATTGTTATTTGAAAAAAGTACATGCAACTTGTTAAGAACTGGATTAAGGTGACTCTTGTATCCTATGCGATATGATACTCCATTTTTGTTGTGTGATTTGGAATGGAATGTCTTATTCGTGTTATGTGATCTTAGATAGGATGCCTAATACTTGTTGTGTGAACTAGTATGGGATGCCCTTTACCTATTGTGTGATCTAGCATTGGAAGACTCGCTACGGGTAGTAAAGTTGACAAAACTTGCTAATGGCGTAGAGTTTACTCTGCATGATTGCAACTTGGCAAAAGAGAGTGGTAAACGTTTGAGCCAAGATGATAGTACAAATACTTAATTAATTTTGCAGAATGATTATGCAAACTGACCTTATGATATGCGAGAAGACATGCGAAGCAAGATGACTTGTAATAACGGATACAAAAATGATTATGATTTTAAATTACATGATTTTATGCTGCCTTAATTTGAATATTGTCTACATTGAATGGTTTATATTTATTGGATAAAAGATCCCACTCACTAGATATTTTCGTCTAACCCTTTTCTTTCATGACTATTTTATCTCCCCTGGGTAGTGAAGAACATCCGACACTGAACTTGCTATCTTGATACCGTGCCTTCTTGATCACATCATTTTGGTAGTGACCACTGTCATCTCGCATATAGTGTAGAAGCTAGACGAGAAAGGTGTAAATGTCGTTAAATTGTATTTTGTTCTCTTAGGAGAAACTTTGTACTAAATACCAAATGTAGTCACTTATTTTGAAAATCAATGAAAAATTGTCTTATTCCACTCGTGTTTGCATTTTGAGTTTAAAATTATTGGTTGTATTTATCTCCACTTACTAAACGTTCAACGTTTATCTCATGGGAGCTACATGTTGGGGGTTTAGGTGACATGCCTCTCCTTAGTCGCAAGAGTGACTTTAGGGGCGGGGCATGATAACATGAATGTTTTCTAAATTAAAGTTTCATGTTTGATGATTGTATGATGGGAGCAAAACATTAGCTTTGTTCCGATCACAAGCTAACTATTATGTACACATAACAAGTCAAGGCAACCATGAGGTGAAAGGACCACATGGCGGTAAGAAGTTGGTAATGCGTTGAAAGGAGCATATTGAGTTAATAGTCTGAGTAACGAAAAATGAATCGAGAAATTATCCAAGGCTTGCTGATGATGCGAGAAATCACAATAGTCTATGTGTGAGAATGAATCATGTTCTTGGGGAAAGGAATAAGTAGAGGCTAATGTGTGATTTATGATTTGAATGAGGCGTTGTAAGCTTGTTTATGAAAAATGAATTTACTTGATTGTACTGTATGCCCTAAAGGATTTCTAAAACCTCATTCACTAAGTATTTGACTTACATTTTAAGTTTCTCTTCCTCAGGTATCAAGGCCTTGAGGCCCAGTTGAAACCGTTAAGACGAGTAGCTATGCGTTGAGGCGTTAGCCGAACATTCTAAGTTTAAGTTTGAAAAAGCTACGCTGGGCGTTGAAGACCTTAAGTCTTTATTGTAAATAAATCATGTATTATGTTTCGGAATGCATGTATTAAGTAATAAAAGAAGTTTCAATTATCATGCGTTGTTTTCTTATCGCTTAGTAGTTCTAAGGGTCCAAGTTCAAACTAAGCGTTAAATACTAAGTTTTAAGTTTAAGGTAGAGTGTTCTGGTGTTTCGCATAGAGGCGTTAGGGTTGCCGTTTGCATTCTGCAACACGAGGATCAGAACCCGTTGTGGGGTGGGGGTGTGACATAAAATAAATCTACATCGTGTCCAAAATATGCCCACACTTTTTTAGAACAAAAATTATACAAATAGATTTTTACAATACATACAATGCAAGCACACCCATAAACATAATTGACAATTAAAACATGCAACTCTAAAATATTCTAATCACAATCAATATATTATTTATAAAACAAAAAATATGAATTTCATACCAAATAGATTTACGCTAGATAAACAAAAATCTTACAAATAAATATACACTGCCTAGACAAAAATGTATACCAAATAGATTTACACGATGAACAAAATCATGAACTTCATATCCTACACTTTTGTAGAACAAAAGTGTATAAAGAAGAGAAAAGAACTTCATACCTTAGATGGTAGAATGAATAATGAACGGTGGGACGATGACGACGATGGTTTGGGCATGAGAGGAAAGGAAGCCGAAGTCAGCCATATGGGAGAAAAAAGGAAGGGTCAAATTTTCTTTTTGTTTTAGAATGAAAAATGGCGGTGAATGAGTTTTTTAGGATTGTTTTATTTTTTTGATGAAGTCGTGTATCATATCCACAACTTCATTTCAAAATCGTGCAAGTCGGACAAAATATCAACACTTCCACGTTGACAAACAGCTAAGCCTAGCCGTGTAACATAACTTCGAATTGTGTAACTGGTACACGACTTAATCGAGTTGTGTTGAATTCGCTACCTTTACTTTTTACATTACCTTTCCAACAACCCATCTTTTACCATATTTATTTAAATAACATTATTAAAAAAATCATATATCGGAAATGTGCGAGAGTCGGGTCCGAACAGGGTATTTTGCACAAGACAGCAACCTCTGTGGCTCTCTGTCTGTACCACCAAAATCCTAAGCAGTTCCAAGAAGAAGAAGAATTCAAACAAAAATGTCGTCTGTTGGCACATTTCAACTACTACTACCTCCATTTCCTTCTTCCTCCTCCTCTTCTTTTACCAATAAAGCCCTTTCTCTTCGTCCTCTCCCCTTCCCCACTTCGCCTCTACAGCGCCACGCCCACCACCTTAATCACAGTTTGCAACATCTCCATCCATTTTCAAAATCTGGACGGAATTTCAGATCCTTCCGCTGCCTCTCGGGTAATTTCTTATTTTCCCCTTTTTCTTCGTTTTGTTCTCCGATTGTTTCGTTTTGTATCTTTTCGGGCTTATTTATTTACATTGATTGCTGTTATCTGATGGAGGCTTGTGACCAACGTGTGGGGTTGACTTTGCGAAATCATGTTTGTTATTCTGAATTGGGTTAGTTTGGAACCGGTTTTTATTGTGAGAGTTGATTGAATTAATTGCTTTTTATGGGGTGGAAATTGCCGGAGATTTAAGAGGAAGAGTTCATTTGGTTTACGGACCTTATGAAGGGCCTTTTAACCAAAAGGCATGAAAAGGGTAAAGCACGTATAATGACGAAAAATCTGCATTGATCTTTTATTCAATTCTCTGTGATTTTACAAAGGAATTCCCCCAAAGTATAAATAGGCAAATGTAAGAACGCTATAACAAAATAACTTCTAACAAACTAACTGACCTTTAACCATTTTGAATTGGTTAATACTTAATAGCTTGGGTCACTGACATTTGATTAGTGTGTTAAAGATTTCTACTGCCATTGAAGCAAGGAGTAGTTTTCTTTAATAAGAGATTTTAGGTGGTATTCAACACTTGCTATTTTTGTTTTTCTTGGAAGAAAATCTTCTTTTCTGAGGGGTTTACTTGCCTTTACTTATGTTGTGCTGATTATGGTCAGAGGAGAGTAATTGGAAAGGAAAGGAAATAGAGTAGAACCACTTGCTTGGTTCAATTTTGCAAAGTATAAAACTTAAAAATAGCCATGTGGTTCAGTTTTGACCTGTTTCTTTTTGTGAATGGGTCTGATAGTTAGTTTTGGGAGGATTGGTGGGAAGGTGAGAAGCCCCTTTGTGTCTTGTTTCCCTAGCTTTATCATTTGTCTAAAATGAGGCTACATTCGGTGGCCTCTTTTTTATCTTCTCAAGATTTGCATCCCTCTCTCTTTGGGTTTTTGTTGTCCTCTCACCATGCAAGACTTTGGAGGTTGTGGGCATTATCTCCATTCTTTCATATCAGGGGTGTATGGGGAGAAGGATGTTAGGGTCTGGAGCCCTCTTCCTTTAACGGGCTCTCTTGTTGTACATATTTCATTGTGCTTTGCCCCCCTCTACCGTCCAGGCAGCCTTTGTTTTTTCTTCTTTTTGTTGGGTTAAATTTCTAAGAAAGTTAAGTTCTTCACCTAAATCTTGCATCGGAGATTGAACTCCCAAGATCATATCCAACGACAATCTTCTTTTGTATTGCAACCACAATGGTGTGTTTTCTGCATATGTCACGAAGAGGACCTGGACCATTTCTTATGGAGTTGTCGTCCACTCACCCTTCCTTTCATGACAGTTATAGTGTTATGGTAGGCATGCTGTTTTGTAATTTTGTGGGGATGTGGCTCGAGAGTTGAGAGGGGTAGTACCTTGTGGAGGTTGAGAGATCTTTGGAGGAGCTTTGTGATGTGGTGAGATGTAATGCCTCTTCGTGAGTAATTTATCAATTATGTCTTATTCTTCTGGATCGGAATTTTTTCTTGTAAGTGGTGGCAGATTCCTTTTTGGCCTTTTATTTGTATCTCCTTTTACATCCTTTTGTTTTTCTTACATTTTTCTTAAAAAATCTTGGTTTCTTATAAAGAATTATGAATTGTCTCAAGACTACATACTTCTGCTATGCATCAAATATATACCCCAACTCTTTAATTTTATTGCTTGATGTGTGAAGTGTCCATGTTAAAATGTCATGACGTTTGTGATTCACATTCACCAATATGAATTGTGCACGTGGCTGTGGCATATCATCATTGTTGCTGTAGGATTTGATCCTATTGTCATCAAGTTTCTCACATAAGAATACTCATTGTGACTTCTATCACTCTCTTGCAAGAGATTTCAGAAATATTCCTCATCATACACATGCACATACTTGCTTTCCTATGTAGCCAAAAGTTTGTTGCATTTTATTTACTTCTTGACTTTGGTATAGACTGTGAAACACCTTCGAAGTAAGCTCTTTTTTTAGGGTTAATGGCTTACTTTTGCCTGTATTTATTGTTGAAGCTACATGTTTAATTATTTACAGTTACTTTTTTAGCGTATTTCAAATTTGCACAGTGTGACTTAACAATATTTTTACTCTAGTATTAGGAAAAACTGATCAATTAATGGTCATCTATTCCAAAAAAATTTTAAGATGAACATCAATTTGTTTCTTACTTATTTGTAATTGGAAATTGGAAATCTCTACCCACACACACACAAACAAAAAATTCTCGAGTAGGTTTCACCTACATCAAGTGCTTGCTCAGAAGACGGCATGAAAAACTAATTATTGAGGCTTAGGTTTTTGCATTTACATTATAATTACTTTTAAGTTTGATAAATAGTCTAATAGATTATACACTGTCCCCACTTTTTGTAGTAGTTGAAAGTCTTTTAGTTTAATTATTGTATTGGCTCCTTCTGATGTTGAATTTTGTTTATATATATATATTTGGCTATGCTCTTTCTATATCCTTTTATTTGCACTAGTACGGTTTTTCCATCTAAAAAAGATCGTGCATTGGCATTGTACTTCTGAAAAAGCTCTGGCCGAGCTTGGTCAGTAGAAATTTCATGAAGATAGCTGAACTATTTCATGAATGCTGGAACGCTATTTCACTGTTGAAAACATTTAAAAAGCTGTGTGGTCTTTCTGCTTTTCTTATGGCAGGATTGTCTCCCGAGCTAAAAACAACAATCGACAAAGTCATTACATCGGAGAAAGTAGTTCTGTTTATGAAGGGATCTAAAGACTTCCCACAATGTGGATTTTCCCACACTGTAGTGCAAATATTGAAGTCTTTAAATGTGCACTTCGAGACTATAAACATTCTAGAGAACGAACTGTTGAGACATGGACTGAAGGAGTATTCAAGCTGGCCAACCTTTCCTCAGCTGTATATTGATGGAGAGTTCTTTGGTGGTTGTGACATAACAGTTGGTAAAGTTTCTGGAATCTTTTTTTCGTAATTGATGATACCCACGAAGATATCTTTCTCTTGAATAGGGGAACATAAAAGGGGTAGATATTGGCTGATACTTTTGAAGTTTTGGAGATCAAAGCGTATGTCGAATAAACATTTGTCTTTCAGGAACTTGCTAGATCCAAAATTGAAAATTTAAGGACTTAAGTGCAGCAACCAAATAGACAAATCTCAAAGTTCAGGAACTGAAATTGTAATTTAACACTTAACCTTTTGCCATAAAAAATCATTTGTCATTGCTTACAATTTTCTAACGAACATTCGATCAAAACGTGTCATTGAAACATATATTTTCTATTTACTTTATGATTTCGATGAAATTTCTACGTAGGCAGGTGTTCAGAACAAGGGAACTTCATTTAGAAGTCTAATGAAGTCTTTTTTTTTAGTAATGTGATTGCTTGAAGATGTTTGACATGTAAATAGACTCAAGTTATTTAATTTCTTAAACTAATTACATCCTCCTGATTTTAATTTTTTATAATTAATTATATTAAAGTCTTAGGAGAGTACAATATTTAGTTTTATAGTAAAAAAATTCATCTTCTTTCTTACTCTTTGTTTCTTTTTGGTTACAGAAGCATACAAAAGTGGAGAATTGCAAGAAGTGTTGGAGAAGGCAATGTGTTCTTGAAGCGCAGGTTTGGCAATCCTTCTTCACTTGATTTTTAACGATGGAAAGATGTATATCAACATGACATTTATGTTACTCAAGGCTTCATTACAAATGGTAAAAACCAGTTACTTGTTTGTTTGAATGTCTATTTCTCACCTGGTTAAAAGAAAAATAGTTTCGCGAGATTAGTTGAAATGTGTATAAACTGATTTGAACAATAAAGAAAATTGTTGGAAACATGAAAATTTAAAGTTTAACGAGCCCTCTATAAAAATTTTATGGATATTTTAAGTTTAAGGGAACATGTTAGACACCATCTTAAATTTCTAAAAAAAAACACAAATGTTAATCTACCATTGCGATATGCCTACTTTAGCAAGTAGTAAAGATTTGAACCTACGATCTTTTAAAATAAGTTATGTGCAACTCATGATCATCTCTGTTTCTATCCCCATTTTTCTCATCCAAAAAATGCAATTAGGCGAAAAATTGGGAATACACAATGGAAAGATTTATCAAAAGATGTTTATCATGTTGAGCTTATTATAGACATGAGTCCATGACCATCGCTAACGTAATACGTTATAACATGCTTAGTATGCTATGATGTAGGCATAAAGTTAAATTTTATACGTTTGTGTTGGGTGAGTTATCATAAAGGACTCTAGTTGTCTCACTCTTACTGCAACTCTCTTGGATCAAATGCTTCCTTGCATAGAATATATAAAAGCTTCTATGTGGTGATTTTTAATAATTCTATTTTACACTTCTATTATAGTTGTTAAAATATAAAATACGTTGGTGTGGATGATAGGCAATTCTGTCGTTCAAGCATAAAATTGTTTATTGTAATTTATTTGCTAATTATTGTTAAAATTTCACATAATTAAACACAATTCATGAACGCTGCTCTCTATAAATTTTTAGGGTTTTTATTTTTTTTAGTTTAATAAATATACAGCACAATTGTGCAACAGGAAAGAAATGGAAACAAGTCATTCATGACACATAGTGCATTTCCTATTTCTTGTTTTCTATTTCTTTTTTCGAACGAAAAACGAGAATATGTCTACTAATTTTTTTGTTTCATGTGTTTCTGAATGAAAAAAATAAGAACAGAAATTCGTTTGATAATCATATATTGTTTTCGTTTTTTTGTGTTTTTTTTAAATATTTTTGTTTATTTTTTTAAATATTTTTGTTTATTTTTTTAAATATTATTTAATTATGTAAAAGTAAAAATAAAAAATATATAGAGAAATTGTTATGAATAACCAAATAATTTGAAGCTATTTACAAAATACAGCAAAAAAATGAATTATGGACTAAATAGAGTGATTATTTTTCTATAATTGGTAAAAAGTTCCAATATTTTGTTATTTTTGAAAAATATATAGCATTCATTCAAATATATATAAAAACAATTATAAAACAAATACAAATATACAAATTTAATAATTATAATACAATAATTTTAATTAATTATATCCTGTTAAAATTTGATTTGAAATATTATTTATCATCCAATTTATTTCTCTTAACTCAATTACATTCCATTCATTTCTCTTAACTCAATTATATTATTATATAAATATCGTGGTCGTAAAATATTAAAGATAACTTAAATGATTGTCTTAGTAAAAAAATATATAATCTAAAATCTAAATAATTTCGATGATACTAGAAATAATAAAGTTAAATTTAAAACAAGAGAAATTGTCAAGAATAGAACATTACAACATTTGACAAAATATTTAGACTTCATAGAAAAATCAAAGTGTAATCATTTTTTACTTTTAGTAGTTTTGTTTTAGGGAAATTTTTAAAAATGGTAGATTTTACAAAATATTTACAAACCTATAGCAAATTCTATCACGGATAGTCATTGATATGCTATAATGATAAAAGACTATCAGTGATAGAATCCAAAATTTTGTTATAGCTTGTAAATATTTTAATTTACTTTGCTATTTTTAAAAATGCCTCTTTGTTTTATGGAGAGTAAATAGTTTGTCAATCTTTTTTTGTTGAAAAAAAACCCCTTAAAATAACATATCAACATGGATATTGCAAAATTTGAAATTTAAAATTTAAAATTAAATAAACATTTACAATTTAAATTTGAAAGATCAAATTAACATAAAAATTTAAATATTGAACCGTTTAAAAATTAAAATTAAAATAAATATATAAATAGAAAATAGAAAATAAAAATAGCTAAATAGCTAAATAGAAAATAAATTTTAAAATAAAATCTAAAAATTCAAAAATTAAAATTAAATTAAACATATAATTATAAAAAATTGAGAGAAAA
The DNA here is from genome assembly GCA_025688845.1 of Cucumis hystrix. Classification (NCBI taxonomy): domain Eukaryota; kingdom Viridiplantae; phylum Streptophyta; class Magnoliopsida; order Cucurbitales; family Cucurbitaceae; genus Cucumis; species Cucumis hystrix. The sequence goes on from CM046887.1 coordinate 11,338,441, forward strand.
TAAATAAATAAATATATATATATATATATTAAACATATATATGAAAGATTAATAAAAGGGAAAAAAACAAATTAAGAAATACTAAATTTATAAATATGAAAAGAAAATAGACCCAATACCTTTGAGGTGGATATAGACTTGTCCTCCAACCAACGAGCAAATTAGAGATTTTATATCATAAAAAAACAGAATTAAATAAAATGGAAACATAAATGAGAGACTATTTTTCATAGTTTCTATTTTTGCCCAATTTTTAGAAATATTTCTTAAATTTTGGAAACGAAAAACAAAAATGGTTATCAAACGAGTCTATTTCTTACAAAATGAGAAACATGAAACATAGAAGTTATCAATCTATTTGATAGAGAATCTGAAAACAAAGTATTCAATAAAAACAAAATTGTATTTTATGTTTCAGGTGTGTGTTTGTTAACAGTTTCAAAAATTAGATTCTAGTTTTAAAAAATGTTTAAATGTGTTTCATACTATATATTTATAAATCATAAAACCAATCTTATTCATCTACCAAGATTTAGTTGACAACAGACTATTATTAATTTATTTATGAATATAATTTATTTTAAAAAAGTTAATTAAATTGTATCTACAATACGATCGTAATTTGTATTCTTTGTTGAATTTTGTTCTCATGTAAACTTTTTTTTTTTTTTTCAATTCGAATTTTCTACCTTCATTTAACAAACTAAGAAAGTATTTTATAAAAAAAATTTCAAAAATAGCAAATTTTACAAAATATTTACAACCTGTAGCAAAAATTTTAATCTATTACTGGTAGTCACTAATATACTACAGTGATAGAAGTCTATCAATGACTATCATTGATAAAATCCAAAATTTTACTATACCTTGTAAATATTTTAGTTTATTTTGCTATTTTTAAAAATATATCTATTTTATATGGATGTGAATTAACCTCCCCGCTAAAATCTACCTTCATTTAATTCTTTTTATTACTAAAACTTAATAAAATCTACCTTCATTTATTATTAACATTTCACATACATAAAATTAATGTTCAAAAGATTGTTAGCCACATGCATTGCATGTGTTTTATAACTAGTTATTATAAAATTGGCTATGTTTGGAGAATCTTTATATGCTCATTTTGTTCGTACATTTTTTTTTTGTATGAACTCTCATATTATCTTTCGGTGAGTAGTTGTAACTTTTTTAGTATTGTTTTTTGTTGAGTGGTTGTAACTTTTCCAGTATAGGCGTCCATTTAAAATATAGTAGAATTGACTTTTTTAGTGCAATTGATGCTAATAAGATCCTACTCTTTGAGATAGAATGCAATAGATATCATTTGGATACATCTTTTCAGAGTAGAGGTGGTTACTCACATTGAATTAATATTGTGCATTGATTCTTACCGTGTATATGTAAGATAATCGTGTAAAAGAAAAACAGAATTAGCACTTGCATTTACCTACTTAAAAAAATAATTTCATAACATTCAAAGTCCAGGGAAAACATTTAATTGAACGAAAGCAGGACTTTATATGGTAAAACAATGCATTATTTGATGCAACTTCACAATAGAATTACAATAACATTAGATTAAAAAATATTACATTATGCACAAAAAAAAATTTAAACTATGAAAACTATTATGTTTTAAGTTTAGGAATCGAAATAGGATTTAAACAATTAAAATAATAATAAAATAAGAGGGACATTTTCAAAGGGGTGTTTGAAAAAATAACCAAAAAAATTATGATAATAGAACCAATATCACTATATTTTATAAATTAAAAAAAAAAAAAAATTTTAAAAAATAGTAGATTTTACAAAATATTTACCACCTATAGCAAATTCTATCATTGATAGTCATTGATATGTTATAGTGATAGAAGACTATCACGGATAGAATTCAAAATTTTGCTATAGCTTGTAAATATTTTAATTTATTTTGCTATTTTAAAAAATGTCCCTTAAAAAAATAACAAATTTAAAAGCGGATAGTCATATGATATATCTAATTACTTATCATATTTGTCATATTTGCAATATGCAAAAAAATGGATATTATATACTGCTATTTAAAAAAATATTTTTGTAATTTGACGTAATTTTCGACTTTCAAATGTAGTCGAATGAATTAAAATAAAATTTCAAGTTTTACAATGATAGGCACCCATAATATGATTAGTAGAATCTAACATTTTATTATATTTTATAAATACACAATATTTTTTTCTTTTTTTTTTTTGTCTTTTTAAGAATAATGAAAGAATACAAACTATTTATGAAAAACAAAAAACTAAACAGCAAAAACTCATTAGAGTGATTTTGAAGCGTAAATAGGTTGGTTCATCTCCCCTTATTTGTGTTGTGATTTGTAGTAATTTGGTATAAAAAAATTTATATATTAAAAAATGAAATAGAAAGCACATTTTATCGTTTGTTAGACGCCAGACTCGTCAGATAACCGTAGAGTTTAGGATTCCTTCGAAAATCGAAACCCCTGCTCAAATTCCTTCCTTCTTCGAGTCTTCAACCCTCATACTTCACAATGACTGTCGCACAATTCGCCATGGTAACTTCTTCTCCATCTTTCTTTCTTTCTTTCTTTCTTTCTTTTTTTCCTTCTTCTTCTTTTTCTTCTTCTTCTTAGTCTTATCCTTCTTCACTCTTATCTTCTGATTTCACAGAGTCGCTTAATTTTGCTGCAAATTGTAGTAATGTTCTCTTAGTTTAGTTTTCCGATTTTTTCATGGGCTCTAGCATATTTTATATTTTGATTAGTTGACTGTGAAGAACTTGGTAGTTTCTGGATCAGGGTATTAGGTAGTCCGGATTTTTAATTTAATTGATTTTTTTTTTTTTTGGCTGCTGGGCTTCGTTTTATATGTGCCAATTTTTTTTGAAGCTTCGGTGATTCGAGATTGTTATATATTTTAAATTTATTTTTCCTTTTCTGATTGGATTTTGGTATGAAAGACCGAATTTTGTTCTGCAAATGGAAGTAATTCATACACTGAATTTCAAGAAAATGTGATGCAGTAGGTTTTCCTTATTTCTTGTTATCAAATATTGGAAATCTTTTCTGAAAAAAAATGTGTTCTTTGGGTTTTAACTTTTGTATTGCCTCTGACTAGTACCTTGATTCATCTGGTTAAAAAAACACTCTTGGTCCCTAAACTTGAAGTAAAATAACAACTTAATCTTGAACTTTGGTTTGTGACAATTTAGTCTTTGTAGCTTCAATTTTGTAATGATTTAGTCATTGAACTTTAGTATGTAACAACTTTGTCCCTTTGGTAAAAGAATTCATCAAAATTAGATGTTAATTTTTATTAGTTTATCATGTAGTCTTTGTAATTTATAAAAATATTGAGTCCCTTATTAGTTTATTGGTTTATTTATGCAATAAACCTCATTAGATCTTAACACTAATTTCTACAATGGGAGCTAAATCATTACAAAATTTAAAGTACAAGAACTAAGTTGGTACACAGTAAAATTTAGGGACTAAATTTTTACAAAACTGAAAGTACATGGACTAAATGTTGCAAACCAAAGTTCAAGGACGAAATCCTTATTTCTATGAAAGTTTAGGGACTAAAGGGGACTTTTAACCATTCATCTAAATGGATTTTAGGTTTTCATTTAGCAAAGAAAAGAGGAGATTTGTAGTATTATGCACCAGAAGTTCTGGGCAAGTTAATTAATGTCTGAAAGAAAATGTTATAGAAATGAAGGTATCTTCTGCCATTTTCAGTGACCAGTGTTTAAAAGCCTTCCCGACTCCGGACCTAGCGCTTGGCATGCAAACAAGGCATGCATTAGGTGCGCATGTCTTTTGTGAAGTCCCATAGCCCAAAGTACTGGCCCTTGGGCTTTTTTTATTATTTTTTTTAAATAGTAGTTGTTAGGTTTTTTTGTCTGTAGTAACTAAAAAAAATAAGCTTTACTAAGACTAAATTCCAAACTTTTTGTGCTCAGGGTTCCTTTTCCTATTCACACTTCAATTATACCTTCTAGTCTTTATTTAGTAGTTTTATGTATAATATGTGTCTCTCCTATATGTACCACGGTTTTGTTGCGCATTGCATTTAAGTCCCAAAAGACTATTGCGCTTTATTACGTCTTGAGCTTTAAAAAAGAGTTTGACTTTCTATCTTCGAACTTGCTGTACACACATTCTAATCTTCAAAAGCAGCTTTCTCACTCTCTTTTTCCCCCTTTATGCTAGGATAAGGTAGATTCTTGTGTGTTTGAGCAGAGTTGTTTACTAAAATATAAATATTCTAGAACCTTAAGTGGATATCTAATTGTTAGTACGTGCTATTACATAATCCTACATTGTACTCTTTTCGTTAACTTTTTCCATTTTTTTTTCCGTTATGACTGATATCTGACTCTCCAGGTGGAGGAGTTGGCCTTTCTTGTTAAGGACAACCTCCCCAGCAAGCATCTTATTCTATCGATGGAAGAAACTTTCATCAACTTTCTTCACGATGAAACCAGGTAATTGTTGGATGATGGTTAGATGATGTTAGTTATTGAATTTTAAAATATTTTCGTATTTCATTCCGCCCGATGGTGATGGGACAAGTGGAAGATTATGGGCTCAAACAACGGTAGCTATGTATCTAGATTGGATCCTGTTAGACACTAGATATTTAGTTTGTGTTGGTTAAGGGGCATAAGGGGTTATGGGGGAACAAACGAAATGGCCGTTGGAAGAAAAAAAAAGATGAAGAACCTTCCAATGAATATACAATGACACAAACTAAAGAAAAGCTTCAGATTCAAATTCAAACAAATGGGGTAGTTTGGTTGCTTATTGGGCTGGATCTCCAATTCATTTGCAGGCTGAAGAGAAGGTTGTTGGTTATGTGTTTTGATTATGCTAAAAAAAATGGAAGAGGAAGAAGAAGAAGAAAAAGTTGCCCGATTTTGTGATCGTGAATGTAAGCACACCTTGAGGGCAAGGTGTCTTTGACGGGAGGACTAATGTTAAGTACTAGATATGTAGTTTGTGTTGGTTAAGGTGTACAAGGGTAATTAGATAGATACAGAGTTACTAGTAGTTATTGTATGAGGGTAGTTACTAGGGTGGTTACTACTTGTTATAAATAGAAGGAGGGTAAGTGGGTGAAGAATAGGTTATCCTGTTGAGTGATCTAGGGCTTGAGTGAGAATACTTAAGAGGGAGGTTCTAAGTGTGTTATACTTAGGTTTTTCTTGTATTTCTTTATAGTTATATTTCATTATATTCAAATTTTCTTCTTGTTAGGAAGTATCCTAATAGATCCCTCCCCCCATAAGAAACAATTACTTTGTGGGTAATATCCTAATGGGCTGCCCTTGCCATTTTTCTATGAACATTTTGGAGCAGAAAGGTCAATTTTTGTTATCTCTCAATAGGTGTTTGGCTAGCTAATCTAGAAGATAGTAACCACTATTCCTTCGTTTGGTTCTTAACTCACATTATGGTTCTTGCCCATTGGAGAATATCTTGAGGTTTACATTGTTCTTTACCCATGGCTTTTATGGTGGCCACTAACTTTTTAGAATTTATTTGAATAGCAGTTCAGATGGAATCTTGGAGTTGAAACCAATGGATTCATACAACCGTCTTCTTTTGCATCGCCTTGCTGATATTTTTGGGTACATTTTTTTCCCTTCCATGCATGTTATTTGTTCTAGTTCGTTGTGAGGTTGAATTTTTTATTTTCTTGTTACACTTCATGTCAGCCTCTCTAACTTTGTACTTCTCCCCATTTCTCTGCCAGACTTGGCCATCTATCAGTTGGTGAAGGTGATAATAGACACTTGGTTTTGGAGCGATACCCAGAGTCATCGATGTATGTGAACAATTCTAGATCTGACTTCTTTTTGTTTAATATCTTCATAACGTAAATTGTTATTGATAAAACATTTTATCCGGGCATCTATAGCAATTATACATTGAAAGAATTGAATAAGCCTCTTCCTCATTCTTCTTTCCTAGAAGTCTTCTCCACAGAAAGATCAAAGAAGTTCTACTTTAGTTTGGAGTTAGGCATTTGAGATTTGTTATTATGAATATTCAAGTACAGACAGTATACCATCCTCTCTCTCCCCTGCTTTTGTATTCCAAGTTCTCAACCGCTGCTCTCATTCCAAATTCTGCTTGCATTCATCATTGGAAAAGGAGACTTCCTCACGTCCACTCAGGGAAAGAGCTGGACTACACAGCATTGCCATTGGCTATATGAGAAGATGGACTTCTTGTAATTCTCATCAAACAAGTTTTATTTGTGACAAAAGTCCTTTATTTCTTCATCATATTCATAGTTCTCATCTATTTCTTAGTTATGAATATATTTTGGGATCCAATCTTTCTTTCATCTTTCAAATAAGAAACCAAATTTTATGATATAGCTTAAAGTGAAACTAGGCTTCTTATATTTACAAACTGTGGTACCATAGGGACATGGTAGGACGGGTGATACACTGATACTAATAAAGCTCATTTGTTCATAAAATTTTTGTCTATTGCAGACCGTCCATTCTTGTGAGTGATATTCTGTGGGAGTATGATGAACCTCAAATGTCAACGATACCACACCAACTATTAAGGAGAAAGGAAAATTCTTCTGGTATACTTATTATTTTGTGACGGCATAAGCAGTACCTGCAATTGTTTCAGTTCATGCTATTTAGTATCAATTACAATTTTATCATCAGAAAGTTTTCGTGTGCATTTATTGTTAGAATTAGTGGGCTTTACCCACGGAAGGATTTATCCTATTATCCTTTCCTTTTTTATCATAAGTTGTAACCTATTTATCTTCCCTCTTAAATCTTTTGTTAATATGAGAAATTAGTAAGACAGTCAATTGTGGTTTTTCTCCCAGTACTCGGGTTTCCATGTAATTTGGTGTCTACTTTACTTTACCGCTTTTAACATTTATAATGGACTTAAGGCCATTTGAAGGCTGCAGAGGAGATGGTATGATGAATGTGGAATATTTATTTGTGAAAATTCCCTACTGTGCTCTCTCTCTCTCTCTCTTCACTTTAAATGGCATTAGAAGGAATGCCACGGTATGAATAGAGTAGAATAAAAGGTCTTCTGACTTCTGAGTAGGATTTGATAGGGATTCTGGATCTGAAGTTTGAAGTTTAGGGTGAAAACGACCTCTTTAATTGAACGAGTATCTATGCAAATATCTCATTTTAGGGAAGAAAATAAAATGAAAAAATGTTATTCAAGTTTGCACATTTAACAAAGTTCGTTTAATGTCAGTTCATCATATTGGAAGTTCTCATTTATTATGTTGAATGCCTATTATTTATTTTACTTGCAGATTTACTTTCAAAAAATTACAAGAAACTGAGTTGCCTATACTTGATGTTTTGTTTCAGCGAGTTCAACAAAATCATCTCCTCAACGTTCGCTTGAAGAGAGAGAAGCAGCTTATCTGGCTGTCCGTGAGCGAATTTTCATGACGCACATTGAAGAGGACAACGAACCCCTGAAACCAAAGCCACGATGTGATCCTGCAGTTGCACGACGCATGATTGCTCATGCACTGGGTCAGCGAGTTAATTCATTATCGGAGGATACTAATTGCCATCGCAAAGTGCAAGGAGGTGTCACGAACAATGCATACATCCAAGCAAGAGGTTCGAAGTTGCCTGATTCTACTGTGGAAGCCATTAACAAAACCATTTCACGGTCGGATCAATGTGTGAACTTGAACAATGAATTGGATAAGAATTGTAATCCAGACGTGTCATTGGCAAGGGGAAGTACTGCTGCCAAAATGAAACCTGACAAGAGTTATCCAAAGGCAAGTCATGTCGACAATGGGCACTTGAAGAGAGAACAATTAGGAGCTGCAAAGAGGATGTTTTCTCAGGCTTTAGGCAAGCACTGCCGAAAGAATGAATCTCTTCAAACTCGTGGGGAAGCAGATTAAAATGGAAACAAAGATTCAAATACATCTGCAGTAGCTATTGTTTTCTGGCATGATCTTTTGTCCTATTCACAATTTTTTGAGTTGTCAAGATTCCTGGTGCTAACAAAAAGATGAATGGGACTGTGTGATGACAAATTTGTCTATGTCACATGGTCAATGGTCGTCAATGGTGTCATTGGCGAAATGATCAGGGTTGGATGCAATGCCTATGGCTGCTGTTGCCAATTCAGTTGGCAAATCTCTAGCTTATGTATTCTGGGAATTCAATCTGGTCGTTTAAGCAGCACTGTGTGAGGAGATCGAACTATAGGTTCGAGTGGAGTTGTGTGTAAAGGTTGTGGAAATCAATTGGGATCGAATTTGTTCACTGATTGAGAGCACATAGCGGGTTGTGTCGGGTTAACATAGAGGTTTCTAACTTAAATTTGTGTTGGTACTTGACTGTTTATATTCTCTCTCTATCTTTGCTGATGGGATAAATAGCGTCTCTTGGATTGTCATGGTTATGTACCTGACTCGACGATATCGGGCAATGCACTTTGTTTTATGTGAGATTGTAGTGGTTGGATTTTAAGCTTTATTGTTCCCTTTGAAATCTAGAGGTATTGATACATTCAAATCGAAATGTACATGGACTTCAAGTATCTTTGTTTTTTGTCTAATGGAACTATAGGGCAAGTTTGCGGTTCATTTTATTATTATTATTATTATTATTATTTTATGGGGGGAGGGGATTTCTATTTGGCAATTTGTTCTTACTGCACATTCAAAAAAATTAAGTTAATAGTTAAAAGATTTCAATTAAATCTTCGAGAAAACATAGACTAACTATGTTAATTTTCATAAATATAACAAATAAAATCTAAGTCTAAAAAGTCGATAAAATATTTTCATAAATTCTAGATTTGTCATTGATATTGTGATAATTCGTCACTTTTTTTCTTTCTTTCTTCTAGTTGCGAGAAATTGTTGGAGTTACTAATAAGAACAATAAATTATAGATAATGATAGTTATTTATTCTTCTTAGATAATGATAGTTATTTATTCTTCTTAGATATAGAGATAGTGGAATATCATAATATTTTCGTTTTGGCCTTGATTTTTTTTCTTTTGTTTGGTTTTCCCTTTTTCATATTTTCTTCGTCACTTTCATATGATGTTTCATTATCTTGTTCTTCATCTTCAACTACTTCTTGTCCATTTTTATCTTCATCTATTTGAATGTAACAAAAAAAATGTTGTCAAAATAATTATGCAAAAAATATAAATGATCGTATAGAAGTGTAAACGATCCTTTACCATTGTCGACACGATCGTTTAGCATGATGAATACAATCGTTTAAATTTGAAGTCACATTCCCATCGTTTAAAAAGCACTACACGATCATATAGATATAACATAAACGATTGTTTACCATAGTCAACATGATCATTTAGATTTTAAGCTCTTTTTCCATCGCTTAAAAATAACTACATGATCGTGTATCTATGATCTAAATAATCACTCATCATAGTCAACACGATCGTTTAACATAACCAACACGATCATTTAGATTTGAAGCATTTTTTCCATTGTTAAAAAAAAAATATACGATCATATATCATTTTCTACACGATTGCATATCACAATAGAATTACACGAACACGTGTGGCCAATTAATCACATGTTGATTGGAATACTTTTGGTATTTCTCATTATGAGCTTATGAATTTTTTTACCATGTAAATATTTTGTCAGTTTGTTATATTTTTAAAAAAAATTCAATTAAATAGTTAAATATCACAAAGTATAAATCTTAAATTATTAAGTTTTCTTAATTAAATTAATTGGTTTATTGGAGATAAATTTAACCCTATATTTTAAATTGAGTTTAAAATTTTTTTAAAAAAAATGACCATTTAGACATGAAATTGAAATTTTAAGAACCTATCAAAAAAAATTTAATAACCTTATTAGTTCTTTTCTTTAAAAAAAAAAAGGTTCAAGAAACCAATTCAAAACATAATTGACCAAACAAATATCAATCTCAAAATTTAGGAACTAAAAATTATAATTTAACATTCTATATACACAACTAGTAGCATTTTTTTAGCATAAATTCAAATATGTAGAAGCAGTAAGTTAACAAGAAGCGATTTAATTCCTTGACTTCATATATTTGTAATATTGAGCAGAATACAAACACTAGGTATATAAATACATTTTCCTTCATCAGTACATGTTCTACTCATGGTACAAAGTTACAAACCAATATCAACAATATTACAACAGGGCAAAGTACAATCGCAAGATCTCCCACGGTTATCCGAGCGCTGCAAAGAACAAACTGCATAAACAAGAATAACTATGGCACAAAGTAATAGCAATAATCCTACATACTAGGAAGTCGTCAACTATCAAACAGTAAACACTACAAAAAGAACTGAATGGATGAAGAGAGAACAAATATGGCAACAATATATGATTCTATTGTGTTTCCGGAGTTAATTATGGCTCTCCCTCAGCCCCTATGGACTAACCTCTAAAGATATGTTTGCGATTCAACTTTCAGAATACCTCCTTGGTTGAAGATTTCTACAACGAGACATTGAAAGAATAGTGCGTCAGCTTCGTTGGGAGAAATCTTGATGGAGATTACTGAAATACAGTAGTATCAGAAGCGAACTGTTTGCTTACTAGATTTACATGTGCTATACGTTTGGCGATTTGTTTACGGAGCGGACTTGGTTGCTAAAGCACGAACCTCGGATTGAGTTGACAATAGCTTTTCTCTAAGAAATACATTATACTCGTACAAACTTTTCATATTCTTCAAGATATTAGGCATGTCGACATCAGAACTATCATTAAAATCTGCATTAGAAAATCCAGAAACAACTCTGAGCATGGTCATTCAAAGCATAAATAATTCACAAACCCAGAGTAAAATAGCACTTTTCATGATTTAAGTATTGTAATGAAATATATATTCCAGGACTAATCCAACGACTTCCTCTTCTTGTCATAATAGTAGCATTTGCTTGACAGGAAAAAAAACAGAGGTCAATGCAGAGGAAGAGTGAAAACAACAGATGTTGTTCTTAAACAACAGAAATAGCCAACAGTTACCTATTAAGGGTGGTGGCGGAATATCTTCAGAACGAGAAAAATCTACAGGTTGTGAAGAATCTCCTTTGAATGGAATGGTTCGTTGCTTCTCCTCATAGGTAGAACCAAGTACTTGATGGTGCAGAGGCTGGATGGAGAACATGGATAAGGGGTATGATTAGTGATTCAGTATTGAAATTCCAATAACTTGGAAGTTATACATCAGCTAGATGGATTGTGATTGTGGTCATACTAATTACTAGGCAGTATGAAGGATATGTAAATGATGGCAAAACATAAAAACGTATTCTCAAATCTCACCAATCATGGATTTATATCACTTAAATATTAGCACTAAATATTATCATTCTGTTAGAACACTGATGTAGTGTTTGTATTTTATTGATATCTCAAACAAAAATTACAATATAAAAGACTAGTGATCCTCGAGAGATGAATCACAATATCCAGAGTTCACATTCAACAAATAGTTACCTCTCCTAATCAAAAAACTTAAGAACAAAGCAATACAAAAATCACAAAATGAACTTAGAACAAAAGAACCTGGTCCTCTGCTTCTCCTCTCTCAAGGAGTAATGCAGCCCTATTCCTTCACCAAAATCTTCATGCCCCCACTCCCTTTTTTATAAAAACATATTTCTAACTAACTTTAGCCCACTGTGGTCCCCTTTTTCTCTCCCTCACTGCCTCCCTCACACGTGCTTCCTCTTTCTTACCCATTCTATTATATTGTATGATAATAGGAATAATAGGATGTCTATCACAATCTTATATATAAGTAATGATTAGATGTAACATTGGCTACACCTATCTCCATATAGCCCATCATTAATCAAATGATAATAAAAAATAATAAGTTAACTTTTAAAAAAAATCATTTTTTTGCCACATAGCATGTTTAATTGGATAACTAGTGGGCTACACGGAGATAGGTGTAGCTAGAGCTACACTCAAGTATTTTCTATATATATATATATATTAAATTGAGAAGGAAACATTGTTTATTTATTGATGAAATGAAAAGAGACTAATGCTTAAAATATAACGAAACAAAATAAATCAGAAGAAAAAAAAAAGAACAATCACAACCAAGTATACCCCATAACATAGCTAATCAGAAAAGATAAGGAATTACAACCAAATACAATCCACTACAGATCAAATTGGCTTGGAACGAATCATCAAACACCCACTGCATCTGAAAAAAAGAAGAACAAACAACCACACAAAGCGGACAAAATAGGGAGAAGCCATGGAGGAAAGCTTCCGCTAAAGGTTGGAGTGGCAATTCAACTACCCATAAAACAAAAACCATATAAGAACACTAACTCGACCAGCTTTGTTTTACTAATGAATAATTAATGTTTCTTAGTGTCTTTATTTTTCCTGTTTCCCTACTTGTATGGAGTCTTTCTCCAACATAAGAAGACCTAATTTTGACATTCGAAAATTAATAAAAAATATTTAATTCTTGTAATCAAGTAAATTGTGATCCTGGGACTGCAGGTTATGGAAATTATTAGAACAATCGTACATTCATATTCATCTCAAGTCAAAATGATCCACAAATTAAGAAAGAGAACTTGAACATCAAAGAGATTTTCATCCAAAGACATGCTGAAAACAGGGACAAAGGATTTTATTGCGCCATACTTAACTGCTCTGAGCCATTTCCATGCTTCCATAAAACTCAAGTAGTTCGAAATTAAAGTTGGGAATACTGGCAGAATCTTTCAGAAACATTACCAGTGGCATATTTATATAACACAAAAGTTTGTTAGCGTTGAGTGTCTACAAATAAAGGTAGGTGGATTTGGTATAAGCATTATTGTGCGAATTACTTTTGTGGGAGTGTTAGGCACTCCTAGGCTGCTATCACTCATGTAATTTCTCTTTAATGCAGTAATAAAATTCAGTCTTATTTTCTTAATTTCCAATCTCAAGATAGGGTTCCCATCAACTTCCTACAACCTCCTGATTCCAAAGTAAGTTGCATTTGTTGGGTATTTACATTTTCATTGTTGGCAAGATCTGTCAAGTCATATTAGAAGCATCTATATGTAACTAGCTATGTTAATGGGTTGAACCGTTGTATAAGTTATGGATCACCTATTGTATATATAAATAGGCTGTTATCATCTCTTTTAAAGATAATAATAAAAATGCTCAGATTTTAACTCCTTGTAAACAAAGTTACTCCAAGATACATCATATTTGGTACCAGAGCACCTCGATGAAGGGAGCTATGGCCGGAAAAAACACCTCCAACTCCAGCAAGGGGAAGGACGCACAACCCACCCCGAAGATCAAGAAATCTCATCTCCACGAACCTCAGCTGCACAACTGATGGCCGTTGAAGAAGAAGTGATGGAGGTCAACAATCAATGGATTGAATGACACAACAAATGGAAGAAGTCTTATCCTTGTTACCTTGTCGGGAAGAAAAAACCCACAACTTGAACAAAGAAAACGACCAGTGCAAATCCAAGAACAGAGGATTCAAAGACGTGTGGCCGAAGAAAACTCTGAGTAAATGAAAAGAAGCCCAAATTGCCACAGACAGCACCAACTCCAAGAACCCAATGAATTCACAAGATTCTGAAGCAACGTTAGAGAAAAAAGATGATTTTCAGCCGCAACATTTGGACTAGCGACCAATTCGGCTAAACAGAGATGGCCGAATTCCTTTCCCACGTCGCATAGAACGATTTCGAGGGAGCCACCAACAAGAACTCAAGAAGAAGGTGGATTTACCTACTTTTAGTGGAAAATTAGATGTGGAAGAACCTGATTGGATTAAGAATGTTGGAAGTTTTTTCAAATATATGGACTCTCCTGAAGATAAGAAGGTGAAGCTGGTGACACTCTAAAGTCGGGAGCTTCAGCATGGTAGGACCAAACTCAACTAAACCGAAGTCTCACCGGGAAAAGACCCATCAAGAGCTGGTCTCGGATGTTGAAATTAATGAAGGAAAGGTTCTTATCCGACTATTAACAAATATTATACCAGCAATATCAAGAATGCTAGCAAGGCAAGCGAAGTGTAGCTGATTAAGCGGAGGAAGTTCGTTGATTAAACACAAGAACTAAAATTAACGAGAGCGAGAACTATCAAATTGCTAGATTCGTTGATCAAGGACAATGGATCTCCAACCAATTAGTAACCTTTCGGCAACAATTTCGATAGCTCACAAAGTCAAGATCAAATTGGAGAAAGACAGGAAAAGCAATAGCAAGAATGGGACAAGCCGTTTACTCCTTATCAACAAAAGAGCTATGATAATAATAAGTATGAACAGAGCTCTACACAAGGCCAATCAAAATTCAAAGAACGAAGAGACAACGAACAAGAAAGGAGGATCCAACATTTGCCAAAGACCAAATATTGGGTTTTGTAGATGCAACCAAAAAGGACATTTTTCTAATGAATGTTCTCAACGGAAGATGGTAGCATTTGTTGCAGGTGAAGAAAGCCAAGAAGACGAGATGGTGCCCAATTCTGAAGAAGATGTCAATGAGTTAGGACCGGACGACAGGGAACAACTTTCTTGTGTTGTACAAAGAATTCTACTCACCTCAAAACAGAGACTCATTCGCAAACACACTCATTATTCCGGACTCGTTGTACAACCAATTGCAAAGTTTGCAATGTCATAATTGATAGCAAAAGTAGCAAAAACATTGTTTCTTCAAAGCTTGTGCACACCCTCAATATTAAATTAGATCCAATCTCATCCTTACAAAGTTAGTTGGATCAAGAAAAACAGAGAAGCACAAATTAATACAACCTGCACAATTTCTCTCTCTATCGGTAATTTTATTAAGATCAAACTATTGTGACATGCTTGACGTGAATGTTTGCCATATTTTGTTAGGCCGTCCTTGGTAATATGACTTGCAAGCCAAAGATTCATCACATTTGTAGCAATTTCAACCATGTCTTTATTATAAACACATTTACATTTTAGGGAACTTAACTTCTTTACAAGGTGGCAGGCTCAACAAATATCACCATTTGCCTTACCTTACAGCACTTTTACCATCCACATTAAACGAAATCACTATCATATTATATCTATTTTAGAAAGGGAAACAATTTTCATTCAATCAAATGAGATAGAAAAAGGAACTCTCAGAAACACCAAGCAGTGCATTACAGTAAAGCTCTCCAATTGGAAATTAAAGTAGCAAGACTACAATCATCAGAAAGCCATAAACTTATGAAATAGAACCAAGAAATACAATTAAATCCAAAAATCATCAACATTTGAGAGAAAAAGTCTGAGACTCTTAGTTAGGAAAACATTAGGGTTATTAGTATGGTTATCAGTGAGGGACATATTAGTAAATATCTAGTAAGTTTGCAAGTGTTTTTGTTATAAACAAGGGAGTAGATGGGAAGCAAGTTATGAAGAAGTTTGTGGGATTTTTTAGGGAGACTAGTCCTCTTGAAAATCTATGTTATATTGTAGTTTCTTAATTGATATTGTAATATAAATCTATCTTTCAATGTTCTTTGTTGTTCTTGATTATTCTTGTTAATATCCTAACAGAGTCCCTGAAAATTCTTCCATTTTGTTCACACCGAAGTGTCCAGAGAAAAACTCTGTTGAAAGCCTTCCAAAACCAGCAGCAGCTTCCTATATAAATAAGCCTTGAATGCTGTAAGCCTACCTGTACCCCCATATCATTGGCCATGCTTAACCAAAACAACTCTTGGAATAGTATCACTAAAAGATTGGAGACTTTGGGTATCTATGCTCATTCAAGAATACGGATTACCTATAGCTTTTTTACCTCGAAAGCCCAATAGTTGCAAAATGGTTTGGATTTTCCTAGCCACCAGTCCCGATGATCATTGCAAAATATTAAACACGTTGATAATGGTTATTAAATAATCTTTTGTAGCTTTGTCCTTATGTCCCTAGAGGGTGGTGTTATTTGCTAATAATATTTGGCATCTTCAAGATTCCAAAATCAAGATGTTAAGTAATACTGGGGGAGAGTAGTTTGGACCCTCCCTTCCAAGATAAGGGCCAGTTGTGAAAAGCCAGTCTCTTATAGAAACTAACAAACTTTTGCATAGTTATCCATTTTTTATCACCAATTTTCGGAGCTTTTATTCATAATTTTTATAGTTCTGTTGTTCATAAGGATTGTTTTTTTCTTTCCTTTTTCATCTGGTTCTGTACTTTTCTTATAGAAACTAACAACCAAGCCCACATATGTTCAGGCGCAATAAAGCACAATAGTTTCTGAGCCTTGAGCACAAGGCATAAAAAAAAAAGCAGACTTTTTTTTGTGAGGTGCACTATATATAAAAATACTACATCAAGAAGAGAAACCATAGTTGAAGAGGAAATGTGGAGAAAAAGGATCCCTAACCACAAGAAATTTGCATTTAGGCTTAGTAAATATGATTTTTTTAGTTAATAAAGAAGGAAAATCCCTAATTATTACTATTTTTTTAAAATAATGAAAAAGTCACAAGACGCAAGGTTTTGAGCCTTGGGGCTTCACAAAAGGCGCACACCTGAGGTGCACATGCGCCTTATTTTGTGAGTCTCACCTTTTCAAGGCGAGGTGCTAGACCTTGAGCCTAGACGCATACCCGAGCGGCCTTTTTAAAACACTGTATACAAAAGAGATTGATAAGGAGTTGAAGAAACTAAAATTTACTTGACACGTAATTGAAAGTAGCTTAAGAATTAAGATTTTCAAATTCATATGGTAGATTAACATGTAACCTAAAGAAATTGAGAAATTATAAAATAAAGAAAATTTTTAAGCAGATCAACTAGGATTGCATAGTCAAAATTTTTGTGCTAAATGACAGCGAAACTCACTTGCTCTTGCTTGGTTGCTATCATTCTCATTTCCTGGTCAGTAGCTGTTGCCTTCGGAGATTTCATATCTTGATTAACAGTCTGCATATGATAAGCCCAATCAATTTGGATTGGACTAATAGGGACTTGAAGGAACAATATCAGAAAATAAATCAGCTCATGCAAGAATATTCCAAGAAAATTACCCTATTGGTTGCTCCATTTACATCTATGTTAAAGCTGATAGCAGTACTGCTTCCACTCCTTAACCGTCGCTTGCGCGACGATCCATTCTTATGACTTGGTTGACCAATGCAGTTGGGACAACTTGATGTTTTTGACGGATCATTATAATCACCATCCAGCAGTGCACTGCAGCCCCATGTATACATTACATATTTCCTCAACTAGAAAATAAAATTAGTCAGTTTGGTAACCCATCATAGTTCAAGAGCTTTAGCTTCAGAAATCAATAATCTCTCTCCTGACCCACCCCAAAATTTCCCTACGCCCACGAATGATACCTCACAGAGAGAGAGGACGAGCGCCCTTTTTTTTTTTTTGCCTAAAAATCTAGTAGTCAAGCAAGGTGCTCCTTTAGAATAAATAATTTCCCTCATTTAAAGCAATAGAGAACAGGAAAATAAATAATATCAATTAACTGGTATCTCAAATAACTTGAGAGAAAGAGATGAAGAAGCACCTTATTCCAATGTTCTTGTGCTTTTCTTCGATTTCTAATTTTACGCATAACACTGTCTTCATTGCGGAGCTTTTTAATTCTGTACTCAAACTAGAAAACAAACCAAGTTAGTGAATCTAAACAATTACTCAATCTCCGAAAAAGAAGAAATACTTGGTTTCAGTATTACAATACATGCTTAATGCAAGAGAAACTGGAAGGGACCTAACTTTCTGTCTCCCTAAACAATTGGTCATTTCTAGTATGATTTCCCCTTTTCATTTCAAATTAAATCAATATTAATAACAAGCTCACTTGTGAAATAATGTCTGATGCTATGATGGCAAACTTATAACGGCTTTTATATTTTTATTAGGTAAATATGCTCCCACAAACATATATACATAAATCAGTGCTGTGTGACAGTAGTTTTTGCAAAATAAGAAACTGGAAGAGGAACATTATGATATCATAAAAAGTTTGATGACACAATAGTACAAATTATTATTTACAAGCTTCAGCTTCACTTTTCGAGGAAAACCCTTACCTGCACCAGAAGGTAGAAAAAAATGCCAAAACTAATGCAATATAGGCCACCAAGATCTGCAAGGAAGCTAACTGCATAACATAGAAATAGTACAACCGATCACAATGCCAGTCAAATACCATTATAAATATTAGTTACAAGATAAGATCTGTGAAATCAAAATGTATAACTTGGTTTATCTTTTACAGAAGCTAATCATTAACATTAAATAGAGGAGAATCTACACATATTCATTCATAAAGAGTCATTTCGAAAGGCAAAGAAGCACGGACACATGTATGACAGAAGGATTAAACCATACAGATAATGACTCGTTATTTTCTGAAAATCTAGGACAACTCAAAGAACGACAAATTTACCATAATATACCTTTTTCTAATTATATATCATTTTTAATACAAGAAGGAAATCTATAGTGAGTTCATGCCTTTGTTTACTTTAGAAATAAGGTTAATGTATTTCACTCTCAAAATTTATTATTTTGTCCTATACCGCTGTTTATCATTTTTTGTTTATTATACTTAAAAATGTCCAACATGTGTCTAACAAACTTTGGAGACAGATTTGTATCTCAATTGTATAATTGTATCCATGGCCAAAAAGTGCCTTCTGTAAGATATGGATATGTTACAATTGGAAATAAGGGACTAGCTGAATGTTTATAGCCTCAAGGGTATTTGTGTAATTTATGGTACCCTAGTTTTATTTCCTTGTTTGGTAGGGCTTTTTGTAGCCTATATTCTTCCCCCTTGTATCTTTTGGATTATTAGAAAATAATAAGAACGACTTCTACTGTGGTTTTTTCTCCTTGTGCTAGGGTTTTCCACGTATACCTTGTGTTGTCTTCTACTTTCCAATAGTTACCAAAACTAAAATATTCATTACTCATAAATAACAGGAAAAGGAGAAAGAACAAGCTTATTCAAGCTCTTTGGGAGATCTAAAGACCTATGAGCTAGTACACGAGTATGCATTGTTGTCAATGGAGCTGAGAACAGGGCAGGGTGGGAGATGCCTTCCTCATTCCAACCACACAATATCTTTATCAATTCAGTTTGTTTCTGCAAATTTACATAGGGATTATATATGTCAATGAAGCAAAATACTTACCAGGGCCCAGAATGTTTTGACTCTCTACCTCAACAATGTACGAGGAGAGAAGATTGATGTACAAGGTGATGTTCAGTAGTCCATCATTTGTATTTTCAAGGGACAATTGGAGGTCATTGGTATTTTGAAAGGATGAACCTGAAACAAACTCATGAAATAAGGGCTGCATGAGCTTGGAATCCTGTTTATTACTGTATATTCTTGGAAATAGGTTAAACTGCACTATATTTGCACTCTTCCCTCTGAACGTAACTGGTGTATCATCAAAATTACTTCTATTTTTTAGTGTTCCACTAACAAAACTTTCCTGATTCCTCTGAACCTGATCCTTAGCAGATATGTTAAACTCAAATCCAACAGCACTTGCAGGATTATTTGGAAGATCAACAAACTGCCATGAAATATAAACATCATCCTGAATGAAACGACACCTTTCACACTTCAAACTTATAGTTGGGCCTTCACTCCTGTTTTGACAGGAGAAGTTTGCAAAGCTTGACAGAGGCATTACTTTCTGTTCCAGAAAACCAGGATTTCCAAACACTACAGTATCAAGACCACGGATATTTGCACAACTCATAGTAGAGACTGTGGTTATATTGAATTCAATGTCATTCACAAAGGAAACCAGGTCTGGTGCATTTGCTGCTTTCACATTATGCACTTCAATGCTTCTCTTAGATATGATTTGGTAAAGCAACCTGAGAAAGCACTGAAAGACCAAGTTAATATGAAACCAACAAGAGAATTGATTATATGATGGATGAAAGAACAAATGAAATTGTACTTACGCAGCGAACAGGCCAATGAAAAGTATCCAACTTGCTATTGAGAACATTCCACCAAGTTCAGTTTTACGTTTTGTGACTATCCTTTGGTCATCCTTCAACACAGATAAGAGCTCATTAATAGGAAGATCAAAAGCAAGAACGTTTATGTATTAAACTTTTCTAAGAATCAGAAATGATAATTTTCGTTAACTAGTGGAGGTTTAGAAGCCACCCCAAACAGACAAAAAGCATGCATGCCCGAAAACAAGACCTCAGATAACAACTGTTAAAATCACAAATGAAGGGAAAATAAACAGAGTCAATATTCAAAAAGACCCATAGATGGGAATTAAAATTAACTCTAATCTTAGCGATATGAGAATCCGTAGTTTCATCCCATAAAATGCATCGATTTATTTCATAAATATAATCACAATGGCACCCCCCCTCCCCCCAACACCAGTGACTTCTATGTCTCTCACCAAAATGACCTCCCTAAAAATCACTTTGGGAACAGCTACCACACAAGTTCAAAAGAAAAACTAAACCACATGCAAGATTATTTCAGTTAACATTTGTAGGGAGGAATTTTCATGGTGTGGTACTTAAAGGGCTCTAGTCAAGTTTGGATGATTTGGATTTCCCCCCCTTTAAAAGAGACAAATTCATTGATAATGTGGGGTTACAAATTAACGAAAGGAGAACTCAATTCCAAAGGAGTCACAAAAGACCACGCAAGTTGGATGGTAAAGAGGTAATGCTATAATGATGAAGAATAGAAGAACATTCACACACAGAAGCCATAAATAAAACTAAAAAAAATGAACGAAAGGAGATTCTTTGTCCTTGAAGATTTGCTGATTTCTTTCCTCCCACAATTTCCGAAAGAAAGCCCCTACAAAGGTCAGCCAAAGGATTTTATTCTCTTTTTAAGGATGACCTCTAAGCACATAGAGAAAAAACCAAGAGGCTCATTTGGGAGGGCCATGCTCAAAGGAATAAAGGTTGAGGCTCCAAAAATCTGTCCGCAAATTCCAGGAGAGAAAAATAGGCTTTGAAATTCTGTACTGTTTTCACAAAGGGTGCATCAATTGGGAGATAGAGCCGCGTTGGACATTCTCCTTTGAAGCTTATCATGTGTCTTTGGAGCTTGCGATTGAGTTTACATAGAAAAATTTCACCTTTTTTGGATAGGAGTCTTTCCAAAATCTTCACCTTATCTTTAATTGCATCATTACAAAGACTATTTTTCCAAATGGATGAGGAAGAGCTTATGTAAGAGAAAAAGCTTCAAGAGGAATAAGACAAGTATAACCTTTGTTTCATTTTATTCTGGTTCCAATTTTATGTCCAAATTTGAATTCTCCAAACTGTTGCAGAACACCTGATTATGAAGGCCTTACCATAGGTGATATACTCCATGTGAATTACTATTAGATGATATATAATTAAATTTACCTTCACCCCCAACTTAAGTTTTTGGGTCAATTGGTGATTTAAGATGGTATCAAAGCAGGTGGTCCAAGAAGGTCCTATGTTCAAACCCATGCATTGTTGTTTTCTCCCCATTTAATATAGATTTTCATTTGTTAGGCCTTCTTCATATTTCGAGCCCACAAATGAGGAGTGTTAGATGATAAATAATTAAATTTACCTTCACCTACTAGCTTAAGCTTTTGGATCAATTGGTGATTTAAGAATTACCTCCAATTTGCTAATGATACACACACTTTTAGTGACCATGGAAGAAGAAAAGCTCAAAATAAACCTCTATAAATCAATTGCGGTATCAACTGTGACAAGTTTGAGGAATAAACCTTAGCAATACATCTTATTTGTACAAGAGGTAGCTAGTCTTTGTCCTATTTTATTACGCCTTTAGAGGAAAATCCAACCTCTGGTAAGGAGAAGACTATCAAAGAATGGAAATCCTGAGAATTGGAGAGACTACAACTTATATTGGTCTAGAATTTCCCTTAGAGGAACAACCAAATTGCCCAATACTGTGATGAAGAGATGAGAAATTAGAATATTCATCTCACGAGAAATCTAACAAGTGAAGAGATGGTAAAGCTTGCTGGCTGGACCTTCCTTTTCCCAATTCAGCAAAATCACACAAGGACTTGAAATCTTGCAAAAATAAAGAGAAGAGGGGAAAAATCGGAGATTTCTGTCAAACACCTTTTTGAACCCCTCCCCACAGATTTTTTTCAACTTAGAGTCAAGGCATCATTTGGAAGAGAAATTCTAAAGAAGGTGAAAATATTTTTCTAGAACCTTTAATTTAAGAAAATATAACAAATGTTATGGTACAGATAAAATTTTAGACCTCCTGCTTTTTCCAGAATGGTGCATTTAGTGTAGAAATCATGTGGAAAAGCAGTCATCTCTCCCCTAATTGTTTGTTTCTACAATGCTGTAAAATAATTTATTCAAAAGATTCAACATTTACGCCCCCAATGATTTCCAATACAAGTCGTTTGTAGTCTTAAATTAAAGAAGAAACCAGACTTATTGGAAAAATGCTATCATGACCGATTATATGAACCTTGAGAAAGTAGAATAAGAGAATTTCCAGACAGTTCTTCTAATGATTCACTGTATCTAACAAATTTTATACCTTCAAACCAGTATTTTCCCAGAGATGTTTTCATATTATTCTTCCTTTTCTCATCCATACAAATTGGAGTTCTTTTTTGTAAACTCCCAAGGTTCCCTTTTGTGTTTTTAACATCCATAGTGTTTGATTGTCAGGACTTTTTACCTCAGATTTTCAGACTTAGATTGCTGAAGCTTTATCCAATTAAGTTTGCAGCTCTTATCCTGAACACTGCATAATGAGGAATTTGACGAGTGCATCACTGAATTCATGAAAATCTACGAACTCCATCAAATTTAGTAACGTACATTAACTTCAGTTAACCAAAGAAACTCAAAAATTTATACTTTGCAAACTAAAAACCATAAATGTAAGTCCCAGAATTGTTGGAACTCCATCTTCTATCTCTTATCTAAAAATTGAAACGATTAATACAGGGGAACATCTCGCTTGATGCACAGTGAAAAAGATTAAAGTGTAAACAAAACGGCTATAATTAAAGCCATTACGTAACCAAAGCAAAACGAGGATTCCATTCCAATATGAACAGAAAAGTCATTAACTTCCTTCAAAAAATTCAGAAAAAGAATATATATAAACCCATCATTAAGCGTGAACTTCTAAGCTATAGAGCTAAAGAGAGCTAACCAGCCAATGTCTTGTAGCAAAGCAAACATCCAATCTGCTAACCCACCATCTTATCCTGAACCAGATATTTCTGCCGTCTCCAAGCTTCATAAATCTAAGGAATATGCAGAAGAAGAGCCATGAAAGCAGCATGACAAGAGTGGCCTCAAGAAACACAGCCTGAGACTGCGTGATCTTCCTGATGGAATCAAAGGAGAATATGGTCTCAGGGAAACTAACGGCATAGTTCTGGAGCCGCCCTGTAGTAATGGCCGAAGTGCGGCTGAATAGAACACAGCTGTTGTTGGTTCGATTAAGAAGCTGGCCTGGTGGGCATGCACAGAGGCTGCCATTGTAGCGGAAGCTATTACTTGGACATGACATTCGCAAGCCTTTACAACAACCCAGAAATAGAAACCTCAAGAAGCTGCTGGGGTATGGGGTTTCCGAGTAAAATTCCCAAACACTTCGAACTTTACAAGAAGATCTATCCTTCTCAACGTTTCACAATTTACTGCTCGATCTTCGAGCCAATTTTAAATACTGATAACTCCTGAATTGGATAGTTTTATCATGAACAGTGCTAACAACGAAGGAAACAAAAAAAACCACAAATCATGCAGGAAGAAAAACACTAATTCACCAAAGATTAAACCAGTGAAATGGGTTATCAGATGAATCGAGAAAAACCTAAAAAAAACAACGTTCGTATGGGGTTTCGAGATTCTTAACGATCCTTTCCTTGTTTTAACCAAACGTGGGTGAGAATCTATGAGCTGTGGGAGCCAATGAGAAAGAAAAGAAAGAACAAAAATGGTGGCGGCCAAGTGGGGATTCTTGAGAAACGTAATGGAATAGGGTTTCCTTTAATACTTCATTCCACCTTTTTCTCCCATTTGATTCTGAAATCTTTTGGAGTTTGTGGGTCGTAGTTGTTGATGAGCAGGTGAAGAAAAGAATGGGGAAAGAGATAAAGAGAAATGGAAGCTTTTCTGAGTTACATTTTCCTTTTTGCTTCTCTCTCTGTACAAACAGTCAATTTTTTCTTCAATTCAAAGCCAAACAACAAGAAGTTGAATTCAAATTTGAAGGTATGGCTTCCTACAGAAATTTCAAGAATGGTCTAAATTGTTGTTCATCTGAACCATGTGAATGTTTGAATTCATACAGTTATGGAATTAAAGATTTGTATTTGATTACCTTTCAAGCTATCTTATTTTGAATTATAGAGTATAACAAGAAAATTTGTGATCAATTTCTATTTTTCATGCAAACTGAAGTTTCGTTTTTATATGGTTGGTGTGTTTTCAAGGGTTGAGATTGAGATGGTTATCATTGTAAAGGTTAGTGATTTGATTCTAATGTTTGAATTTTAAAGGACTAAACACTTTTTTTAAAAAAGATGAAAATACCTGAAAATTTTAACTTTTATTTCGAAATATTTTTTGTTCTATCAAAAGTTGTGATATTGCATGACATTTTATAAATGTTTTTGAAACAGTATTGTGGGTAAAGTTTACTTAATCCTTGATTTTTTTTTTATTTTTTTTTTTTGCAGAAGTTTGAGCTTAGAAGGATAGGACAATGAACAAGGTTGGGTGGGGGTAAAAAATTTCATTATAAATCCATGTGTCACAATTTTGGACCCAAATTTCAATTCAAAGTTTCCAAATATTTTTTAAGAGAAAGGTGACATGTTTTGAAGGAACAAGACTACTTGTTTTAGGTCATTTGAGTACCACATCATTCCATTTCAACCTTTCAATTGAAGTTTAAAAAAACTTTAATTTAAGTTATTTTTACGACAATATTACAACTTAATCGAAGCATTTTTTTATGGACTAGTAAACGTATTGTTGAGAATTTAAAAGGTGTTGAGTTGTGTTAAAAAATTGAAGAACAAACGTAAATAATGATATATAAAAAATAAAATCAAAATGTTGAATCCAGATATAAAATTTAGATTAAATTACATAACAAATTTATATTTCATCACACCACTTAATAAATATCATAGTTTAAATGTGTTTGGAGTTATTTTATCCATTAAAAAACACACATGCTTTTTGGATGATAAAAATGTCAGACATCAACAGATATATGAATATTTATTTTGATATTGATTAATATAATTTGTGGACGTCATAAACGCTTAGTGAGATATAGTGGATAATATTTATATATATATATATATATATTTTAAACATTTTAGTAAAGGTAGACATCGGTTCGTTTGGATTGATAGAATAAAAGAAATTAAAAATAGTAATCATAAAGGCAAATTGCACTTTTGGCTTTAAGGTTTGAGATTGACGTTTATTTTGGTCTCTGAAGTTTTAAAATAAACACTTTAGTTTCTAAGGTTTGAGAAATAATTCTAAATGATCCCTAAAGTTACAATGACGACAAAATGATGTGGCGATTAGTTAGTTGATTTTGCCAAAAAAAAAATTATAATATTATTTTCTTATGATGTGTGGCATCCATCTCTTTTTCTCTTACTCTCCACTACTCCTCTCCTTCTATCTTCCATCACGGTATTACACCCTTTTTTTTTCTTATTTATGGAATTAACAAGAACAATTCCCAAGCCGCCTCTAACCCAAAGTGTCACACCCCCTCCCAAGGCCTCCTCATGTGACCAAGTGAGGTGTGACCCCATAAACACTCAACATCTATCTCTCCGCGAGATAATACCCTAGGCACCAGGTAAGGAGGATTCTACAACTCATTTACTCTTTAACGCATGCCATACACTAAGTTAACTCAGTGGGATACTTCATTCAAAGAAACACCTACTCTAACCGAAAGCTTACTGCCTAGGGTTATACTGCATGGACACCCCAACATAAGTCATGTTGCGTATTCAAATGACTCTTATAATGCATCAAACATTTAAACCAAAAAACTTAAGAAATAAAGTACTTCATTAGTGCGTAGAAGAGTTTACAAAATGGCAACGTCAAGGTAAAATGTAAGTACCAAAAGCTTAAGTACAAATAACTGAATTACAAAATGTCTCTCACTAACAAGAAGATGTGACACAACAAATCACAACAGAAGATTAAGACGGAAAGTCATGCTAGATGTCCTTCGCTACTTGGGGGAGGAGGGAGGGGGAGCAAAACATTTGAAAGATTAGACAAAATGTCTAATGAATGGAGATTTCTTCTACACATTTCATTTTAATAAATGGTTTCCACATAAACAACGCATAAATCATAAACTTGAAATTAATTTTGCAAGCTCAACGCAATTTATCGGAATATACGTTTCAAAATCTAAAAACCATTCTATTGCCAACGTTCTATCAAACATTTGAAATCACAACACTTAGTTCAGGAAGATTTTCTTCGAAAATGCACATTTCATCACGTGAATTATTTCAACATAAATCATAAGACATAAATTCACGACTTATATCACAAATGTACCCACCACCTCAGTTGAGATGTCATTCATACATTCTCATCGCCGAGCTATGTGTGTGGAGTAAGCGCAACGCATCGACAAGTATAATTACTTATCATACATGTATAAAGTATTTTCCTATACCAGATTACAAAGCAAGTATAAGATGTTCTTGCACCAAATCACACCGCAGGGTAAGGCACTCAAGAGTCCAAATATGATTTGAAAATCATTTTGGTTTCCAAAAAATTTTAAAAACCACTCACAATCGAGATGAGATTTCCTTATAACCTAAGCACTTGGTCGAACTCCTTGTCAACCTCAAGTGCATGATAGCTCTGAAAAGCCTTCTCAACGGCTCGTAAATTCTCTAGCTCTTACTTAGCTCAGAGTTTTGATTGAGCTCTAAACTTGCCCGTAACTCCTCTATTTATACACTTATTCGGTGAGAATTTTTATATTAGAATGATTACTTCTGCTCGACGGTGAGTTTCAACAAACCGTGCTCTGTCACGTAGCTTTCACCGTCTAAATTATGATCATCAGTGAGCAATTGAGTCAAAACTAAGCATTGTTTATCATACTTAAAGATTGACATCAACTACTTGTTTGTTAAGGAATCTTAGGTCTCATATTACCAGGACGTGGACGGATAGTAACGTCCTCAACGCTTGGTTGAAACCCTTCAACCCATCAAATTGCAAGAAACACTTCCAGTTGACAACTCTTAATCACATAGTCTTATCGAGTAGCTTAAGACACGATTAGAGTCTCACACAAAGTCATGCCACTCATCGGCAACCTTCTAACACTTGGCAACAAAATCCTCACAAATCTCTAGCCAATCTTGCCAACAAGAATTTACGACGAGCCAAAGTGGTAGAGTTGTTTAATACAACAAATTTGTTTCCTTTTTTATCTTTATTTATTTACTTCCCTTTTTCTTTCTCCAAATCTCAACTATTTTTTTTTTCCAAAACTCAAGCTCCCATTTCCTTAAAAAGAAATTTTCATACTTCTAGCATTTTTCTTCGTCACCCTCAAATTCTGCAATTTTTACTTGCTTTTGAGTAAATTCCTCTATTTTCTCCATCCAAATTCAAGATTTTTTTTTTCATTCTGTGTATTAAAATCCCAACAAGTTCCATAGAAGAAAATCTAACTGGTCCAATCAAATCTTTCAATTTGTATTGGATAGTGTATCTCTGGTAAAGAAGAAGATAAGCAGCCATGAAAGTGAAGTTGAGATTGATTTGGGAGTAAAAAAAGAAAAAAAAAAAAAAAAAGAGAGAGAGAGAGAGAGAGAGAGAGAAGAATGAAATATGAAGATTGACGTTAGGGAGAAAATTTTTTTTTGGAGGTTTAGGGAGTGAAAGATTGAGGTTTGGAGAAAGAAAAAAAAAAGATGTAGTACCATGATGGAAGGTTAAGAAGAGAGGAGGGGAGAGAATGGAAGAGCAAATAAATATCACATCATAAGAAAATAATGTTATAATATAAAATCATATAAAATTAGGACTATTTTGTCAATTAATCGTCTAAGTAACTTTAGATCATTTAGATTATTTTTCAAACTACATAGATTAAAGTGTTCATTTTAATACTTGAGTGACTAAATAGATATTAACTTTAAAGTGCATTTTGGTACAATGGATAGTAAAGTGAAAGGAAAAAAGAGGGGAAAAAAATTAACTATTTTAAAATTATAGTCCTAATTTGCATTGGGAAGTGAGTCTTTCTCAATGCAATCTCATAATTACACCAATGAAACTCAGGCACATATTTTTCATTTCCCTAAAACATCGGTCGGTTTAGTTGATTTAAGTATTTATTGGGTTTCCAACCCTAACCAACATACACCATTGAATTGAATTCATGGATTGAAGTTGATTTAGTCCATTTCAATCTATCGCCTCAATTTATCGGTTTATGATCCCCAATTTAGTATTTAAGCTTTGAGGATCCATCTTGTACCAATAAAATTAAATCACAACTTTAGTCTTAAAAACATTTTAGTTTTATATTCCTTTAATTCTAAAGCTTTAAAATGTATTTTAATAGAATATTGTATTTGATTGCCTTCCAAGCTCTCTAATTTTGAAGTATAGCATGTCTTTCAAGAAAATCCAATTGAGTTTGGTTTCATTAGCGTGATTTAAAAGGTCAAATGTTCACTAAATAAGCATATGTTATCATTCTAAAATTAGGTGATTCAATCTCGGATTTGGGACAATAATTATCTTAAACACATTTTGCTATCGTAAATATTATTTTATATTCTCCAATTTGCGGTTGTATTTGCCATTTGCTACCGTTATTATTATTTTACCTTTATCGTTTTTTTATTCTTCGTCACAATGATTTTACTATATTTTTCTCAATCTAAAATTGTTTGTACCTCAAACACATACTATAATAAGATAAACTAAAATAATCTATACCTAAAACACAAATTATTTATAACTCAACTATAATAATCCACGACTATAATAATCAACTCCTTATCTCAAACCATCCATAAATAATTATTTTAAAAAAATCTAAACTCTTGTCTTTTATTTTAGACTTTGTCATAGAACATGACCACTTGCTCTTGGCCATTGCAACATTGTGCTTGTTCAACCTTGACAGTTGAAATTGTAAAGGATTTTTACTCCAAGATCACTTTTTAGAACAATTAATGGTAATATTACAATCACAACTCTATTTCATTGAAGCTCCTGGAGTGTTTCTAACTTTCATTGAGCTCATCTTTTATATAAATGATAAAATTCAATGATATTTTCATAATTTTTTTAGTAAATAGGTAGAGATAGACCTTTTAATTGTAACACGTTAATAGTTTAGACTAGTTTGACAAGTTTTTTTTACAATTTAACTATTATAAAATTGTTTATTCATTGCTCATAAATGCATTAAAAAAAAACTATTGAGCTTATCCTCTTGATTACATACTTAATATGAATACTTTCTTTTGGACACACTTAGAACATTTATGAATATTTATTTTGGTCTTGATGAGTATTAATTGGGGATATCATAAATGCGTAGAGACTGCATATATGCATAAAACTTTAAAACGAGAGTATTTTAAGCCTTTAACCATACATCCATTTTATAGCAGTTTAAAGTTACATCACAAGTTTAGTCTATTTTTTTTAGTTTTGTACTTATTTGAATTTTAATAGTAAGGAACTCGTGTAACATGAAATTGTCAATGTTCTAAAATAGCATTTTATTCTACATGCATTACGCTCATAAGTGAAATCATTCACCACTTTGATAGGTAACCATCTTCATTAAACAGTTGCAATTCATTGATGTAACTTATATTTATTAGACTCAAAAAACACATATACATTAAAAGAATCATGTTCCATTTTGAAGAGTTGCAACTCGTCAACTTACACTTATTAAATTCAAGAGATATATGTTCTCGAATAACTTTGTTCCATCTTTTTTTAGTACAACAATTGTAAGATGGAAAATTGAACCTTCAACCTCTAAGAATAGAGGTCATGCCAAAACCTCTAAACCAAGCTCATCTTGACAAAGTCGTATCAGAGCCACAATTACTCGCTTTTCCTATACTTCTCCCTCTTCTCTCCCTCTTGGAGTAAGCTCCTATATGGGATATGAGGATGGATGTGTTATAGCTCTAAATCTTTCATAAAGAACTAACTTCTTGGTATGAATTACAAACTGTTTCTAAGAGAAGTTCATATCAAATTTCTTTCTTTGTTTTAGTTCTTTTGTGTGGATTGAATATACTTTGTAATACATTGTGTTCAGAAGGCTTGATAAATGTGAAGGTTCAAATTAACACTTGAGTATGCTAAAGTCATTTGAGAGTTCAAGTCTAAAGATCGATTAAATGTTGATTTTAGTTTATCTTACGATATAGCTTTTTATCATCCTTTTTGTTAGATCCTTATGAAACTTTTAAGTATTGATTCATAAAATCCTTATGCTTTGTAAACTTCTTTCTAAGCTCTCTCTACACACCACCACGATTGTTGACACTACGGCTTCTTCATCTTCTTCTGTTAATGATCTTTCAAAGGCACTTGCCAAACATAATACGACTGAAGCTTATTTAGCCAAAATTGAAGATAGACTAAAAAATTGGTCTATCCCTAAAATGGATTCAAATCAAGTTTACAAGATCAATACTTTCAATTTTTTTCTACAAGATGTTATAGTCATCACTAAAGAAAACGTTGTAATGAAAGATAAATTTACAGAATCAACATTCTTTCGGAAAACACTCTCTTTCGAGTTGGAGAGAATTTCAAATACCTTCACATCGAATTTGTTCAAGTTGCCCTAAAACCCCTATTTAGGAAAGGACTAGACATTTTAGTCTATCTGGCTTTAAGGGATAAAAGACATCTCTGATTCATTCATTCTCTATTAAGAATTGTTCGATCAAATTTAGAACTCAGAGCGGTCTACTTAACCTGCAGACTAGGTTTTACCATTTCTTTACAAAACAAAACACCGTGGATATGATATGCTTTGGCATTTATTCTCAAGGACTTAAACTGAAAGATGGTTTCCTCCTTTTTCAGTTTCATATCGAATATATATTAAGCTCGTATATTCAAATATCTCACCAAAAGCTTTAGGCGTATCTCCTAAAGAATACACTATGCTTGTGGAAGTCAATTTAGAAAGATCTTCACGGAGTGTTTCAAGGACTCTACCGTGAGAAGAAATAACTCAAAATCCTATTTGGAAACTCATGGGAGTTACGACTCCCATAAAAGAGCAAAGCATTGTTGCATCAATAACTGAACACCCTGATGCAAAAATGTCAAAGTTCATTTTAATTTAGAATCAAGATATTCCAAGACTCAAGAAATAATGTGTAACACCCCAAAAATTGAGGTAGATTTGAATTTAATTAGGTTGATTCTATTTAATTATATTAAGATTATTGTGTGTTATTTTGAGATATTTGATTTAGAATTTATAGAATTATAATTAATTAAATATTTGTTGGAGAATTAGATTTTTTTGAAGTTATTGAGAAATAATTTAAGTTGAATGTTATTGATTTTATTTAAAAATTGATGGATTTTAAGAAATTTTTATTATTTATAGATTAATTTTCATAAATATAATAAAACACTAAAATATTTACGACATGTGGAACAAAATAAAAAAATCCCTGATATTTTCATAAATTCCAGATTTGCTATTGAATAATGTGGATGATTTTTCACTTATTTTTCTTCTTCTTTACGATTTATTCATCTCCTCTTCATATTATTAATTTCTTCATATTTACTTCTTCTTCAGTTTACAATATTATGATTATTTACGTAAATATTTATCAAGTTTTTGATTTCCTCTTATAGAAATTTTTCGTTCTTCTTCATTTCTTATCTTTTTTTTTTTTCTTGGTACAAAATTTAGATGATATTGGTACAGGATCTAAACGATCGTGTATCAATATCTAAACCATTAGTTGTCTATCCCAAATACGCAGAGATAGACCATTATCAATAATAGATTATTTTGATTTTGTACAAGATCGTTTACATTTGGTATAAGATCGTTTACATTTGCTATGAGATCATTTAGACTAGGTACAAGATCGTTTAGACTTGCTACAAGATCGTTTAGACTTGCTACAAGATCGTTTAGACTTGCAACGAGATCCTTTAGATTGGATATAAAACTATTTTTTCATGCGTGTGTGATCGATTAATTGCAGGTATTTTTGTTATTTCATGTTGTGAGCATGTGAGTTTTTTTTTTTTTTAAATTGTTCTATAAGGTGTAAATATGTTTAAGCTTTGTTCTATTTTTTTTATAAAAAAAAATTCTTGTGTATATATATAATTATTTATAGAGGAAATAATATTAATATGGGTGGAAATATGATTATTAAGAAAAAGATAATTGTATTTTGGGAAGAGAAAAGTCATGCAATGGAAGAGTATTAAATGAAGAGAGAGAGAAAAAGATTAAATATGTATATTTGATATATATTTAATAAGAATATTGTGGGAATTAATTAATTAAGGAAAGAAGAAAAGATTTGTTTATTTGAAAAAGAAAAAAGAAATAAAAATAGAATAATAATATTTATTATTATTATTATGAGTATTATGAGTATTATGAGTATTTTAAAAAATATAACAAAACAGCAAAATATTTACACGCTATATAACAATTTCAAAAAAATAAAAAAAAACCTACAGACTCACAATGAAAAATACAAAAAATATATTGTGATTAATGGGCATTCAAAGCGTGTAATATATTTGGAAAACGATCGTTTAGATTTTGCTATTCCTTAGTACACGATCATTTATTTTTCAAGATTTTTTTATACACGATCATTTAGATTTAGCTATTTTTGGTACATGATCGTTTAGATTTGACAATCAAATATCCCAACGATTTTATTTTCGGCACACGATCTTAAACAACCAAATAAGAGTTTTTAAAAAATAGATCTTTTATATTTGGTACACGATCTTGAACCAAATAACCAAATAGCAGTTTGAAAAAAAATTTAAAAAAAAATTGCAGAAGAAGAGTAAAATACGATGGAAAGAAAACATATCACAGAATAGGAAGAGAAAAAGACTATGAAAAGAAAGAATAAACCTGAAATATTTTTAAAAAATGGTTAGTTTCATGTAGTTTCATGGGCTTTTTCATTTTGTTACATGTATTGTAAATATTTTGTTGGTTTGTTATATTTATGAAAATTAATCTTATTATTATTATTGTTATTATTATTATTATTATATTTTAAAGTCTCGATCCACTTGTGAAACCATTCCACCATCTTATTCTTCATGACCTAACTACTGCACAACCACTATCGTTCACCACCTTAAGCGACGTCCCGTTGCTATTTGCCTCATATGACAAAGCCCAACCGAGCCCTTCTCCGTTAGTGCATTCAGTCTTCATCATCGTAGTCGAAACTGAAGGGATAAAAGTCCTATGACAGAGGAAGAATTTAAAGAACCATTCATCAAATTAATTTGGGAATCTTAAAATACCAGTACATTGACAAAATTTTAGAATCAAAACTCTAAATAAAAACTAAGCATACTTTTAAATTAAAAGATACAGAGAACTTACTTTCGTTGACGTCTCTGAATCTACAAATCACCGAATTAGAGACACATCCCGTCAGAGACCTTTCTATCCTCAGGGATGAAATGAGTTTGTGGGAACCAATTGGGATGAGAAAAGATTTAGAGATCTTTGAGAAAAACTTTTTTTCTTTTTGCGAAGAGAAAAAACATTGGCTTTTTTCTTGATCAATTTGGTTAAAGAAAACTGTTTTCTTCTAGATATTTATAACTTTCTTTCCTTCTTGAAATATGAAAAAGAGTAGGAGAGAATCATGAGATTATATTATCAAATCTACTAATAAATTAATTAATAATTAATTAAATCATATTTAATTAATATTTCATTCAAATCTTATTTGAATAAATATCTCTCAAATATCTTATAGATTTATATTAATACAATTAATTAAATCATATTTAATTAATATTTCATTCAAATCTTATTTGAATGAATATCTCTGCAATATCTTATAGATTTAATTAAATAAAACTAAACTATTAACTAATTCTCTAATTAATTAATAGCTAAATTAAACATCTTATACTAAATTTGAATCATATTCAAATATAAGTTTATCTCATAATCAATAATTTTAATATGAATCCAATTCACATTAAATTAATATTTGAACTCATTCAAATATTTTATTCTCATAAATTAATTTTGAATCATATCCAAAATTAAATTTATATAATAAAGTTTGATAAATTTTATATTATAATGTATCCCTATACATTATACTAATTTCCAAAGTAAATTTGAACATTTCAAATTACAACCAATATAAATAAATCTCATTACCTTTTAAGAGTTAGGAAGGGGACCTAATGGACCTACAAACTAGAAGCTACAACGATATGAGATTAATTGGCTAAACTCGTTAACCACATTAATCAATATTCGATAACTGTGTGTACACTCCACTAAAGACTCACAGTTGAACTCTTCTCACTATAGATATATTTATGTGTCCACGGATATAGACCAATAACAGTAAGTTAGTCATTCACAAGTGTTCGTAACACCAACTGGGTCAATTTATCGTTTTACCCCTAGGTTACCTCTAATCTTTAAATACCAGTGCTCCTCCAATGAACAACCTGTTTATGGTCCTAGCAATAAACATAAACCCCTCTCGTGCCATAGAGAGAGTAGGGCCCTTTGTTCAAGACATGGAGACATCATTTAAGGGAACATTCATCTACTTACCCTAAAGTAGGAAATGAGTGAATTCCATCTTGTGTAATTATGTTTCCAGCTTCTCACTCGATCTTATCTCCAAAATGATAAGCTTATTGAGTCGACGATCTGGCCACTCTCACCCGTACAAATCAAAGGACAATCCCTCGTAATACACTCAGGATTAAGACTAAGTCACCTAGGTCATCCTAGTGAAATAGAAACTTAATTAGTTAACGAAGTTACATCTAGTGGTTACTATTTCGCGGTTCGATCTTATGCAATCTCATTGCATAGGATACCCTCACTCGTATGTCAACTACACGAACGCGTTGGATCATTGTGCTTGTATCATATACAAAGTGAGTCGTATCCATAGTGTTACCAGGATAAAGTACCCAACATTATCCCTATACTATAGACCCTTTAAGCTAATCTTGAACATTGATCCATATATGTCTCTACATACTGCTCAAGACTCATTAAACAACTTAGGATGTTAGTTTATTGGATTTGGATTATTAAGACAAAACTAATATTATTATAATCAATAACAATTATTACAATAATAACACTTTATTATTAACGGTCAATGAATTATATCTACAATCTACGAGTTTTAGGACATAAATTCCAACAGAAACACCAATAAATCTTCGTCGTGAATCATTCGGAGCTTCCTATAGTCATTCTATCTCTTGTCCAAGCCATGTTTAGGTGTTTGCAAGCCGATCTTCTCTGTGAAGCTTCATCTGCTCTGACTGTTTAGATTCGAGCCTAGTTCTTTGTCGTTTGAGCCTATCGTTTCCCTCCTCATTTCGAGTTGTATCCAAGCCTTCACGAGCTGTTTTAGCTAAGTCGAGTCACTACTTCTCTTTTAAACCATTTGAGCTAACTTTTAGTGGTTTTTGGTAAGCTTTTGATTGAGTTTTAGGTATGTCCATCAAATATTAATGTTTGGTCTAAGTAAATTTAAGTTTGGATTAAAGATTGGTTTTAGCTTCTTTGAAGGTGTAATTGACAAATTGTGAAACAATTAATCTGTGAAATTTTTCCCTAAGGTTGAATTGGTTTCAACATTAATTGTTGGTAAGTTGACTTGGAAAAATTTAGAGGTTGACCATTATTATGTTTATTACAGTTACTGAATTTTTTCCTTTATGTTTAGGATCAAGTTAATTAGAAAATCTTTGGCTTTCAGCTAGGAAATAATTATTTTAGCTAATCTCGAGGTAAGAGATTCTACTACTAGACCTCAAATATGAAATTAAGAGTTTGCATGTATTTTTTTACATCCATTAAGGTAGCTAATGTTGGTTTTTTATGGTGCTCTATAATAATTGTATGGATAATTGTTTTATTATTTAATTATTTACTAAAAGTTATTATTCTCATTATTATGCAATTGCATGTTATTGTATAATAATATCCATGAATATGTTATTATATTCTAAATGTCCCTAATCGATTATTATGGTGAGAACAATAATAAATTAAGATTATTATGAGTTAAAATTGATAATCATAGGAAGATTATGAAAGGATGAGAGCCCTTTGCAGCGAAAGATTCTACAGAGACCGTAAAACTCAATTTAATTTGAAATTTAAAAATACCAAATACATTGGCAAATACAGAAACAATTTCTATAACCTAAAGGCTAAGCATGTTTATAAAATTAAAATTAAAGATGGCAGAGAAGAAAACTTACGTCCGTTGTCGACTCTGTATCTACTAAAACTCTAAATTATGGCACCACCACTCGGTGATCTCTCTATTCTCTGAGTTGAGATTGGTTTGTGGGAACCAATTAAAAGAGAAATTTACGTGAAGGGTTTGAGAGAGAGAAAATTTAGTACACAAAAATCCCATAACTATTCTATCTCATTGTTTTTGCATACCGATCATTCTCTCTTCTTCAATTTAAAGAAGAAGGAAGTTAGAGAGATTAAGGAAACGTGGAAAAACCACCCACGTTCCCTATTAATTAAATTAAATTAAAATTAATAATATTATTAAGGAAATTTTTTAAAAATAGTAGATTTTACAAAATATTTACAACCTATAGCAAATTCTTTCACTGATAGTCATTGATATGTTATAGTGATAGAAGACTATCAGTGATAGAATCCAAAATTTTGCTATAACTTGTAAATATTTTAATTTATTTTGCTATTTTTAAATGTCCCTAATATTAAAATAATTAATTAGATCATATTTAATTAATATTTCATTTAAATTATATTTAAATGAATATCTCTCACATAACCTATAGTTTCAATTTAATTAATTTAATTTAATAAAATTAAACCAAACTATTAATTAATTCTCCAATTACTTAAGTTCTAAATTAAATATTTTATATTTAATTTAATTCAAATTTGAATCATATTCAAAGATAGATTTCTCTCATAACCTATAGTTTTAAAGTGTATCATATACATATTAAATTTTAACCTATAGTTTTAATATGAATCAAATTCACATTAAATTAATATTTGAACTAATTCAAATATTTTATCTATCATAAATTAATTTTGAATCATATCCAAAATTAAATTTATATAATAAAGTTTAATTAAAATATAAACTTTATATTATAATGAATCAACATAGATTATATTAATTCCCAAAGTATATTTGAACATTTCAAATTACAACTAATATAAATAAATTTTATTACTCTTTACGAACTAGGAAGGAGATCTAATGGACCTACATAGCAGAAGCTACAACGATATGAGATTAATTGACTAAACTCATTAACCACATTAATCAATATTCGTTAAGTGTGTACACTCTACTAAATACTCACAATTGAACTCTTCTCACTATAGATATATTTCTGTGTCCATAAATATAGACCAATACCAGTAAGTTAGTCTTTCACGAGCTAGGTCAAATTACCGTTTTTTTCTTGAGTTACTTCTAGTCCTTAAATACAGTGCTCCTCTAATGAACAACCTGTTTATGGTCTAACCACTAAAGAGAACCCCCTCTCAAGCCATAAAGAAGGTATGACCCTTTGTTCAAGTCCTAGAGACACCATTTAAGAGAACACTCATCTACTTATCCTAAAGTTGAGAGGGAGTGGATTCCATCTTGTGTGATTATGCTCCCATCTCCCCACTCCCCACTTGGTCTTGTCCCTAAGATGATAAACATATTGAGTTGACAATCTGGTCAGTCTCACCCGTACAAATTAAATGACAATCCCTTGCGAACAAAAGTTCATAATATACTCAAGATTAAGACTAAGTTACATAGGTCATCCTAATGAAATAAAAACCTAACTAGTTAACAGAGTTACATCTAGTGATTACTATTTTGTGGTCCAGTATTATGCAAACTCATTGCATAAGATACCCTCACTCGCATGTCATCTACACAAAAGCATTAGATCATTGCATTTGTATCAAATACAAAGTGAGTCATATCCATAGTGTTACCAGGATAAGGTACCCAGTCTTATCCTTATACTATAGACTTTTTAAACTGTATCTCGAACATTGATCTCTGTATGTCTCTACATACTGTTCAAGTCTTATAAATCAACTTAGGATGTTAGTTTATTGGATTTAGGTTATTAAGACAAAACTAATATTATAATCAATAAAACTTATTGAAATTATAATAATAACATTTTATTAATAACGGTCAGTGAATTATATTTACTACTACGAGTTTTAGGACATAAAATACAATAGAGACATAAATTATAGTCATATTTTTTTATTAGAGAATAAGAATTGGACTGACCATTTTTTAGATTATTACATGGACATGTGTCATGAATAATCTAAAATAATTGATTGCTTTGATCCTTAAACCTGAGATCATCACAGTGTCAAACATAAGAATTAATTTATTCTAATGTAACTAAACGTTATCTTTAACCGGATAATTATTAAGGTTGTACTCGAATACGTTATGATTTATGTAGTTGACAATGATTAATCAAGATGAAATTTATCCCTTTTATTATGGAGAGATATCTTTGGGTCCCTCGATTAAGCTTGACTATGAAAATGAATGGCTGTGCTATA
This sequence comes from Cucumis hystrix, assembly GCA_025688845.1. Lineage (NCBI taxonomy): Eukaryota > Viridiplantae > Streptophyta > Magnoliopsida > Cucurbitales > Cucurbitaceae > Cucumis > Cucumis hystrix. The sequence continues at coordinate 11,377,392 of CM046887.1, forward strand.
AATGAATTAATAAGGGTATTAATGTCATTTATTATTTCAGTATGCTTATTGATCGAGAAAGCAATTGAATTAGATAAGGTGACTTTGCCCATGCCTTGTATTCAATTATAGACATCATGTGATAAAAGGCTTAAAGCAATACTTATATTAGATTATATTGGATCACCAACTTAATTTAATATGGGTAGCCATAATGTTTTGCGCAAGACCAATTATGACTTATGGGCCATAAAATGAGTTATGAGTTCATTGCCATATTAAATTAACCTAACGGGTCGCATATGAAAGAACTGGGTCGAATTTATCTTTAGGCTAAGTAATTAATAAATCCAATTGGAGAATAGGAATCCTATTAGGAAACGTAATTAATAAGCCTAATTGGAGAGTTAGAGATTTATTAGGAGATGAAATTAATTAATAAGGTCAATTGGAGAATTGGAAGCTTAATAGAAATCCTAAGCTTATTAAGAATCCTAAGCTTATTAGAAAGCCCCATGAAGCCTATAAATAAGACCTTAGAGGTCTTATTTTAAACACAAACTAATACAAGAAAATACAAGTAAAGACATAAAATTTGTTTTACACAACGAGAGAATAGAGAGATTCGAAATTCTCACTTTGTGAGGTTCTAGCAAATTCGAATTCGAGGAGTCGAATTTCCAGTTCATGTGTGGATACTGTTAGAGAACGCTAGTGATTTTGCAGCGTTTTGGTGATACGAATTTAAAGGATCGTCTGTTCAGAACAGAAACAATTCGAACTTGAAGAGTTATTCACATCGACATAGTTGTATGTTTATTCATGATTTAATTATTTATGGACTGCCTGTTTACGTTCTAAGGGTTAGATAAAAAAAAATTATGTAATCCCGCTGCATCTAGCCCTAGTTCGTTTTTCAACAGTGGTATCAGAGACAAGTTGCTTCACATAAACAATTAAATTCGAATTTATTTTTTTGATGATTAGGATTGATATGTGATATTGATCTAAGAATTTTGATTCTTCTAGTTGATTAATATTATGCTTCGTTGATGTGCCTGCCTCAATCGATTTTGTTTTACAAAATTAGGATTTGTGAATTTCTTGGATCGATGCTAAAATCTGTTTTAGATTCAATTAGTCTGTTACATTTGAAATCGAATTGTTTGGTTAATATATAATGTTAATTCTTTTCGTGTTTATTGAATGAGATATTTGAATTCGAATTTCATATGAGATATGTAAATTGTATGTGTCCGATTAAATGATTCTATTCTATATACCCTATTTGGTTAACATGTTTAAATGCTATATGAAATCTGGCATGAATAAAAAATTTGATTTGTGTATGTGGTTTAAACTGTTTTGAAAATTGTTTAAACTATTTTGAGTGGGACTATCGTCCTGCCAAGTCATACCGCCTTAAAGTTATTTTAAGTTATTAATTGCGTTTGGTGAAATGTATTTTTATTATATGTTATGTTTTATTTGTGTTTCATATGTAACTGTAGGATAATTTTCATATACTTATTTATCACACTAAAACATAATATATAACCCTCTTTATAATATAAGTCGTATACCTTCCATGTGTTAACACTTGTCAAAGCTCAGATCACTTAATATAGATTTCACCAAAGTGGAGGTGTATTTGGTTATCTGAGTTAGACAAGATGGAGTAATGGTGATACTCATACGCTTGAGATTTAATTAGGCTATCAAAACGATTTTGGGCTTAATGGTATATGATGAGACTATTTTAACATGCATTGATATGTGATATCTCTTGTCTCATAAATGTTCTAATAGTTACATGTGGCGTAATCGATAAGGTTGTTGTCTGCCTAAATAACTTGATTTTGAGTGTCATGCCAAAGATGACTTGAAATCTTGTGACATATGGATCTTAGCCCACTAATTTACGTTCATTATTATGAATGATCATTTGAGGGTATGATTTTTTAGTGGGAGTATGCCTATAAAATTATTAATATTTGCTTTGAATATTTATTTCATGTAGAATATTATGACAAATACTAATCCTGCAATACCTAGTATGTCGATACGATCTATCCTTGAGAAGGATAAATTGATCGAGACTAACTTCCTTGACTGGCATTGCAATTTGAGGGGTCAGGATCAAAGAAAGGGTAATGGCAAAGCTATTATCAAGACATCAAAAGTTGATGCTTTTGCTACACCTAGGCCAAGACCTAAACCTAAAGAGCCTAAGCCACCCAAGAAAGGAGAATGTTATCACTGTAAGGAAATTGGGCATTGGAAGAGGAATCATTCTCTTATCGGGAAGAACTAAAGAAGAACAAGGGAAGTGTCCCTTCGACTTCATGTATCTTTGTTATAGAAGTCAATCTATTTACTTCTTACTCTACATCTTGGGTATTAGATATCGGATGTGGTGCTCACATTTATGGAAATGTGCAAGGACTAAGAAGTAGTAGGACATTGGTTAAAGGTGAAGTGGGTTTACGAGTCGATATTGGAACAAGAGTTGCTGGATTGACTGTTGGGACTTATGATCTAACTTTACCTTCTAGACTTATTTTAGAACTAAATAATTGTTATTTTGTACATGCTATGAACAAAAACATTATTTCAATTTAATGTTTGGATTTGGATGGTTTTAGGTTTGTTATTGAGAATAACAATCTTTCTATATTCAGAGGAGACACTTTCTATGACAATGGTTGTTTAATGAATAGTCTTTATATACTGAATATTGAATCATCTGATTATAAGTCTATCTATAACATTAATACTAAGAAATTTAAATCAAATGATTTGAATCTGACCTATTTCTGACATTGTCGTTTAGAGCATATAAATGAGAAACGCATTTTTAGTCTCCATAAGAATGGACTTCTAGATTCTTTTGATTTTAAATCGTGCGAATCTTGTTTTATAGGAAAAATGATAGTCATTTTTCTCGAAAGGGTGAAAAGGCCACTGAGCTGTTAAGTCTTATACATAGTGATGTATGTGGACCGATGAGCTCACCTGGTAAAGGAGGTTATCAATACTTTGTTACATTTATTGATGATTTCAGTAGATATGGTTATGTTTGCGTAATGAAACATAAATCTGAAAGTTTTGAATTGTTCAAAACTTTCAAGAACGAAGTACAAAATCAACTTGCCAAGAATATTAAAACACTTTGATCTCATCGAAGGGATGAGTATTTAAGTCAAGAATTCACTAATTATCTTAGAGTATTTGGGATTGTCTCACAATTAACTCCACCGGGTACGCCGCAGTGGAATGATGTATCTGAAAAGAGGAATCGAACTTTATTAGATATGGTTCGATCTATGATGAGTCAAGTGAGCCTTCCAATTTTTTTTTGGGGTTATGCATTAGAGACTACAAGGTTCATACTGAACCAGACTTCGACAATATCGGTTCAAAAGACACCATACAAGCTATGGATTGAGAGGTGTCCCAAATTGTCTTTTATGAAGATTTGAGGTTGTGAAGCTTATGTGAAATGTCAGATTTCTGATAAGCTAGTACCCAGATCTAACAAGTATGTATTTGTGTGATATTCTAAGGAAACTAGAGGATATTACTTTTATCTCCCTTATGAAAATAAAGTGTTTGTTGCTTGGAATGGAACTTTCTTGGAAAGAGAATTTATTTCCACGAGAGCTAATGAGAGTAAAGTTCAACTTGAAGAAATTCAAGACTCACAAATAAACGCTGAACTAAGTGAGATTCTTGAAGAAGTTCAACCAATCTCACAACCAAATGTCGTGAGTGAACTGGAGTCGGAATTGGTACATGAACTGGAAACACAAGAGATTCGAAGATCTACTAGATCATGAACCTCAGAGATATAGATTTCTCGTGACATCTGATAATGACGTGATGATTATTCATGATGCTGAACCTATTGGGATTTATGTCCTAAAACTCGTAGATTGTAAATATAATCCATTAACCGTTGTTAATAAAGTGTTATTATTGTAATAATTATTTTTTTATTATATTATTAGTTTTGTCTTACTAACCCAAATCCAATAAACTAACATCCTAAACTATTTAATGAGTCTTGAACAGTATGTAGAGACATATAGGGATCAATGTTCGAGATTAGCTTAAAGGGTCTATAATACAGAGATAAGGTTGGGTACATTATCTTCGTAACACTATGGATACGACTCACTTTGTATTTGATACAAATGCAATGATCCAATGCGTTCGTGTAGTTAACATGCGAGTGAAGGTATCCTATGCAATGAGTTTGCATAAGACCGGAGCGCAAAATAGTAACCACTAGATGTAACTCCGTTAACTAGTTAGGTTTCTATTTCATTAGGATGACCTAGGTAACTTAGTCTTAATCTTGAGTGTATTATGAACTCCTGTTCGCGAGGGACTGTCCTTTGTTTTGTATAGGTGAGAGTGACCAGATCACCGACTCAATAAGCTTATCATTTTAGGGACAAGACCGAGTAGGGAGATTGGAGCATAATCACACAAGATAGAATCCACTCCCTCTCAACTTTAGGGTAAGTAGATGAGTGTTCTCTTAAATGGTGTTTTCAAGATTTGAACAAAGGGCTCTACCCTTTCTATAGTAGGACCATAAACAAGTGTTCATTAGAGAAGCACTAGTATTTAAGGATTAGAGGTAACCCAGGGGTAAAACAGTAATTTGGCCCAACTGGTGTTATGAACACTCGTGAACGACTAACTTACTGTTATTAGTCTTTATCAGTTGGCACAGAAATATATCTACAGTGAAAAGAGTTCAGTTTGTGAGTCTTTAGTGGAGTGTACACACAGTTAACGAAGATAGATTAATGTGATCAATGAGTTTAGCCAATTAATCTCAAATCGTTGTAGCTTCTGATCTAGGTCCATTAGGTCCCCTTCCTAGGTCGTAAAGGATAATGCGATTTATTTCTATTGGTTATAACTTGTCAGAGTCTCAACAATAGACCATGCCACTCATAAGAGTGTATCAACGATAAAGAAGGTTACATATTTAATTACCCTAACAAATATCAACCAAACTTTTGAAAGAATTCGATTTTCTAATAGTTCAGCCAAAGCCTGAGATATTTAGGTAAATAAAACGATTAAACAATACTTTTGATCCCTAAAATACGAAAGCAACAATTTAGTCTTTGAGTTTGATTTATAACCATTTGATTTCTTTATTTTGAATTTTATTACCTATTAAAATTTAGAGACTAAATTGTTAAAAATTTGAAAGTAAAAAACTAAAATTTTCCAACTAAATTGTAACAAAATTATTAGAAGCATATTGACTAATCATTACACGTCAAAGTGGAGGGATTAAACGGGTCCTTTTTAGGAAAGTTTAGACACTAATTTTTAACCTAAATAAAACTTTGTACTAAAATTTTCACGGACACTCGTACTGCTCTGCTTCAAGTTCAACATTTCGCCTTTGTTCTACTAATTTCTCGAATTCCATTCCCATTTGGAACCTTCAAATCTCTCCATAACTCGTACAAAATATCTCGAAACCCGTCTTACTGGAATCATCTGTCACATTTCAGCTCTCCGGTCAGGTTTCTTGGCTTTGAGCTTTGATGGTACGTCTTTGGGTTTCTGCTACTTTTTTTCGCCGTCTGTATTTCTTTCCGTTTTGACCGAATTCTGTTCTTTAGGTACCCTTTATCGTTTTGTTCGGTATTCAATCACTTGGCGTGCGATTCGTCAGTGGCCTAAATCGAATCGAGTGTGTGTGTGTCTGTCACATGTAGGGTGGTTCGGATTGTGCTTGTGTTGGTGATCTTTCATGTTTTTTCTATCTTAGTAGATGAGTAGGTCGTTCATTTTGTTTTTTCTTAACGTGACTGTTTCCCTTGTTACTGCCTCAATTGATTGGATTCATTTTCTTCTTGGTACCCTTTATCGTAATATTTGGTAATCAATCGATTGTTGTGTGTTTCGTCGGTGGCCCAAATTGAACCGAGTGTGTGTGTGGTTCTGTCACATAAGTGAGTGTGGACTGTGCATATTTTGTTTGATCTTTGATGTTTTTCTATTGTAGTATATGTGTGAATTGTTCATTTTATTTTTCATTTTCTTGTACCCCTTCATTAATGTGTTTTTTTTTGCTTATTTCTATTCCCGTTTGACCGGATTTGGGTTGTTGTGTTTTGCATTCTTTTGCTTCATATGCTGTCTGTAATGGTTTTCTTTGTAATCAATTACTTTGTGCATCATGTATTTGTCTCCGTCATTTGCATGGGAGTGCATACTGTGCATATTTTGGTTGATCATAGATGTTTATCCATTGTTATAGATTAGTCAATTGTTCATTTTTTCCCATTTTTTTACCTTTTAGACTTTTAGTTGATGTGTATGTGTATGTGTAGCATTCGCTTAATGAGTGTGGATAAATGCTAAATGGTGACAGAGCTTGGATTTCTAATATGTTTTATATGTACTGTGCATTTGGGATGGAGCGTGTGGAAGGTGATGTGTTAAATGAAATGAATGAGGGAAGTCTCTTTTGGGGTCTTTTGGAACATTTGGGTTGAGAGAAATAAGAGAGCTTCAGTAGCGTTTGAGTTGTGAAGAGTGCTTGGGCGCCCGTATTTCACAAACCTTAACCAAGATGAGAACTTTGAAGGAACTGAAGTAGGTATTATAACTGGTGATAATTATCTGGACATTATCCTTCGATAATGCTTTGAAAGCATCAACATATGAGTCCACAATATAAGGATCTTCAAACATCCTTTTTTTCCAAAAATGTCATAGGTTCCATACTACTTGTACTAATTTCAGAATCTCCATTGCCTATTGGAATGAAAAGTATGAATACATGTAGAAGGGACATATTTTCATAGGAGGAGAATGGTTAATAACACTACCAACCAAGTTAGCATTATTTCGAAGGAGAATAGTTGACTGGTTGAAGTACTGAGAGGAAAAAAGTGCTTGTTGATTCAACTCGCAGTCTCGTGGCAATATCTCTTAATTTGAAGACGCCTTCAGTTGCACTAGATTTTTCCAAAATATCAGCCTTACAACACAAGTTTTAGTGAACTAGAGAGGGAATTTCCGTCAGAATAAAAAAGAGGATATTGTTCAGTGTTGTTGAGGTGACCCTGGGCACGAGCCTAAGGCGAGAGTGGGAGGGACATTTGTAATTGAAGGTTTAGATTGCTTGTCTTACAAGGGTTGTTCGGTTGGGAAATTATCTCAACCTCATTTAAAGCAACAAACTAATAGTAGCATTTGAATCACTTGAATTAAAATCCGTATGCTGTAAAGTATTCATATCTTCATTTCATTTGCATTTGGATTAAGAGAATTATGGGCGATGCTTTTAATCTTTTCAATTTCTTAGGCCCTGTTTATCCATTTGTTTGTCTTATTTTCGGTTTTTGCAAACCATACTTATAAATAGTTCTTCCACCCATGGACATGTAGTTTGTAAAGAAGATGATGAAGAAGAAAAAATGCTTGTACTGTTAATGACTGTTTGGGGAAGGTGATTCAGTGGTAAAAAGAAAATGTAGCAACTAATGCTATTGTTTGAGTTAATGAAAAGGTTTTGAGCATGACAAAATACAGGAGAGTACTTCATAGTGTTCGATACAGTACAGTTACTTCTATTTTAGCATAAATGTAATCCCCAAATTAATACTAGAACATTACAATAAAGGAAGAAAATCAAAGTATTTTTTGAGACTTTTCTGACGGCACTTTGGTTAAGGTAGACATTTACTGTTCTATTTCATGTCTTCATTTAATACTTGCCAGAAAACTCTTGGATTGCTGCTGCTAACAGTGTATGTATGCTGATGTGTTTTTTTCCCCTTCCTGTTGATCTTTTGTCGATACATTGGGGTTACATTTTTGGGTTGCTTTATACATTCTTTCAAGATATTGGTTATTCTTATTTTGCTATCTTTGTAAACTTTCAAATTTCAAATGTCAATGAGAAGTTGTCTCTTACTTGAAAAATTATGCAATATGGGATTATCTTTTATTGTGACTATGATGTGGTAATGCAATCTTTTTCATTATCTCTTATTTATTTATTTTCATTTTTCCCGGGTTTAAGTGCTTCAATATCATTCCATTTAATTTAGCATATCCAATCAACAATTCAGTTTGTTGTTGATTTGGATTATGTTGTTAAAGTTATGATATAGGTAGAACTAATATATTGTAAAACTGTAAAAGTTGACACGTCAGGTAATTTCCTTTCTGTTTTTGAACAGGTTGTTTATTGGGTTGTTTCTTCATTGATTACAAACTGTACAAATTCAGTGGTTTGGCTGAATGTGTGGGCTTTGATTTCAACATAAGTAATCAAATTTTTAGAATGCAGAAATGGCTTTAAGAGCGATCTTGGTAAAGAAAAGACACCTTCTCAGTTCTGAGAATCTGTCTACCAGCTTATATCTAAGGTTCTCCAGATTTGAACACGGGCAAGCATCTCAAGCTGATGATCTACAGAGATTGGGTTGCATTTCTGATCCTCCACCTGTACCTATTAATGGAGGATGTGACGGTGGCTTATCTTCAGTTAGTCGGAAGGATCTTTTATCCTTTCCAGCTGCGGAATATTTTCGAATTAATCTTATAAAACCTCAAATGTTTGGCCATGGAACTGGGAGAGGAACTTCAGCTTCCTGTATGGGTTTTAGGCATGTCTTACAACTTTCACATTATTCTACAACGGCCACAGCTGGTCAACCTGAATTTGGTGGTGATAATGATAGAAATGAAAAACAAGCGACAAATAGGATTAAAGAGCCGTCACCAGAAGATTGTGATCAAGCAGTTGAAGGTTTGAGTACAGTTAAGGCGCAAGCTAAGCAGATGCAAGAATCCCAGAAGAGTGCTGAATCTTTGTTGAAAAGCATATGGGCAAAGCTTCTAGGAATCGGTCCTGCTTTGAGAGTTCTTGCTTCTATGAGCAGGTTTGTAACTTTTATTTTTTTTGTATCATATTGGATCCAAAGTTTGACTCTCATAGTGCATTGAACAAATATTGTATCATGTAGGGAAGACTGGGCTAAGAAGCTTCGCCATTGGAAGGATGAATTTAAATCTACAATGCAGCACTATTGGTTAGGTACAAAACTTCTATGGGCTGATGTTAGGATCAGCTCGAGGTTATTGGTAAAACTTGCAAGTGGGAAGGGTCTTTCTCGAAGGGAGAGGCAGCAACTCACTCGCACCACAGCTGATATTTTCAGGCTAGTTCCTTTTGCAGTTTTTATTATAGTTCCGTTCATGGAGTTCTTATTGCCCGTCTTCCTGAAATTATTTCCCAACATGTTACCATCAACCTTCCAGGACAAGATGAAGGAGCAGGTAAATGTTGCAGAACTGGGTGGAGATTGCTAAACATGTTACTCCATCTCGCAGTTCATTGCTGTTTGTTCTCTGGATATTTGATTTTTGGAACTTAATTCTTGAAACTGAACTTTCCTGCTATTTTTTTTCTTGTGCTGGTGCTTTAGTCCATTCATTTCTGTTGCTGAGATTGCTGTTTGTTTACAAACTACCTTTTCATGAACAAACTAATACAAGTAGTATGTAGCTTTTGGATCGAAACATTTTTTGCCCCTTTCAATTGGAAAAGTATTTGTAGTCTCTTTGGATGAATGAAATTGTAGTGGCCTAGATTCGGAATTCGGATTTGGCACTTCAACATCCCTCTATGACTTGGCCACATTGTCTTGCTTATCTTAAATTGCTTCTAAGAGTGAAGATGGTGATCCCTAGTGTTTAAAAAACCCCTCACAGGTCTGTGCCTAGGCTCAAAGTGCATGTCTAAAGACGAAGCTCACAAAATAAGGTGCGCCTGAGCGCATTTTGTGAATCCCCAAGGCTTAAAGCCCTGGGCTTGGGGGCTTTTTTTATTTTTTCTTTTTTAAATAGTAATAATTAAGGGTTTTCCTTTATTAACTAAAAGATCAAGTTTACTAAGCCTAAATGCAAAATTTATTGTGTTTCGGGTCTTTTGTTTTTTCATCTTTCCACTTCAACTATGCTTTCTCTTTTTAATGTAATATTTTTAAATGTAATACGCCTCACAAAAAAAGCCTGCACCTTGTGACTAGGCTCCAGAGGGCCGTTGCGCCATAGTGTGCCTTGGGCATTTCAAAACATTGGCTATCCTCACAAACCAACATGAGTTTTTTTCAGCATGCTGTCTTTGTTCACATGCATCCTAGGAAAATGCCTAGAGGTCACTCACCATAGGAGCTTCAAGCTGAGCACTCTTAACTTTGGAGTTTCTATGATTGAGTTATCGAAAAAGAAAGTACAAGTCATCAAAAAAGAAAGTGCACTTTGTTGGTATGGGCAGTAATTTTCACCTCTTTTAAGACTCTCTTAAGCATACTTTCATAACCTCAAGATCTCTCTCATTTAGATGTGATTTTAGTTTATTCATGTCTCTCTCCTTAACTCGGAGCATTGTTTCATATCCCTACAAAAAAAAAATAAAAACATTGATTTGTCTCAACTCGATGAATTTGCGATAGTAAAAATTTGTACGATTTGTTTAATGAAAAACGAATGGATTTTAGTGAGAAAACTTTAGATGATGCTTTGGGGACGGGTTCAAATTTTTGGCTTCATTATGGCCTTCAAGTAGCTTAAGAAGTCTCTTCTCATCTTTTTTGAATGAATTAGTTGTGCAATATTATTTTTCATTCTGACACTAATACTTGAGGATGGATGGAGTTGGAGGATTTTGTAATGAATGTAGCTCTTGCATCCGATGCTCTTCCTTCTATTGGATGAGATAGTTTATAGATCTCTCCGTTATATGCTTTCTCTCTCTCTTGACAGGTCTGATTTTAGTTTTCATCTTTCAGGAGGCATTGAAAAGAAGGCTAAATGCTAGAATAGAATATGCCAAATTTCTTCAGGATACTGTAAAGGAAATGGCCAAAGAAGTCCAAAACTCCAGAAGTGGAGAAATTAAAAAGACAGCTGAAGATCTCGATGAATTCATGACTAAGGCAAGTAGATTTTATCCTCCATTCCTGCTGTATGAGTTAATTTAATTTTACCAGTTACATCTTGCTCAATTGGAGGTATTATATTATGTTTATATAGGTCAGAAAGGGTGCTAGTGTTAACAATGAGGAAATTTTGGGATTTGCCAAGTTATTCAACGATGAGCTTACATTGGATAACATAAGCAGGTCCAGTTTTTATTTATTATCTAAGTTCTTTTATCTTTTAGCTTGAGTTTTTTCAATTATATCTCCAGTGAACCTCCATTCATTTGACAGGCCTCGTTTGGTGAATATGTGCAAATACATGGGTATCAGTCCATTTGGTACTGATGCATATTTGCGTTTTATGCTGAGGAAGAGACTGCAAGAGTAAGTCCCTTACGAACATGACATGCACAATTCCATTCTCTTGTGCATTTTATCATTCAGGATTTGAAGTTTTCAGCTTAGATACATGCATGTGTATATATATTGCAGGTTCTATGTGCTTGTTTTTTCTACGTCTGCCGCTTTACCGGTTCATGTTCTGTTAATAGGGTTCTGTAATGTAATGGTCAAGAACTTTCTCTTTACTAATTATGATGTCCTTGTGTCAAGTTTAGTTCCCTTTTTTTTTGAAAAATGAAACATATGGTTTCATCAACGATGAGGAAATTTCCTTTCAGCCACGTGAGTAGCTTTATGGAAGCAATTGTGGTTGTTCAAGTTGTGGCCTTTGATGATATTAAACTTCTTATTGTAAATGTTGGAATCTATGGAATGTGCCTAGAGGATGTTAAGAAGTTCCATGATTTATCCAGTGGAATATGCCCAGAGGATGCTTAAACATCAGGTACCCAACTCTCAGTTGATTAGGAATTCATAGCTGGCAACAGATCAGAACCTGGCCTGATCCTGCTGTAGAAAGTTGTTTGAAGCCTTAAGTTCGGTGTAGCTTTTCCTTCTAACAGTAAAGATGTTATGCTTGAACCGCTCTGTGCCCAAGTTTTTAGGATGAAATCCAAGATCCTCTGTCCAACCACATTTAGCCAATCCTTTCGGAGTTAAATGGTTAGGGTGGGAAGAAGTGTGAGAGGAAGCTAAAATAGTTGGCCTTATTTCAGAGTTCAGAGTACTTTTACATTCTGTTCTTTGTAACTGCTATATGAATTGTATCTCCGCTAATTTAGGTTTTTTTTATGTATTTTTAATAGCTTAGCGTGGATTTCTTTTATCCCTCTCTTTATGTAAATTCTTTCTTTTAACATGATTCAGTTTCTCAAGAAAGGATCAAGTCCCACATTGATGCAGTCTTCTTAGTATAGTAACTCAAAATATCAGAACCCACAAATTGTTCTAAAAATAAATAGTGTCCTATTTTTGCATCAAGAAGGTTTTAAAATAGAAACAAGAGAGTCTATGCAAGACATTTGAATAAGACACATGGTTCTTGATTATATGAGTACAGGACACTGTGCCCAACCCCCTCAAAGGTGTCGTAGTTCATAAGAATAAGATTGGATTGTAAACAAAATCTGATTGAGATTTTCTATAAACGTAACGATTTTGACTGTTACTTTTGAATTGTTTCATTAATTAATTTGTGCTAATTTAATGTCTTCTCTTTTTTCTGTGTGGTCAACCATATTTCTTTACTAGAGAGGTTGCATCTGATGAAATTTATTGATACATTAGAAGTTTTTTATTCTTTACAAAAGGTTGGTGGGAGATGCCAAGAGCAACACGACGTCATATTTCTTTTGTAGTTGGAAATTTTTTCATAAAGCACGGGTTCTTTTATATTTGCAGGATTAAGAATGATGATAGGATGATTAAGTTAGAGGGGGTAGAATCTCTTTCAGAAGCAGAGCTTCGTCAAGCCTGCAGGGAAAGAGGTTTACTTGGATTGCTTTCGGTTGAGGAAATGAGACAACAGGTCCTCTTTTCTTTTTTATATATCAATTGTTCTAAATGAATTGCATTTTTCTTCTATAATCATTGTTAAATGACCGATGACCGATTGACCCAAAAGTTTAAACTTTAGTAAAGGTAAATTAATATTATATCAACCGTTTTAAAACTCCACTCACCTAAGAAGCATAGACATGGGTACGACACGACATGTACACGACAACACATCATATTTTAAAAGTCTAGGACACGACACAACAAAGACGCATTAAAATATACATTTTTTTTTCCAAAATATATTATCTTTTATATATATATATATATATATATATATATATATATATAAAAGTAAACAGATTGTTGTATTTATATGCTTAGAAAACTTAACTTCCTATATTTCATGCTCAAAAGTTACTTTTATTGTCATATATGTGTTTGTTTTGCTTACCCAACAAGTGTTCTATGTATGTCCAACACATTTGTTGCACCAACAAGTGTTCGTCTTTGATAGCTGTTCAACATGCGTTGAGGTGTCCAAGTGTTTTGACACATGTCGGATGTGGACATGCTAGCCAAACTAAAGCGTCCGTGCTTCTTAGCCCCTTGCTTGTGGTAAATAGGGGGGCATGGTCTTGATAAAGAACTAAAGAAGTTATGTGTTTAATCCATGGTGGTGACTTACCTAAAATTTAATACCCTATGAGTTTCCTTGACATCCAAATGCGTTATTTGGTTGTCAAAGAAGTATCTGTAAAACTTGCATTTCTGCTGTAATATTATTTTCTATTAGGGATGGATATAAAGGAAAAATGTCTTTTAGTTCTGATGTAAAGTTTTGATTATTTCCTGTAGCTGCGTGATTGGCTGGATTTATCGCTCAACTACTCTGTACCATCTTCGCTTCTAATTCTTTCTAGGTAACTAAATACTTTCTGCAGCTTCTTTTTGTAATTGTAAGACGTTGAAATATGTCTTCTGATTGGTAACCAATGCAGAGCCTTCTCTGTGTCTGGAAAGGTGAAACCAGAGGAAGTTGTACAAGCAACTCTTTCCTCCCTGCCGGATGAGGTTGTGGATACCGTAGGGGTGACATCTTTGCCATCTGAAGATACTGTTTCAGAAAGAAGAAGGAAATTGGAGTTCCTAGAAATGCAAGAAGAGATGATAAAGGTTTTCTTTTACTTATTTATATATATATTTTGTTGTGTGTATGGAGGGGGACTAGGGGGCTTCCATATTATTACAATTAATTATTATTATAAGAAAATTTCTGGGAGACGGGGAGTTACCAGTTTGGTTTGAGTCAGGTTAATGTTTCTCTTCATCCCTATGCGAGCTTACAGTTAGAACTGGGTGATTTTAAAAATGTAAGCCGATTGCTGATGCTGACTTAGTATAAAATCAAGTGTACTAAACTAATTGTCTGAAATATACAAATAAATATATATATATTATGGACAATATGTCTGAAATAGAAATTCCAAAATGCCTTCTTTATGCCCCCAAGTTCTATTAATTATTTTCATGAGCTAAATTTTTGATGTACATAAATGGCTGATTCTGTATGAGTTTAGTTCCCCTAAAAGGTCAAACTGCATGTTCTTTTCTACCAAGATGATCTACGTTTCTTATTCTTGTTCTATGAACTTGTTGTTTCAAAAAGGTTCATGGCATTTAGATGCTCTTCATTATATATTTATCTATATAGGAGGAGGAGGAAGAAGAAGAGGAGCTGGCTAAGATGCAAGAAACTGCTGGTAGTCAAAGGGATGTAGCACTAGAAGAGATGACTAGTCCAACTATTGGAGAAGAACCCAAAGAGAAAACAAAAACATTGGAGAAACAAGAGCAACTATGTGAACTCAGTCGTGCATTGGCAGTTTTAGCATCTGCTTCTGTAAGAATTGTCAATAATTTGTGTTTTGAAGGACTAACATTGTCTTTCTCGTCCTTTTTATTTGCATTTACACATGATGTTTATTTAACTTGCTTTGTTCTACCCTTGTTATTCGTATATAGTCGGTCAGCAGAGAACGTGAGGAGTTCTTACAACTAGTAAAGAAAGAGGTATAAATTATTCCATCTCAATGTGTACTGCAAATTAACCTAACAACATAAATGTCCATAGGTTGGTGACTTATTTTTTATTTTTCTTCTCCAAGACATCTAAAAGATCTTCAGGACCCAAATGTATTTTGAGCTGGAAAACCCTAGTACATGACTAATTGGTCCGTACTTTTTTCTTGCTATTGTCTCCATTTACAGATGGACCTGTACAACAGCATGGTCAAGAAAGAGGGTAAAGATGGTGAAGAAGAAGCACGAAGGGCTTACAAAGCTGCAAGGCAGGATACTGACCAGGCTGCTGAATTGACTTTAGGTCGCAAGGTTTCTTCAGCACTTATTAACAGGGTAACATGAGTCTTCATCATAACTGTATTTAATGAGTTTATTTTGATTCTAACCAAACCCACAGTTGATTTACCTCTCTTATTTCTACCTTGTCTTCTCTGCAACTTGGAAAACTCACAATATTGATGATGTCTTCAGATTGATACGATGCTTCATAAACTTGAAAAGGAAATTGATGATGTTGATGCCGAAATTGGGGACCGTTGGCGATTGCTGGACAGGTTTTATAGCTGTAACTTTCTAATTTGATGTGAATCCCACTTTGGGCAAATCAAGCGGGTATAACTGTCTATATGGTACTTCTTTGCAGGGATTATGATGGAAAAGTGACAGCTGAGGAGGTTGCATCTGCTGCTATGTATCTCAAGGACACCTTGGGCAAGGAGGACATTCAGGAAATTATCAGCAATCTCTCCAAGGATAGAGGTAAGCAATATTGCATCGTTTTACTCTTCTATCTCTGTTTTTTGTCCTTGATATGTGTGGAATTGGTTTTAACCCAGGGGTGCTTTGTCGGTTAGAGTTTAGAATGTTTGGAGACACTTTACGGGGTCTTAGGTTCAAACCCTAGTTGAAATCTGTGGCTCTTTGATAGAGAACTGAAAATTGAAAATTGAAAATTGAAAACATAAGATTAAATGAAAGCAAAGGTGCATTTTATGTTTTAAAAAATATGTTCCGTAGCTTTGACGAAAAAAAAGAAATGTGCTTGATAGCAGATTCATCAAGTTATTATTTAAACAACTGTAAACTACTTGTAGTTTCCCAATTAATATTAGTGGACAATAAATGATTGTTAGTTCATTTCTCATGTTTTATGTTAAAAAGATTGTAATTATTATTTTGTAATATTATACAATTTATAGGATAAATTGAAAATTTAGTACCTATAGTTTGGAGGAAGTTAAAATAGATCATATGATTTATAACTAAAATTTAGTCCCAATCGTTTGATAGAAGCTTTATAAATAGTCTTTGTGGTAGGGATTATTTAAGAGGATTTTAACAAACCATAGGGACAAGTCAACTTTTAAAACAATACAAATTCCTTTCTATAAAAATAAAAACCATACTAGCACCTAGCTTTTATCCCCACCATTGGGACAAAAATTGGAATTTAATCTAATTTATAATACATTACATAAGACAAACTGAGTTTATAACATGGTGTATTGTATCTAAATATTTTTATCTTTAATTAATATAGTTGTGCATTTGAAATTTTAAAATTTAACTTCCGAAAACAATGAAAACATAAAAATGTTGTTTTTTGAATTTGCACTGTTCAGCTCACAGCATCTGAGAACAGTTTTAGAAATAAAATTTGGGTTCTTTGTCAAACACATATTTGTTGGACTTGATAAATCTGAAAACATCAAACAAAGTCCGATTGACCAAATGTGTTCTTAATAACTTAAAG
Source organism: Cucumis hystrix (assembly GCA_025688845.1). Taxonomy (NCBI): domain Eukaryota; kingdom Viridiplantae; phylum Streptophyta; class Magnoliopsida; order Cucurbitales; family Cucurbitaceae; genus Cucumis; species Cucumis hystrix. The sequence continues at coordinate 11,394,087 of CM046887.1, forward strand.
ATCTTTGTTGGAGTTACCCTTAAAGAGGACAAAGCCTCACTTTTTATCTGAAAGGTGGGGGCAGCCATGAGGCTAATCTAAATTCTAAGGAGTGGAGGCCCATGATATACTCAGTAACCCTACGAAAGCGAGACACTGAAGATGACATGAATCGTGGTTACCTTTAAGCTCCACCAAATGAAGGAGAAATAACTCCTAATGGTTACAATAGACCAAACCCCACCTTTTTTGGCCATCTGATTTTTTGCGTCTTAGTATTTTCATTACTGAATCTCACATGTAGCTACTTTCTCCTTTTTTCCATTTTACAGAAGGCAAGATACTTGTTGAGGACATTATTAAGTTTGGCAGTGTAACAGAAGATGGGGATGCATCTGAAGCAGGGAAGTCATAAAGGAAATGCATCGTGTTACCTCAAGGTCCAATGCATCTTTCTGCTTTGATTGGCTGTCGGAAAGTATATATATATTGTTTGCTTTTTTTAAAATTTTGAAGCATTAGTTTCAGCGTCCATGAGATTGGTTTTTGCCCCATTAGTTCAATGACAATGATACAACTGCAATGAAAATCACAATAGCTAAGAAATTCTTTTTGAATGCAATAATATGAACGGTCACATTTTCTATCGTTCTTTTTTCAAATATATATGATTGAATCAAAGATTCTTGTCAAAAGAACAATTTTAGCAGGGCCATTGTCCCCTGAAAATCTTTGAGATGCATGCGAGTTTGCTCTTGTGATCAATATTGCGTGAAATCAAACTGCTACAGTATTCTTTTCCATGTTGGATATGACCCATTAGAGTACCTGTTCTTTGCACATAAACTCTTGTGATGGTTTTGCCCGGCTTCGGTGATTCTTTCACTTCTAAGATAATTCTCATTTATGCCTAGGAAGACGATGGATGATTACCCCGATGGTTTTAAAATGGTTCCCTATAATGACAGGATAATACAAATAATACACTATGATTCATTTTTTACTGAAGTGAGGACATGGTATCTACATAGCACATCAAAGAAACCGAAGAAAGGACAAATTACAATAATTTTAGGATTTGTCATAAAGAGTAGGCTCACATGTCATGATTATATCTTGCAACTTTATGTACATTATGTGATACGTTTTCATTTTTGAAAACGCCAAAAGCTTTGGCCTTTATCATTTGACACTATAAAAAGAGGAAAATTTATTTTACTTTCCTATTTAATTTGGAGTTCAGCCTTGATTAAGGGACTTGGACATGTGGGTTTCTAAAGCTTAGAGGAATAACTGGGCATAGAGCCTAGCCCAATGATAGGAGGCCTTGACAGTGCAAGACTTGCACCTAGTTAGGTCAAGAGTTTTACTTCGGCCCTTACTCATGTTGGCCTAATAAACATTAGGGTTTTGGTCTTGATCATGTTAAAAATGGTTAAGCGCTTAATTGGGTTATAAAGTTTTGAGTATCTTGGGTACCGTTTTTGCGATTTAAAGATAGTCTGTTTTTCTATTGACTAATATCTTTTTTGAAATATTCTTATTCACTATTTTTTTTTTAAAATCACATGTGTTATTGGAAAAAGCAAGGTTTATGATTTGCTTCTGAATTAGGCATTTCCTTTTATTCTTTCAACTTTTTGTTTAATCTTTCAATTGCGTAAATATTTTATTTTAAAATTTTAACATTCACTTGTGATGTCAAGTTAAAACATTCACATATATTTTACAATTTTTACGCGTAAACATTATATGAATTTGAGATAGACAGCATACTCTTATTAAGCACAAACCATAAAATTACAATATACTTAATGATAGAATGTATGAATGTCATGCACAAAAAAGTGGGCCATCAAGGAGTTGGATTTTCTGCGATATCTTATGTCAAATTGTACGTTATGGTTATACATGCAATGCTGGTGTTGGAAATGAGATTAAAGTTTCACATTGACTAAATAAATGATAAATATAAATATGTAAGGGAGGACAATTATCATCAATGACATGAGGTATTTGGGCGAAGCCAAAAGCGAATCCACGAGGCTTTTATGTTTGAGGTGAACACTATCATATAATTATGAAGATATATGGAGGTTTTTTTGTCAATTAAAGTTGGCCAACAAAAATGATTCCATCAATTTCAATTATGCATAAAATGAATCAATTCTAACAAGAACTCAAATCACTCTATGTTCAAGAATTGTTTATAAAATTCTAATAATAATTGTGAAAGCATTTCAACAAAACTAAACATTAATTTCTCAAAAGACATGTATATACAAAAAGCACAAGATGCTTCAAGAATTCAAGAAACACACATAAAATCTAATTTGTAAACAAAATACAAGAAGATTGAATTAATTTTCTTGAAAGAAATTAAAGGATTTGTACAATAAAAAGATTTAGACAAAAGACCTTGAATCTACTAGAAAATTTCACAAATATTCTAAATTATGATTTATTTTTTTATTAGGTTTTCGTAAATTTTTAGACATTTATAACCTTATAATAATAATTAATTATATATAATTTTTAAAATTAAATTCAAATGATTTTTTTATTTATATTATACTAAATTAGTTATGTAAATGACAATTTCCTTATTTGACCTATTAATTAAGGTATAAATTTGTTATGAAAATTAATTAGAAGTATTTTATTAATTCAATATAAAATGAAATCTTTTTTAATATGAAATTATTTAATGATTAAAAACAACAATATATTATTATTTGCATTACCCTTAAACATTATGAGATAAAAATCCTAGCGCCCATGAAGATTTAGTCTTCTTCATAATTCAATTTCGATCGTTTCTTCCATCAATTTTATTGTTATCAATATCGTTCTTCAATTTGGTTCTTTAGTTTATTTCGTAATTTCATTTTATATACAACTTTCGGTTAGGTGTCTTCCTCAATTACTTTCTTTTTCTTCTAATTTCAATCAATTACTTTCGTTTTCCTTTTCTTCAAATTTTATACTTTACCGAGATTTTGCTTACACATATATACCACTTCATATATACAATATGACATATGTATTCTTTCTTCTTTCATTTTGTAGCATATATTTTTTTTCTTCAAAAAATTGTTCTTTCTTTTTCAGTTTCGTAGCATATATTCCGGTCATGTCCCTCCTATTTTGTTTAATTTATTTATTGTTCAGTTCATCTTTCTGTCATGTTCGACATATAATTTTTATTAAATATCCCGTCGTTCCTATATACTATGGTATACCACTGAATAATAAATTTATGTTATGTGATTTGTATATATACTACTGCATATATTCAATAATACATACACATATTTTTTTTCATGTTCTGTGATTTTTCTTACGACGTATATATACCAATATATACACAGATTATATATTCATTCAATATTTTTTTTTATATTTCTTACATATATGCTACTGAATAATTTATTTATGTTTTGTGATTTGTTACATATATACCACTGCATATATTCAATAATACATAAACATGTATATGCACAAATCACCAATGTATATGCAGTAGTATTTAATCACTTATCATATTTACATAGAATATCTAATAAATGCAAATCTTAAACATAGTCCACTTTCCTTTGTCCTTTTTCTATTTTTAATATATAATTCATAATAAAGATGGATAAATTGGTCATTTGGGTCCTATATTTATGTAAAATATTAGTCAATTTAGGACATTAATGAAAAATTGAGAATTTTAGGTCAATTTTTTTAATATTAGTTCAACACATTCTACAGTATTGACAAATTAATGAAAGCCCTCAAAAGAATAGAAAATCCCAATGCCCTTTACCTTACAAAGTACTTACTTCTCCATTTGGATCAAGGAAATCTGCTGAAATTTGAAGAGAAAAATGGCCGAAATGAAGAAGTATTTCTGAGATTTTTATTTCCAGAGAGAAATTGAGTACATTTGAAAGTTGGAAAGAAAAAATGAATTGATGATATGAAAATGAAGGGAAAATAGGGTATTTAAAGAAAAGAATAGGACATAAAAGGTTGATATTTTTGAAGCAAATGAGATCTGAATACGCGACTTGGAGGTTGAATTGCGATCTCGGGATAGATTTTGCGCGAGAATTTGAAACTTTCAAGTTAATTACCATTTTGCCCTTGAACTTCAAATTGCTGCTTTCCTTCGTTCGAGTTCCGTTTTAGCTGATTTTTATTGTATTGTTCTTATATCGGAGTCTATTTTCATAATCAACTTAAAAAAATATATAAAAATGAATATATGCATGCTATGATAAAGAAATTAGGCATGAAATAATTTCACTATTCTATACCCAACAGAGAGCCATGAAAACAATTCGTGTACTCAGTCTTGTGTGTAATCTGCGAAGAGAAACAACAATTGTAAAACCTTCTAATAAGAACAAACAAGTTTTTGCTGCCTCTCAATCTCGCGTCTTAGGGTGTTGGAATTTGAGGTTGGAGACAATGTTTTCCTTAAGTTGTCACCTTGAAAGGGTGTAGTTAGATTTGGAAGGAAAGGAAAACTAAGTCCAAGGTTTATAGAATCTTATGAGATTCTAGCACGCATGGGACCAGTGCTTATAAGCTAAGATTGCCCGCAGAGTTGTCTAGAATTCATAATGTTTTTTATGTTTCAATGTTGCGGAAGTATGTTCTAGGTTCCTTGCATATATTTCAAGAGTAGCCCTAGAAGTGAAAGAAAACATGGCCTATAAAGAAATACTTTGCATGTGATAGACAGAAAGGAACAAGTATTGAGAACAAAGGTGATTCCTATGGTCAAGGTTTTGTGGAATAACCATGGCATTGAGGAAGCTACTTGGAAAAGTGAAGTGTTGGGATTTATGTCCTAAAACTCGTAGATTGTAAATATATCCATTGACCGCTATTAATAAAGTGTTATTATTGTAATAATTGTTATTGATTAAATGATTAGTTTTGTCTTAATAACCCAAATCCAATAAACTAACATCCTAAACTATTTAATGAGTCTTGAACAGTACGTAGAGACATACATGAATCAATGTTCAAGATCTACTTAAAGGGTCTATAGTATAGGGATAAGGTTGGGTACCTTATCCTGGTAACACTAGTGATACGACTCACTTTGTATTTGATACAAACACAATGATCCAACGCTTTCGTGTAGTTGACATGAGAGTGAGGGTATCCTATGCAATGAGTTTGCATAAGACCGGACCGCGAAATAGTAACCACTAGATCTAACTTCGTTAACTAGTTAGGTTTCTATTTCAGTAGGATGACCTAGGTAACTTAGTCTTAATCCTGAGTGTGTTATGAACTCCTGTTAACGAAGGATTGTCCTTTGATTTGTACGGGTGAGAGTGGCCAGATCGCCACTCAATAAGCTTATCATTTTGGGGACAAGACCGAGTGAGGAGCTGGGAACATAATTACACAAGATGGAATTCACTCATTCCCTACTTTATGGTAAGTAGATGAGTGTCCCTTAAATGGTGTCTCTAGGTCTTGAACAAAGGGCCCTACCCTCTCTATGGCATGAGAGGGGTTTCTGTTTATTAGTAAGACCATAAACATGTTGTTCATTGGAGGAGCACTGGTATTTAAGGATTAGAGGTAACCTAGGGGTAAAACGGTAAATTGACCCAGCTGATGTTACGAACACTCGTGAAGGACTAACTTACTCTTGTTAATCTATATCCGTGGACACATAAATATATCTACCGTGAGAAGAGTTCAGTTGTGAGTCTTTAGTGGAGTGTACACACAGTTAACGAATATTGATTAATGTGGTTAATGAGTTTAGCCAATTAATCTCAGATCGTTGTAGCTTCTGATCTGTAGGTCCATTAGGTCCCCTTCTTAGCTCGTAAAGGGCAATGAGATTTATTTATATTGGTTGTAATTTGAAATGTTCAAATTTACTTTGGGAATTAGTTTAATGTATAGTCAACATTATAATATAAAGTTTGTGAAACTTTATTATATAAATTTAATTTTGGATATGATTCAAAATTAATTTATGAGAGATAAAATATTTGAATGAATTCAAATATTAATTTAATGTGAATTGGATTCATATTAAAATTATTGATTATGAGAGAAACTTATATTTGAATATGATTCAAATTTAATTTAAATTAAATATAAGATATTTAATAATTTAGTTTTATTTAATTAAATTTGATTTAATTAAATTTATAAAATAATATTGCAGAGATATTCATTCAAATAAGATTTGAATGAAATATTAATTAAATATGATTTAATTAATTATATTAATATAAATCTATAAGATATTGGAGAGATATTTATTCAAATAAGATTTGAATGGAATATTAATTAAATATGATTTAATTATTTATTAACTAATTGATTAATTGTTAATTAATTGATAGATTTGATAATAGAATCTCATGATTCTCTCCTACTCCTTTTCCTATTCCAAGAAGGAAAGAGAGTTATAAATATGTAGAAGAAAACAGTTTTCTTTAATGAAATTCATTAAGAAAAAAGCAAAGGCTTTTTCTCTTTGCAAAAAGAAAAGGTTTTCTCTCAAATATCTCTAAACATTTTTCCATCCCAATTGGTTCCCACAAACCAATCTCATCCCAGAGGATAGGAAGGTCTCCGACGGGTGGTGTCCCCAATTCAGTTATTTGTAGATTCAGAGATGTCATCGAAAATAAGTTCTCTGTATTCTTTAATTTAAAGCATGCTTAGTGTTTATTTAGAATTTTGATTCTAAAATTTTGCCAATGTACTGGTATTTTAAGATTCCCAAATTAATTTGAGTAACGGTTCTTTAAATTCTTCCGCTGCCATAGGGCTTTTATCCCTTCATGAAGAGCTAATGAAAGCTAAGCACCCACAACTCTTTGCATAAGACTTACTGAATTTCGAGGACGAAATTCCAATAAGGAGGTAGTAGTTGTGAGGCTCTGATCGCGTTGGTTTGGGGTTTGTGTGTTTATTCTCTTGTTGGAACAACATATAAATGTTACTTGGGACTTACGTTTAATATTCTAACATATATGTAACACAGTTGCAATATATCACTAAGCAAGTTTACTGCACGTAATGTGCTCGCCATGTCTCTATTTATTGCGTGGTTAATACTAAGCGATAAGTCATGGGTCATGATCATAGCAGACGATGTGCTCACTATGTACCTCTTTATCGCGTGAAGTCTATGCCATCATTGAATCCAAGTTTTCCTACTGCTTGTCCAAGTACAAGTGAAACAGTAGGTTTACCTAGGTGATCCAGGGTTGAACACAAAAAATTGTTTCAAGATATTAGTTCTAGGGTCTTACTCATTAGCTAGGTGTGATGACAATTGCTGCGAAAGAATATATAAAAAGAACTAAAATTATTTACGCTTACTTAGAGATTCATGCACATGGGAATAAATTATGGTAAAATGGAAGATTAAGCGAACTAACTTGCGTTGAGAAGGCAGTGAAGGAAGGTTTCATGCTATCAGGCGAATAAGCTATATGACTACCTCGATGCGATATAACTCATTCAGCAAACTTATGATTAAGGCGTGCTCCTTTCAGAGTCATTAAACGCCACACTTGGTCTCCTTTCGGGATCCAAATGACTAACACTGGCTAAGTGGGTCATATCTAGAAATACTTATTTATTCTACTTAGAGTGCTTCACATTTAAAGACAACAACCTCTCGGTGTCTATAGTCCACACTTGTTCGTCTTTCGGGATACAAATGAAGGAAGTCCATTTGCAAGGTTGAGAAAATCCTTCCTTATGCGTGTTAGCTACGTCCTTGCTACTTACCCTCCCGGATAGTTGGTGACATACACTGGCTAGATGTAGAGTGCAGTTTAGCTAATACACTAAGTGATATAAATAAATATTACTTATCGTGAACACATCATAAACCTAAACTACAAATAACATCAAGATAGATGAACACTAGAGGCATGGATGGATTGAAAAGTGCATAAAGATACAATGTATTAAAGAATGAAGCCTTCGGCCATTGTACAATATAACTAAATACAATGTAAAAAAATAATAAAATGGTAAAAGTGAAGGGATAAAAGCCCTTGGCAGTGGAAGATTTTACAGAACCATTCTTCAATTTAATTTGGAAAACCCAAAATACCAATAGATTGGCAAAAAATAATTAAGAAACTATTTTTCTTATTCAGCATGATTGAATAAAGTATAGATTAGAGAGAGAAAAACTTACGTAGTTTGACTCTCTAATTGCTTAAATCTCCAAATTTGGGGACACCACCCATCAGAGACATTCCTATCCTTTGAGATGAGTTGGTTTGTGGGAACCAATTGGAATGAAAAAAGTTTTAGAGAGAAACTATTTTGCAGAAAAGCAAAATAATTAGTTTAATTGATTGGTTAAGAAAAACTGTTTTTCTTCTGCATATTTATAACTCTCTTTCCTTCATGACGTAGAAGAGAATCATGAGATTCTATTAATTTAATATTTCAAACCAAATAAATAATTAATAATTAATTAAATTATGGAGGCATTTTTAAAAATAGCAAATTAAATTAAAATATTTACAAGCTATAGCAAAATTTTGGATTCTATTAATGATAGTCTTCTATCACTATAGCATATCAATGACTATCAGTGATAGAATTTGCTATAGATTATAAATATTTTGTAAAATTTGATATTGTTGAAAATTTCCCTAAATTATATTTAATTAATATTTCATTTAAATCTTATTTAAAAATGTCTTGCGTGATTTGCTCATTTCTTCTTTTTTCCACTTATCCTTTGTTTAAACGTGATAATCGCGTAAAACAGGTATGACACTTATGTAAGCTGTATTTCTCAATATTTATGAATTTACAACATGAGTCACGCGTTCTGATAATATTCTTATGCGTTTTGACCTCATTATTCTAATGAAAAGGGCTACAATAATGGGCATCTCTGTGCATTATCACACCCCCAAATTTAGAATAATGCTTGTCCTCAAGCATTACTCCATATTATGCTTGTCCTCAAGCACCATTCTTCCTTAAAGACTCGCCTTCTCCTTTTTTAGTTAGGATACTGCTCAAAACACGAGCAAGTTTTATTCGTTATTCAAGGTTAACTGTCATCACGTAATTCTTGCAATGAAAGTATTTCTAAGTTCAGAATGCGGCAAGCTTCATACTCAAAATATCCTTGTTCATTTCTCACAGTAAATCTTATTTTCTACTTCAGAAGTGGTTAAAACTTTGAAAAATTTTCGAACCCTTTTTTCTTGGGGAAAGAATGTTTTTTATTATATTTACATTAGATTTGGCGTTGAGTGAAAAATCGTAGGTACTCTATGAGTCCGTTTCTCTCTTGAACGGTAACTTTTGTCACCTTTTATTACTTACTTTTGATTTTTTTTACTTTTCAAGCTTTGTTTCTTTATTTTTTGCGAGAGGAGACAACATAAGAGTTGTTATTTTAATTGAATCAAAGAAGACCGGATTTTTGAAGGTTTTTCACTCTTGGCTTAGCTTTAACTTTTGTTAAAACACCTTACTTTTGCATGCCTTACGAGGTGTTTCAAAAAGTTTCTAGAGTTTTAGCACGGATCTCGGACACCCTCAAATTTAGAGGTTAACAAAGGCCTCATTACTAAAATGAATGATAAGATTAGTCTAAGAAAAGTTTTACAAGAATGGTTTGAGGTAAAGCTTGCTCGCCTAATAAACTATAGAAATATTTTTTCAGTAAGGTTCCTTAACAAATTAAATGCATAAATAACAAATGAAATTTTATTTCGCATACTTTATTTCATTAAAGTGTCATTGAATTGCAAAGAAAAATTAGCTTGCTCAAAAGTGGGGAGCTAGGTTTGCGACAAGAAAGATTAAATGCATAAAGAGTATATCCTGTGTTATGACTTGTATTGTAAAGGACATAAATAAAAAGAAATACATAGTAATTTGTGATACTTAGCAAATCCTATCAAGATTTCAACGACAAAAGGAGGTTTATGTGGGTATGGTTCTCGTGAAGTTATCCTCACTTCTGCTACCAGATCATGTTGCTTCATCTGATTTGCTAAGGTTTGAAGTAGGTGGATAAGGATTACTTGGAAGAGTTGTAGGTGGGTGGGGGTGTTGGTGATTTGGAGTTGTGAGGAGTTTGAGTGGTTTTTTCTTGGAGGACCTTTTATAGGACGTAGAGATCAAGGCGGTGGGTATGCAACAAGATGTCATTGGATTCCTTAGCCTTAAGGGGTTGTCTTCTCTTCGATCCAAAGGCTTCCTCCTCTTATTATCTGTACCCTCATCACCATTTTTAATTGAACACCGTATGGATGGTGATGAGGTCCCAATTATCTTTTTCGCCTTTCCTCTACTTGTGACTGTAAGAGCATCTTTGCATATACTTGTTGTGAGACCCATTTCTAATTTGGGTAAGAAAGTAAAATTCGACTAAGTATTAAGAAGTTGGCATTTGAATAAATATGCGGAAAAGATTAAGCGATAAAATCTTTTATGGTTAAGTATACATTTTAGCGATTAAGTGGGTAGTTTGCGAAAGAAGTTGTGTGATAAGAAGAGAAAAAGTCTTCGCGTAAGTTAAGAAGTGAAAGTGTTGAGTGTTAGAATAGGAGTTTTGGGTGGTCTTCGCGAGAAGAACCAAGTGTTTCACGGAGAAGAAGTCTACGAGGAAGCCTTGGAGTTTAAGTTTGCGATAATAGTTCTATGCAAGTAAAAGTTGGTTAGTTCACATGGAAGGTTTCTTATCGTAAAAATATAACTGCGCGATAAGGTCATTTGCGAGAAATGTTAAGTGGTTGAAGTTATTCGCGATTTGGGTTAGGCGGGAAGCAAGGTCTAGCAATGAAAATGTCAAATCTTATTTGATAGGGGTTAACATGTAAGATTAAGGATTTAAGCATGGCTAGTTTGAATATTAAATTTACACGTGTGAAGTTTTAAGCAGGAGCTAGCAAACTGAGAAGAGTTTATGCATGGCTAAGTTAGTTTAAGGGCTCTATAAATAAGAGGATTTGGGTAACTAATTAAGGAGGGGATGATGTGAGTTTTGTTGAAATGTTGAAGTGCTATTGGTTTAGCCACGCGAGATGATGCTTGCGAGAAGAAGAAGAAGGACTTCTTTAGTAAAGTTTGGTGAGTGACTTTCTTAAATGTTTTTATGTTAAAATCTTTCTTGTGATTTCCCTTTACTATTTTGAAAGATGATTTCAAATGAGACAGTGTTTCAAAAAGAGAATTCTATGAAAAGTTTATATAAATGTTAAAGTTTGATTTGATGATTACGATTTCAAAACTATGAAATGGTTTTCAAACCATTAGTTGATTCCTTGAGATGATGCTAACTTTATGTGCACATAAAGAGTCAAGGCCACCATGGGGTGTATGGACTACATGGTGATAAGAAGCTGGCTTATGCATTGAAATGAGCGTATAAAGCTTAGCGGCCCAACAAGGACGAATCAATATGTTCTCGGATGTTGTTGATAGAGTAGTCAAATGCAAGTTAATGAGACCAAGAGTAGAGAATGATTCAGGATCCTTGGCGAAAGGAATAACTATTAACTAATGTTTGTTTATGTGAAATTGTTATGTTATAAATGTGTTTGTTAAGCATAAAGAAAGGTTTATGCGAAATGAAATGATTATGAAAAGGTATTGCGAAAGGTTTTCATAAAACCTCACTAAGTCCTTTAGAGTTACGTTTTAAAAATCTATTTCCCAGGATCGGGTGTTTAGGCCAAGTAGAGAAGAAGGTTGAAGAATTTACGACGAGGTGATTCAAGGCATTTTGGAATTGGTTAAGCCTTGGTTATTTGGTCAAAGTATTGTAATAATGTATGAAATGCCTGTTATCAATAAAGTTTATAATTTAGTTTGTATTTACTTTGCTTGGCGTTTCAATGTCCTCCGTTGTGTTTTGAGTGTTAATAATTTAAAAGGAGTTAAGAATAAGATTTTGCAATAAGAAAATTTCAAGGTTGTAACAAACTCGCATCCTATTCCTACTACCTCGACGTTATTGTCGCAGTACAGTTTGGGGTGTGACACATGTCCTCTTTCCTTCTTGCAATTGGGCACTTTCTCCTCCGACAGAGTACTTGTGTTGATTTCTTTTTCAAACTCCTCGGCCACTTCCTCCTCCACTTTTATCTCCCACTCTCTTTCTTCACTTGTTCTTCCAAGGATCCAAATTTCTTTAAGTGATCTTGCGTGGGTCCTTGTTGCTAATTCTTTAAAATCAGCAATAGGCGGGAAAGTGCACTCTATTGGAAACTCAAGATTCCCCTTCCTCGCCTGGCTGCTTCACCTTTTCTTTCTTCTTCTTCTCTTCTCCTTGTTACATTTTCTTTTATTCTTGTATATCTGTTCACTTTCTTGTGTTTCTTCCTTTACATTTTCTTGTATTCCCATGTTCCCTACCTCGACCTTCTCCATCCTTTCTCGCGTCTTTTGTCCCTTATGAACTTATCGCATCATGAGTCGAGAAGGTCGAGCACTTAGTACTCAGAATATGGTGGTTTTATGAGGGATTTGGTAAGGGAAGTATTTCTTGGTGAATGATAACAGGAATATCTTGATGAACTTGGAAGAAAAGAATTTTTTTAGAATGGCAATTCTTTGAAGGTTATAACAATTTGTGGATTTGTGACTTGTTGTGTTTGGATAAATGCTGAAACTCAGAGTTTTGAAGAGTTTTTAAATAGGCCTAGGGTTAAAGGTGTGGTTATCGTGCGGTTAAGGTCTTGTCAAATTAAGTGTGGTGTGATAAACCTGACAGATTATTCTTGGCTCTAGGCACGACACATTCATTGCTTCTTGGAAGTTTAAGACTCTAAGATTTGATAGAGGATTCATATTTTCTAAGAATCCTAACGCTTCCCAATAAACCTAACTCAACTAATCATACAGAACGGTCAGTTTTCCTAATGTGTTTCACTCACGTTTTTTTTATAAGCTGACTTCCTCACATGTATCCTATCCAGTGGACCTATAGTTTTGTGGCATATCACGCAATCCCCTAGTGAGATAAAAGGATATACATAAATCAAATAAAAAATTGATTTAAAAGTATAAAAAAGAATTACTTACAGAGGTATGAAAGTATAAGTAAATATGTACACTAAGATAAGGATGCAATTCTAAAAAAATTGGAAGAGTTATACATTATAGACGCATCCATGCGTTCAGGTTCCTTGACAAGGGAGAACTGTGGTATCATCGCTTCTGTTCCACATAACTTTCTTGATTGCGTTGTTCTTGAACTTCATTGATCATTTTCATCATGACTCTTAGCGTCTTGATTGTTCATCGCAATAAGTCTCTACTCTCAATCATTCATCGCAATGTTCAAATGATCTTTCTCGGTCCTTGTCGCTTAGCTAATTGAAATTATGCTTTTCGTTAGCTCCGCGGAGGACACCTCTATTGACGACTTCATGGAGATTCTCATTTTCATTTGCGACCAACCACATCCATTGAGATTTCTTTAGGTCATCATCCGAAAGACACATTGATTTTAAGGTTGGCTCAAGCAATCACAAATTACTCCGGTACCTTAAACCTCTTAGCGTGATTTTTGGCTAATCGCGTGATTCACCAAAATTAAATGTTTTGTCCAAACTCAAAGTAAAACCTTATTCTAACATCTATAATTCAATTCCACGGCAACAACACCAAAAACTTAGTTGTTGTGGTTTGGACTTAGTAATTTCGTGTGTGTAATGCAAATGCAATACGTCACTAAGTTAGATCATTGCACGTAATGCGCTTACCGTAACTCTCTTTATAGCATGCTTCAATTCTAGGTGATGGGTCATGATCATAGCATATAAGATGCTCACTATATGCCTCTTCATTATCGTGTGATGCACAAGTCAGTACAAGTTTTCCTACTGCTTGCCCAAGTGCAAGCGAAACAATAGGTTTACCTGGGTGATCCAGGGTCGAACACAGAAAATTGTTTATAAATGTTAGTTCTAGGGTTTTCTCACCGTTTAAGCGTTATGACGACCAAGTAGAAAGAATATAAAGATAATTAACTATATATCTACAGCTAGAGATTCTTGCACAAAGAATAATATACGGTAAGGTAGGATATTGAACTCATTAACTTTTATGTGATGAAAAGGCAAAGGAAGGTCTATGTGTTATTAGGTGATTAAGTAATTTAGGAGCTTTGAAGCGATATAATTGCATAATCAGCCCATGATTAAGGCAACTTTTCTCAAAGTGTTTAGATGGCACACTTGCTCACCTTTCGAGATGCAAATGAGTGTGCTCGATTAGGCGAACTTTATCTAGAAGACTTGGATTATAATACTTATAGGATTTCTCATTTAAGGACTGCAACCTATTAGCACCTAATGTCTACACCTGTTCACCTTTCGGGATACAAATGTTGGAAGTTACCTCACTAAGGTGAAGTTTGTTGCCAAACTCCTCCTTACGCGCATTTGCTCTATCCTTGCTACTTATATACCCTCTTGGGTAGTTTGCGATTGACATTGGCCACGCGATGAATATAGCTCAACTAATGCGACAAGGTTTATAAGCTAGACTTCTTATCAAGGACCTATCATTACTCTAACTACTGATAACACATTGACGGGTAAGAAGTCAAGAAATGGTGGATTGAAAAGGTGTAAACACGCAACATATGTATAAAGAGTATAGGTCTTTGGTGTAACACCCCAAAAATTAACGTAATTTTTAATTTTAATTATCTTGAATTTAGTTAATTTTATTGGAATTTCTGTGTGTTAATTTAGATATTTATTGAATGATTCTTGGTAATTTAATTTGGTGAATTAATGGTGGATTTGTATGGGTTGGGAGTAATTTTATGGACAATTAATTGGATTTTGGAATGGAAGTAATTATATTAAGATAATATAATTATATAAGGGTATTGGTTAATTATATGTATATTTAGGTATTTAAAGTTGTGGAAGGATAAAAATAATTATATTAATGAAAATAATATAATTATTAAGGATATTTTGTAATTATGTTGGAGAGAGAAAGGTGATGTGATGGGAGATAAGTAGGAAAAGTGATGTTTGGATTAGAATTAATAAGGAGAGTGAATGAGATTTATTATATTGTTATGTTTTGGAAAAGAAGGGTAAAAGATTTATAGGATGGAAATTTTATTTGGAGGGAGAAAGATTTTATTGGAAAATAAAAAGGAAAGGAAAAGGAAAAAAAATGATAATATAATAATATATTATTGATATTATTGATATTATTAAAATTTTCTTTTCATTCTCCTACTTGTTCCACGTGCAAAGAAAAGAAAGGAACTATTCATCTTCTTCTTTGAGAAACCCTAGACCCGTGGCATCACCACCGTCGCTCACTATCTACGACCGTCAACACACCGTCGCATCTTTTTTTTTTTTTGCTTTGAAGCCAAACCTCTTAGGCATATAGCCGTCTCACCTTCCTCGCGCACTCCACCACACATCTTCACACGTGGACGTCGGTCTTATTCTGCATTCAGCCAAGTCACTGTTGAACTCCTCCACAAGTAGACGAAGCCATTCAGTTGTAGACCGGTGACATTTTGCACGAGCTGCGCATCCTCAAATGAGTACTCCATTAAGTTGTGACGTCTGCGTGAGCCGTGTTCTTCATCCAGCCTAGCCTGTATGTTCCTCTCCACATGAGCCGCCCGTGTGACCAATTTTCGAGCCAAACTCCATTGAGGTGAACCGAGCACTGTTTTCTCCAAGCCACTCACCTTTTAGCCAATTTTTGGTAAGTTTTAATTGGGTTAGGTATACCCATCGAATGATAATTATTGGTTTGAGATAAATTCACAATTTGGATTAAGTTTAATTTTTTTATCCCTATGGCTAATACGGTCATTCGTCACTCGCCAGGTATGTTTTATGAAATAAGTTTATGATTTTGGATATATGACCTTGTCTGAATTTATCTAGATAAGTATGAATGTTATGAATGAATTTGTTGTAAAAGACTTTTGGTGGTGGAATTTAGGAAAAATGCCTCTACATAGAAGTGTCGTAGAGGTGGTAGGGGAGACAGAGAAGTTGGACGTAACTAGCTCGAGGAACAGCCTGAAGGATAGCTTGTTGTACAAGCTGTTGACCCTACTGCACCTGTCATTTATGCAGACCTTGTTACCATGGAACAAAGGTACAAAGATTTATTGTTCGAAGCATTGGCTCAGCGACAGTCTGCCAAGCAAACCCAGACAACTTCTATTCAGATCCCAGCTACAGGTGTTCATATCCCAGCTATAGGTGTTTGGATCCCAGTTGCAGGAGTTCATGCCTCAGTTGTAGCCCAGAACTTACCTGATATGCTTTCAGCAGAAGCCAAGCACCTGAGGGATTTCACGAAGTATAACCCTCGGACCATCGATGGATCCTTGGCAGACTCCACCAAGGCACATATGTGGTTGAGTTCAGTGGAGACTATCTTTGGTTACATGAGATGTCCCAACGACCAGAAAGTTCAGTGCACCGTGTACGTCTGACTGACAGAGGCAGATGCTGGTGGGAGTCCACAAAGAGGATGTTGGGTGGAGATATGAGTCAGATCACCTGGGAGCAGTTTAAGGAGAATTTTTATGCCAAATTCTTCTTTGCTACAATGAGAGAATTCAAGTGTCAGAAGTTCTTAAAGCTAGAGCAAGACAATATAACCGTGGAGGAGTACGATCAGGAATCAATGCATTATCCCCATTTGCACTTAAGCTAGTGAAAACCAAGGCTGAGAGTATTGACAAGTTTGTTAGAGGCCTTAAGTCGGAGATTCAAGGATTTGTTCGAGTCCTTAGACCAGCTACCCAGATTGATGCATTACACATGGCAGTGGATTTGAGTTTGCATGAGAGGTTAGAGCTGGCTAACCTCAGGACAAAAGAGGAAGGCTGAGTAACAGCCTGCTAGCATTACCTTTAGAGATTCGAGTTCAGGTGACACCTTCCATCGTCACCAGCAGGAGGTCACTAAGACAGGAGGTACCACGAGGGGGTTGCCTACTTGTCGTACTCGTGGAAAGCATCATTCAGGTCTTTAGAGGTTAGATAAGAGGGTTTGTTTTAAATGCAACCAAGAGGGGCACTTAGCTAACAATTTCCCTCAAGGTGTTGTTGCCACTAATTGGTAGGGGGCAGAGAAGCTTGCACAAAAATGACTGATACACTTCCAACGTTGGACATCGTGAGCTAGTTTTGCTTATTTAAATTTAGTTTGTTGAGAGTTGTTTGATTTGACATTAGAAGAATTATTTGTTTTATGGACAATGGAATTAATTAGATATTTGTTGGATGAATATTTAATTAATTAGAAGATTTGACATGGTGTTCGCTGAAAATTTGATCTAATTATATGATTTGTGGTTGAAGTAAAGTTATGGAACTTATTTGGTGTAATGTGTTAGATTAATTACATATATGTGCATGGGTACATTTATTTTAGTAAAGATTTTAAAATTTTGATGGGAAACGCTGTTATTTATGACATGAAAGCCGTAATCCCAAATTTTTCAAGAATTAGAACTTTCGAGAACGAAAATTTCTCAAAGGAGAGAAAATTGTAACACCTTAAAAATTAAGGTAATTTTTAATTTTAATTATCTTGAATTTAGTTAATTTTTTTGAAATTTTTGGGTGTTATTTTAGATATTTGTTGAATGATTTTTGGTAACTTAATTTGGTGAATTAATGGTAGATTTGTATGGGTTGGGAATAATTTTATGGATAATTAATTCAATTTTGGAATGAAAATAATTATATTAAGATAATATAATTATGCAAGGGTATTGGTTAATTATATGTATATTTAGGTAATTAAAGTTGTGGAAGGATAAAAATAATTATATTAATGGAAGTAATATAATTATTAAGAATATTTTGTAATTATGTTGGAGAGAGAAAGGTGATGTGATGGGAGATAAGTAGGAAAAGTGATTGTTTGAATTAGAATGCATGAGGAAAGAAATGAGATTTATTATATTGTTATGTTTTGGAAAAGAAGGGTCAAAAGACTGATAGGATGGAAATTTTGTTTGGTGGGAGAAATATTTTATTGGAAAAGAAAAAGGAAAGGAAAAGGAAAAAAATGATAATATAATAGTATATTATTGATATTATTGAGATTATTATTATTATTAAAATTTTCTTTTTATTCTCCTCCTTGTTCCACGTGCAAAGAAAAGAAAGGAACTATTCATCTTCTTCCTTGAGAAACGCTAGCCTCGCTGCATCACCATCGCCGCGCACCATCTTCGACCGTCAATGCATTACCGCATCTTTCTTGTTCGCCGTGAAGCCAAACCGCCTAGCCATATAGCCGTCTCACCTTCCTCTGTCGCATGCCTTCGCACGTGGATGTCGGTCTTATTCTACGTTCAGCCAAGTCATCGCGCAGTCTTCCACACATAGACGAAGCCATTCGGTTGTAGATCGGTGACGTTCTGCATGAGTTACGCATCCCAGGCGAAGACTCCTCTAAGTCGTGACGTCCGTGCAAGTCGCGTTCTTCACCCGAGCTGAGCGTACTCTGTCGAGCTGTGACGTCCGAGTGAGCCGTGTTCTTCATCCAGCCTAGGCTCTATGTTCCTCTCCACATGAGCCGCCCGTGTGAGCTGTTTTTGAGCCAAACGACATTGAGGTGAACCGAGCTCTGTTTTCTCCAAGCCACTCACCTTTTAGCCAATTTTTGGTAAGTTTTGATTGGGTTAGGTATACCCATCAAATGATAATTATTGGTTTGAGATAAATTCACAATTTGGATTAAGTTTGATTATCTTTACTTGAAGGTTGACTAAATTCTTGTGGGAGTGTTCGAGCTGTGGAATTGTTCCTTGAAGGTGGTTTTGGTGTCAACCTTAGCTTGGGTAAGCTTGGATACTTAGTAAATAATTGGATGGATTGATTGAAATTTTTTAATAGCTTTAATTTTGTTTATGTGTTGATGTTTATGACTGTAATTGAGAAATTGACTATCAACAACAATTTAACTAATCTCCAGGTAAGAGATTCTCCTTTTAGACCTTCGACATTAAAACTTGTATGTTCTTTATTATGCATTAATGTAGCTAAGATGCATAAAATGACTATTAGAGATGACTGTTATAAATGTTGGATTTTTGGCCCTTAATCTCAAATTAATTTAAACATGCAACAGAGATAGCACTGTAAACATCGCTCCCTTCGAAGCTGCTTGGGAGGGAATTTTGGACTATCGAAATGCTGTAAAACTAGTTTACAAAATTTCTTGATTTGAGTATGTGAAGATGTGCATGCGGAAGGAACATATATGTTCAAAGATATGCCTAAGAGTAGTAGGTTGTCCTGGAAGAGAAATGGAAACGG
>CM046887.1:11413393-11483253 GCA_025688845.1 Cucumis hystrix
GACTATCGAAATGCTGTAAAACTAGTTTACAAAATTTCTTGATTTGAGTATGTGAAGATGTGCATGCGGAAGGAACATATATGTTCAAAGATATGCCTAAGAGTAGTAGGTTGTCCTGGAAGAGAAATGGAAACGGGTTGGACCCGATTCACCAGGTTGGACAAAGTTTTGCACGTCCGTAGTGTATACTCTTCCAAAGAATTTGCCTTTCTCTTAATTATTATGTCCCACTCCATACAACTAAAAACAAAACCTTCTGTACCATCTAAAATAAAACTATTACTTTAAACTTTGTGTCTAGCACGCTCTTAAATTAACATTCAAATTTTTTTTCTAAATTGTTCAATCATTTGCCAATTTATATTGTTTACTTGTAATGGATATGATTATATATTGGTTGTAATAACTTCATTCACCGACTTCTACTTTGTGCCCCAAATGTTGGAGACTAGAGACTGGGGTTGAAAGAAAAACTATTCCACCCCGCCCCACAGACCTGCTTGCTTGTCTCGTGATATCCGGTGTGACTTGAGCATCCTTGATGTGGTTAAACGTCGAAGACACTCGTCTTAACTTCCTCACTTTAGCTTAAACACCAAAACACTTAATTTCATGAATATCCTTTAGGCGATAAAGAACTTAACACAGATAGATAAAACAAACTTAAAGTTTATTTCCTTAATGCATTTAGTACAAGAAAAATACATAAACAAGTTTTACCCAATGATACAAGAACAACACTTAAAACTTTAAACGCCTGGCAACTTCTCGCCCAAACTTCATCTCCTCATGACCTAAACACCTAAGTCTTGGAAGATAAATTTTGAAAGAAATAATTCTAAATGACTGAGTAAGGTTTTATGAAAACTCTTTCACAATACCTTTTTACAAACATAATTTCGCATAAAAATCATCAGAACATTTCACATAAACCTTTCTGTATGCTTAACAAATTTATAACATAACAATTTCACATAAACACTCATTAGTTAACATTCATTCCTTTCGCCAAGGATCTTGAATCGTTCTCTACGCTTGGTCTCATTACCTCGAGTTTTACTACTGTATCAAACAGCATCAGAGAACATACAGATTCGTCCTTGTTGCTGAGTCCGCTAAGCTTTTACGCTCCTTTCAGCGCATAAGCTAGCTTCTTATCTCCATGTGGCCCGTACACCCCATCGTGGCCTTGACTCTTTATGTGCACATAAAAGTTAGCATCATCTTAAGGAATCAACTAATGGTTTGAAAACCATTTCATAGCATGGAGATCATAATCATCAAATCAATCTTTAACATTATAAATCATGCTTGAAAACAGAACTTTTCATAGAAATCTCTTTTGAAACACTTTCTCATTTGAAATCATCTTTTAAAATAGTAAAGCAGAATTACAAGAAAGATTTTAACATAAAACATTTAAGAAAGTCACTCACAAAATTTGCTAAAAAGCTTCTCTTCTACTTCTCGTGAACCTCCTCTCGCAAACTAAACCAGCAGCACTTCAACACTTTTCTTTTCTTCTTTGAAATCAAATGACTGAGGCCCTATTTTTATAGAGCTTTTAAACCAGCTTAGTCATGCTTAAACTCTTCTCAATTCGTGAGCTCGTGCTTCTTAGTGGAATACGTGTAAACTTAAAATTGTGTCCTTAATCATGCTTAACTTATATTCCACACACGGCTAACTAACTACACTTGTGAAATTTCTCAAAACTTTCCTTACTTCTTCTCACCAAGTTCATTCCTCGATGAACTCACCGAACCTTTCTTGCGAACAATCTTATCGTGTGTCACACTTAAGTTCACAAAACTCTTCCTCGTGAACTAACCAACTTTTACTCGCATAGAAGTCTTACCGCAAACTTAAACTCTAAGGCTTCCTCGCAGACTTCTTAACTCAAAACCTTCAACTTCCTATCTTTCCTCGCAAATTTCTTCTCAGTGAAACACTTGAATCTTCTAGCGAAGACCACACAAACCGCCAAAGCTTAAACACTCAGTCAAAAGTTTTGCTTTTTAACTTAAATTTTTGATATGGGTCTTACAAAAAGTAACTACATTCAAATATATACAAAAAACAATTGTTATGACAACTTATCGAATAAATCAATTTTGAAGTTTTTGTTTTTTTCTTTTTGAATAACCTATTTCCTTGGTCGTTGTACCAAAATATTAATTACAATTAGTCAAGGATTTGAAACACAACTCATCAATATAATTTTTTAAACAACGATTTTCTTGTTTAAAAGCAATTTGGGTTGTTATCTTGAATATGCTTTCAACTAATCCATTTCAAATCATTGAGTGCACCTTGAATAACCGCACAAGACAACTTTTTTTACCCTATATTTTTTGTTTCAAGAAAACTTGTAAGAAATTAAATCCTAGGTAGGTGTCAAACTTTGGTTAAGACATGCAATAGAGATAGCACTGTAAACATCGTTCCCTTCAAAAATGCTTGGGAGAGAACTTTGGACTATATAAATGTTGTAAAACTAGTTTACAAAATTTTTTGATTTGAGTATGTGAAGATGTGCATGCGGAAGGAATATATATGTTCAAAGATACGCCTATGAGTAGGTTCTCCTGGAAAAGAAATGGAAACGGTCATCTTTTTTAGACTATCCATAACAAAATGAGGTATTTTTATTGAAAATATCCTTCGTCATTAAGAAATGTCAAATAAAAGACTATAAACCTTTACTTGGATTAAATAATTTTGATCTTTTGGATCCAACTAAATCTACTAAATAGTTAGCAAACGTTGTTAATCATTTAAACATCAAATGAATTTATGATCAAACAAGATACATCTTCAATGCAGTGGGAGAGTTGCAGATAAGTCAACGACTTTCATGCCCAAAACAAAGAAAACAAGTAAAATTAAGAAAAATAAGACTGAACAAGTCAATGCTCCCCAATTCATCAGGTTGGACAAAGTTTTGTACATTCGTAGTGTATACATACAAGTTTGGAGCGTCACTTTAGTTGCAACTAGCTTTGAATAATCATATGCATAGGTGGGAAAGTCGAACTAACACTTTTTGTACCAATCATTGCTCATATCTTTTCCTCCACCTTTCTCCTTAACCTATAAATAGTTTTTGCATGCCATAAATGGAGATCATCAACACTTGCACAATCAAATTAACCTAAATTTGTATAAATCATCTATAATCTAGTGTCAATTCCTTTACCTAACTTTCAAAATTCAATGGCTACTCATCGCTTCTCAATCTTTGCATTCCTTTGATCCTTGGTGCTGTTATGTTGATGAATTTTAAGTTTATGATCATGAAAGTGAGTGCAAGGCATCTCTTAGAGCTACAATTACCCAAGGAAACCAAGGAGCTTCCAAAACCACATATACCTATTTTGCCAATGTCTGAGCTTCTTCCCCTACCAAAAGTTGAGTTACCTTCATTGCCCCACCTTCCATCTTCGAAAAAGCATAAACTTTCTGATGAATTTTGTAAACCTCAGATTCCTAAATTGCCAAAATTGCCAAATTTGCCTAAACTGAAACTTCGTAAGTTACCTGAGTTGCCCATCATCCACATTAACTTTTACCTCTGTAACGACTCAACTATTTATACTATGCTAAGGTCATTCCAACTACTTTCAATAAAAAAAAATTAAAAGAAAATAAATAAATATAAGATGATACTAAACCTTTCATTAAAAACCTCAAATACTTAATTACAAATCATAAACAAATAATGTAGAAATAAAAATAAAATGTCAAATACTAGTTTGGGCCCTATTTGAAATAATTAGAAAATATTTTAAGAGTACTCATGAGTTTTGAAATTTTAAATAAAATACTCTACACATAAATGTAGAAGAATTCATAAACTTTCTCCTATGGTGAACTATGGTCACTTCTTGTCATTCGCACACTTTCCCCTACCTTTGCCCATGCCTGAAAAATTAAACATAGAAAGAGTTAGTATAAATTTATACTCCGTAAGGGACCCACTATTACCGCTAGGTGTCTGTTAACTTCCCGTTAGAGTCCTGTAAGAAAGTACATCATAACTATCGTGCTTCCGAACACAAGCTATCTAGTGGTCCCGTAGGAACACATCTGGGGTCTCAGTTGTAAGACCCATTTTTTGTTTGAGTATAGGAAGTAAAATTCGGCTAAGTATTAAAGACGTTGGCGTCTGAATAAATCTGCGAGAATGATTAAGCGATAAAATCTTTTATGGTTAAGTATATGTTTTGTGATTAAGAAGTTAATTCGTGAGGAAGTTCTAAGAAAAAAAGAGTTTGCTGTAAGACTCAAATTTTTGGTATCTTATATTTTCAAAAGAGTTCAAGAGGATTGAAAGAAGGAAAAGGTTTTATAAAGTATCAAGAAATAGTTCTTTAGACGTTTTGAGTGTTTAAGGTTGGCGAGAAAGTAGAATCGTAGAGGTAGGACGTTTTAGCTAACTTTAAAAAAGAGTTTCTCACAACTCACTTGAGCGTTTGCACTCAAATTGGTCTTGAAAGATCATAATTGGAGTCTAGTTCGGATATGAGAAAGTTGGCTTTTTGGATAAGTGAAGGTGAGAAGGTCAATTAACGAGTGAATCTGAATAAGACGCACTCCTAGAAGCCTATAGAACACATAGTTTGGCGTATTAGTCTGAATATTTGTGGTAAGAAAGTTAACTCATGTTAAAGAATCTTTGTAGAAGGAAGTTTGATCAAAAGAACTAGGGATTTTAAGTTATACCTTTTCTAAGTCGGGTTATGTAGTCTGGGTGAGAAAGTAGGAGAGATGACCTTGGAAGTTAGCTATGCGTTTTGGACAACTATGTGACATGTTATAGGCAATCGATTTAAGGATTTAGTGAAGTGTCAAAGCCTTATTAGCATGCATTTTGAAGTGCAAAAGTAAGCAGGAGGTGTCTTAAGAAGGTTTAAGGTGGATTTAAGAAAGGATGAGGTGTTAACTTGTACTCATATAAAAAACTCTATAAATAGGCCAGCTTCAGTATTGAGTTTCTCACAATATACTCAAGTGTTTTGAGTGAAATTAGTCTTAAAAGTTTCCATTTTTAGTCTATTTTCTATATTGGGGCTGCCCATTTAATTTGGGAAAGGTAAAGTAGAGTTTGAGTTAAAAGAAGAGAGGAAGATCATTCTCGGGTAAAAACTGAACAGTCTTTACACCAAAGAGGTTACATGACCCATTCAGTTGAATCTTTCGCTTAAATTTTGAGTTAATCTTATTAAGACGTTTTGAAACAACTTTGTAGAAGGAAATAATTTTATTTGAGTTTTGTATTGTAAGTTATAAAGCTCTAAAGAAGAAGCTGATTTCTGGGCGAGAATGAGGTTTTGGGCAGTGGCCGAGTTTAAGAAATTAGCATGGCATTTTGGGTATTTGTTTTGATTTCAAAGAGGTTTTTCTAAGCGTTTTAGGGCTATGTTTGATATTTTAGAATGAAGTGAATTAATTGGAGTTGTTTCCCATCATTTCAGGATAAGAGAAAATCGGGCAAGCTTATCGACCAAGGGTTTGATCTACGATCTGTGAGTCATTTTCTTAAATTTTTTATGTGATTTCACTTTATTATTTTGAAGAAAGATTTCAAAGATAGAAGAATTTCGAAAATGATGTATATGAAAAGTTTATGTGTTTCAAGCGTGATTTATAATGGTGAAACCTTGATTTGATAAAGTATGATTTGATGCTACTGACCACATACTTCAAGTTTATGTGCACACAAAGAATGAAGGCCAGCATGGGATGTACTGACCACGTGATGAAAAAGCGAGCTCATGCATTGAAAGGAGCGTATAAAACTTAGCGGCTTGAGTAACAAGGATGAATCGGTATGTTCTCGAATGATGTTGTTACAGTAGTCAAACGCAAGGTAATGAGACCAAGTGTAGAGAACGATTCGGGATCCTTGGTAAAAGGAATTATTGTTAACTAATGTGTGTTTATGTGAAATTGTTATGTTGTAAATATGTTTGTTAAGCATAAAGAAAGGTTTATGCGAAATGAAATAACTTGAAGTTGTTTATGCGAAATGATGTTTATGAAAAGGTATTGCGAAAAGGATTTCATAAAACCTCACT
The DNA here is from genome assembly GCA_025688845.1 of Cucumis hystrix. Taxonomy (NCBI): domain Eukaryota; kingdom Viridiplantae; phylum Streptophyta; class Magnoliopsida; order Cucurbitales; family Cucurbitaceae; genus Cucumis; species Cucumis hystrix. The sequence goes on from CM046887.1 coordinate 11,419,474, forward strand.
AAGTCTTTTAGACTTATTCTTTCAAAATTTACCTTCCAGGGTTTAAACTTTAAGACAAAAAAGGAGAGCAATTTTGGGCTTACTAGGTGAGAAGCTGCCAGGCGTTTAAGTTTAAGGGTTGGTTTTCATCTTTTAGTTAAGTGTTGTATCATTATGTTCTTGTACTAAACACCTTGTTAAGGAATAAAAGTATAAAGTTGTTTTATCTTTCTGCATTAAGTTCTTTATCACCTAAAGGATATTCGTGAAGTTAAGCGTTTTGGCTATTAAGCTATGTTAAGAAAGATAAGATGAGTGTCTTTGGCGTTTGATCATGTCAAGGATGTTCGAGTCGCATCACCCCTCGCGAGACAAGCAAGCAGGTCTGCGGGACGGGGTGTGACATTTGCAGTGGAATCTATAAGTTTAAATGCTCTCAAAAGAAAATCTTCGCGTAAGTTAAGAAGTGAAGTTTTGACTAAAACGACTAAGCATTTGGGTAGTCTTCACGATGAAGAAGTTTACGAGGAAGCCTTGAAGTTTGAGTTTGCGATAAGTGTTCTAAGCGAGTAAAAGTTGGTTAGTTCGCGAGGAAGGTTTCTTATAGTAAAAATATAACCACGCGATAAAGTTATTCGCGAGAAGTGTTAAGTGGTTAAAGTTATTTGTAGTATGGGGTTAGGCAAGAAGGTCTAGCAAAGAAAATGTCAAATGTCATTTGACAGGGGTTAACATGTAAGATTAAGAAGTTAAAGCATGGCTGGATTGAGTATTAAATTTACACGTGTAAAGTTTTAAGTAGGAGCTGGTAAACTGAGAAGAGTTTAAGCATGACTAAGGTAGTTTAAGGGCTCTATAAATAGAGGACTTGGTCATTAAGTAAGCACAAAAAAATTTAGTTTTTAGAAAAAAAATAGCTAAAATGCTGATATTTTGCTTTTGCGAGAAGAAGAAAAACAAAGTGTTAAGTACGACGATTTGTTCTGCGAGAAGGCTCCACGAAAATAGAAGAAAGAGGAGGATTTTTGTTAATGTGTGGTGAGTGCTTTTCTTCTTAAAAGTTTTGTGGTTCCGATTTACTATTTTGAAAGAAAAATTCAAATGAAAAGTGTTTTAAAAGAGATTTCGATGAAAAGTGTATATGTTTTCAAATGATTTATAATGTTAAAGTTTGATTTGATGATTATGATTTCCATACTATTAAATGGTTTTCAAACCATTAGTTGATTCCTTGAGATGATGCTAACTTTTATGTGCACATAAAGAGCCAAGGTCACCATGGGATGTATGGACTACATGGTGATAAGAAGTTGGCTTATGCGTTGAAAGGAGCTTAGAAAGCTTAGCGGCCTGAGCAACAAGGACGAATCTGTATGTTCTCGGATGTTGTTGATACAGTAGTCAAACGCGAGGTAATGAGACCAAGGGTGAGAACGATTCGGGATCCTTTGTGAAATGAATGACTATTAACTAATGTGTTTATGTGAAATTATTATGTTATAAATGTGTTTATAAAGCATAAAGAAAGGTTTATGCAAAATGTTCTGACGTTGTTTATACGAAATGATGTTTGTAAAAAGGTATTGTTAAAAGGTTTTCATAAAACCTCACTAAGTCTTTTAGACTTGCGTTTTAAAATTTTACCTTCCAAGGTTTAGACATTGAGGCCAAAAAGGAGAGAAATTTTGGGCTTGCTAGGCGAGAAGCTGTCAAGTGTTTAAGTTTAAGGGTTGGTTTTTCTCTTTTGGTTAAGTGTTGTATCATTATGTTCTTGTACTAAACGTCTTGTTAAGGAATAAAAGTTCAAAGTTTGTTTTATCTTTCCGCATTATGCTCTTTATCGCCTAAAGGATATTCATGAAGTTAAGTGTTTTGGCAATTAAGCAAAGTGAAGGAAGTTAAGACGAGTGTCGGGCTGACAGTGACCCCATCGAATCACTTATAAAAGCTAGCCATACAGGCATAAATAGGTGGTGATCCCGAGGAACACCCATATGGTACAACTCTAACAGACAAAGCTAACATAACAGCATACCCTATTGACAAGGCGAGAATTGACATGCAAAAAGATTATACAAAGAGTAGGTAAGGTCGTTATCAATTAAGGGTACTCACCTAAATGCCTTGACGAAAAATTATTTATAGTTACCTTGATTTTACCGTAGATAGAAGCAAGCAAGGGTGTCGAACCCAAGGGAGTGATTGATTTTTCCTTGAATGAAATGCTTGGAAATATAGAGATTAGTAACAAAATGAAGATAAAACTATTGAAAAGAAATTGGGGAAAATTGTAGGAGGGAATAAGAAGGGGAGTTTGGTATGTAAAACAATTCACAAAAAAGAGGAGATACTAGATATTGAATTTCAATATGGTAAATGAGGAATGGGCTTAGGCTTACATCAAATCTTATCATTGAATCAAAGTAGGTAAGAAAATTGAATTATGCATAGCTTTAAAGAGATTTTGATTCAAGATTTCCTTGCAAGATCAAATTGCTTGATCTTGGGTGGAATTCTTGAATCAAAATTAAAAAAAAAACAAATAAAGAATTTCAAGGGGTTTAGTTTGATCATTGCAATTCTAACTAAACCTATTATTCTTTTCTTTAAAAGAAAACACAAGATGGATCAACAACAACTTTATATTCAAGGAATCAAAGAGAAATTAATTTGTATCAAAATCAATTGAAATCCAAAAGAGGCATTACACCATTCTAAAATTGGGAGACATAAAATAAAGAATCATGGAAATTTTGTATATAAGCAAGCAAATCAACTAATCTTGCATTAATTGAAATACTAGGGGTAAATTGCTTACAATATTGAACCAAAAATTCATAAAATCAAGAATCAAGATTACAAAATTCAATAAAATTGAATTAAACATCCAACTCTTGATGCAATTTATTATTGATTCTAACAAGAATTACATGGAAATCAAAGACTAATCAAACCCTAATTATAAAGAAAAAAAATCTAATTAATCAAATTCTCAAAGATTGGAAATGCCTAAGCCCAATTTACCTCAAAAGATTAGCCTTCCATCTTCAATATTTCTGGAAAAATGGTTGAAGATCAAAAATTATAGAGAGAGGGTAAAGAAATTGGAATTTGGAGGGAATTGGGAGTAATTTTGGAGGGTATTGTGAATTGTACTGAATTGAAATTGTGAAATTAGGGGTTAATTGGGAGTATTTATAGGGAGAGATAGAGGAAATGGGCCAAAGTGTATTTCTAAGCCCATATCCAAGAAGAAAGGATGAAAATTGGAGTAATTTCAGAAGTTTGGATGTTAATTACAAAAATGCCACGAAAAAAATATGGAAAAATATAAAATTGCGTTGGCTGGGATTCGAATTCGGGTGGCTGAGGGGCCCGCGGGCTGAGATCGCGCCACGTGGCGCAAAGAGATTCGTCGGATTGTTGATGACACGGATTGGGGGAAATATGTAGTAAATATTATGTGTGAAGTGAGATTCGAACCCGTGATCTCGAGGATAGGCGTGCGCGGCTGAGGGGTTGCCAGGTGTTAATGTTCTTCAATATTTTCCAAAATGCCCCTTATGTTTAATTTGCCCGTTCTTCCTCGTTTGAACTCCGAATTATGTGATTTTCTTGTCGTTGAGTTCGTATCGGAGTCTACTTCATATTCTACATAAAAATATAAAAATAGTGAAAATATGCATGATAAGTATTGAGAATAGGCTATCCTTAAACATGTCAATATTTATCCCAACACCTATACATGTAGCATATCATAAATACCATATCTCAATCATAACTTATCTCAATCATAGTATATCTCATTCATAACATATCATGGTCATCACATATCTCAGTCATACATAACAGTTGTCTATGTAGCCATCAATATTAGCCATCCCTAACAGTCACATTATGCATCATAGCTATGTTAATGCATATTAAGGAAAAACATACATGCAAGCTCTTTAATCTAATGTCGAGGGTCTAATAGTAGAATCTCTTACCTGAGAGATTAGCTAACAGTTAAATCGTAGCTGAGAATCAAGCTTTCCAGCAAGCAACTCCTAAACATAAATAAGATTTAAATTAATAGTTTGATACCCACATCAAACAATTAATTTCTCAGGTTTACAAACTTACCAACGAAAGAAGTTGAAACCAATTCAACCTTAGTTGGAAAAAATCCACAGATCAAATCCTTCAATTAAATTTAGCCAAACCTTCAAGTAAAAATAATCCAACTCATTCTAATTGTAAACTTATTTAAGATCCAAAGGATAATTCTTCGGGCGTACCAAACCCAACAAAACTTACCAAAATACTACATGGCTCCAATGGCTTAAGGAATATGAGGTTAGCTTTCTAAATGGCTTGGAATGGAGATGGCTTGGACATGGGAGCCTCAACTCACTTTAAAGAGGAGATCGGCTCGGGTGTAAAGAAGAACGACTCGTGGGCAGCTCAGGAACTAAAAGCCTTATGGCAGCGAAAGAATTTAAAGAACCGTTACTCAAATTAATTTGGAAATATTAAAATACCAGTACATTGGCAAAATTTTAGAATCAAAATTCTAAATAAAAACTAAGCATGCTTTTAAATTAAAAGATGAAGAGAACTTACTTTCGATGATGTCTCTGAATCTACAAATCATCGAATTGGGGACACCACCCGTCAGAGACTTTCCTATCCTCTAGAATGAGATTGGTTTGTGGGAACCAATTGAGATGGGAAAAGGTTTAGAGATATTTGAGAGAAACTCTTTTCTTTTTCCAGAGAGAAAAAGTCTTGGCTTTTTTCTTGATGAATTTGGTTAAAGAAAACGGTTTTCTTCTAGATATTTATAACTCTCTATTTCCTTCTTGGAATAGGAAAAGGAGTAGGAGAGAATCATGAGATTCTATTATCAAATATACTAATTAATTAACAATTAATCAATTAGTTAATAATTTATTAAATCATATTTAATTAATATTTCATTCAAATCTTATTTCAATAAATATCTCTCCAATATCTTATAGATTTATACTAATATAATTAATTAAATCATATTTCATTCAAATCTTATTTGACTGGATATCTTTCCAATATCTTATATATTTATATTAATATAATTAATTAAATCATATTTATATTAATATAATTAATTAAATCATATTTAATTAATATTTCATTCAAATCTTATTTGAATGAATATTTTTGCAATATCTTATACATTTAATTAAAGAAAACAAAATTATTAATTAATTCTTCAATTAATTCATAACTATATTAAATATCTTATATTCAACTTAAATTAAATTTGAATCATATCCAAATATAAGTTTCTCTCATAACCAATAATTTTAATATGAATCCAATTCACATTAAATTAATATTTGAACTTATTCAAATGTTTTATCTCTCATAAATTAATTTTGAATCATATCCCAAAATTAAATTTATATAATAAAGTTTCACAAACTTTATATTATAATGTATCAATATACATTAAACTAATTCCCAAAGTAATTTTGAACATTTCAAATTACAACCAATATAAATAAATCTCATTACTCTTTACGAGCTAGGAAAAGGAACTAATGGACCTACAGATCAGAAGCTACAACGATCTGAGATTAATTGGCTAAACTCATTAACCACATTAATCAATATTCGTTAACTATGTGTACACTCCACTAAAGACTCACAGCTGAACTCTTCTCACTGTAGATATATTTCTGTGTCCACGGATATAAACTAATAACAGTAAGTTAGTCCTTCACGAATGTTCGTAACACCAGTTGGGTTAATTTACTGTTTTACCCCTAGGTTACCTCTAATCCTTAAATACCAGTGTTCCTCCAATGAACAACCTGTTTATGGTCCTACCAATAAACAGAAAAGCCTCTCGTGCCATGGAGAGGGTAGGGCCCTTTGTTCAAGACCTAGAGATACCATTTAAGGAAACACTCATCTACTTGTCCCCAATATGATAAGCTTATTGAGTCGGCGATTTGGTCACTCTCACCCGTACAAATCAAAGGACAATCTCTCACAAATAGGAGTTCATAACACACTCAGGATCAAGACTAAGTTACCTAGGTCATCCTAGTGAAATAGTAACCTAACTAGTTAACGGAGTTACATCTAGTGGTTACTATTTTGTGGTCCGGTCTTATGCAAACTCATTGGATAGGATACCCTCACTCGCATGTCAACTACACGAATATGTTGGATCATTGCATTTGTATCAAATACAAAGTGAGCAGTATCAATAGTGTTACCAGGATAAGGTACCCAACCTTATCCCTATACTATAGACCCATTAAGCTGATCTTGAACATTGATCCTTGTATGTCTCTACATAAAGTTCAAGACTCATTAAACAGCTTAAGATGTTTGTTTATTGGATTTGGGTTATTAAGACAAAACTAATAATTTAATCAATAGCAATTATTACAATAATAACACTTTATTAATAACGGTCAATGGATTATATTTACAATCTACGAGTTTTAGGACATAAATCCCAACAAGTATAACAGAAGGCACTCTACTATCTTGTTTATGTTTTTTAGGGTATAGAGTATACAGAGCTAAATGAGCATTTAAATGTTAGAAAATGTTAGTGTAAAAAGACTTCTTAAAGATTTACGGCATGTTTATGAAATGTTGTTTTAAAAGTTTGTTTTATAAAACCATCACTCACTGGGCTTTTTAGCTCACCCCATCAAAATGTTTTTTCACTTTTCAAGTAGAGGTCGTGATCCTAGAACTTGACCATTGTCTTCAGACTGCAGTGCGAAACTTGTTGATAGTTAGTTTTTAAGGGTCAGTTTTAATCTTATAATGTACATGGTTTTGCATAAGTTTAAGTTGTTTAATTTTTGTTTGGTCTGTAAGTAAAGTTTGTAATCAATGGCATTTAGCCTCGACTACCTATTTAAAGTTTAAAAAGTTATTTTAGTTATTTCTCTTAGTTTTCGCTGCATAAGTTTAAATTCATATATATAGGTTGTTAAAAGTTATAGTTAGGGTCAATTGATGTTGTTCAGAAGAATAATGACATCAGTTGGCTTCACATCGCGTCTCGGGTTGAGCAAGCAGGTGCTTGGGGCAAAGTCTAACACTCAATGCGTATCACATTGCTTGATAAACGTTGATCGCTGATAACTTGTAGAAATACAAGTTGCCTTTAATATAAAATAATGAGGTCTTATCGCATAAGAATAGAAGAAAATAAGGAAAAAAGTAAGTAATTTGATTAACTTGTGCATCGCGTTTTGCAAAAGAACTTCATCCCTATTTTATTGTGTTTTACATATTTTATCGCACGATATTAAGCAAAAAAAAGTAAAGCTTTGCGATAGAACGTTATGCTAGGTGACGCATCCAACTAACGCAGTGACAGGCAAGCGAGCTAGGCGATTTGATGCACTAGCAAACAAATTTGGTTGGCGCAAATGTCAGAAAAAGGATAAAAGGATGTCTATATGGCCCTGATGCAACTTTTTAAAGGCATTAATGAAGTGTAGGATGTTCTGTCAACATCATTCCTCGCATCTAAATGCAGGCCTCTATTTCAGAATTTAGTGTGCAATCTTTGGCTGGAGAGAAAGTTCATATTCATCCATTCTTTTTCCCTTAAATTTTAGGTGAGAGCTTAGAACAAAAAGAGAGAGAGTTCTTTTCCCACCATCTTCCCCTCAAGAACAGACAAAAATCAAAGCCAAGGAGTATGAGAAATCATACTATGAGGATTGATGCATTTCTTTGTATTCCATTTTCTATTCATATTATATTGTTTGTAAAATGTACTCGATGACCGAGAGGCCTAAAGTTGTGTTTATAATAATAATGCATTTCTTCTTCATTCTCCCATTTCTTTTATACTATCCATGTTCAATTTGTTTAATTAGTTCATGAGTAATGGAATGTGTTTTTAATACTAGAGAATCAGATTGTATGCTTTTAAGTTTTGTTTAGTTAAATGCGGATGTCATCGCATTGTGTATTCGAGAGAAAGACAATGATATTTATCGCAATCACTTGACAAGTGAAAGCACATAGTTAACTAAGCAAGCAACAAGAAGATAGTATAAGTTACAGAGATGTTAACGTGTGTTATGAAAGCATCGAAAGGATGTCCGTCTTAATTAAGGATAAATTAATCATAAGGCAAACAAGCTGATTAGACACAAATCATAGCTTAACTTTAAGTATTTGAATTTCAAGAGGGGAGCAAGATGGCAAATGCGCTGAAAGGTCACTCGCCTTAATTCTGAAGTTAATATATGCTTTGTATTGCCTTGAACTATTAAAGTGCAATCCATCACAATTAGTTAATTAAGCATTATTTCCATCCATGCCTATAAACTGAGTTCATTTTCCATCTCATCTCATCGTCATGCTCACCTTGCACCACTAAAGGCACCTTAGTGTAAATAAGTAGAATAAATATACTATTCATATATTCACATTGTATAAAGTATATCGCATAAGTTTAGTTACGCGATAAGATCATTCGGAACATAATTCCCTATGTTCGACCCTAAACTTACCAGGAAACCTCTCTTCGCTTGCACTTGAACGATAGAGAGGAAAACTTGCATTACATGCATATCATTAGAAGTTTTGCAACACATCTTAATTAGAGGCTTAACATGACATATCTATGAATATTTGCATATGAACATAAACAAACAAGCAATCGCCTAGTAAGCAAAAATGACTTCTTTAAACCAATCTCAACGCAGAGCTTTAATTTATAACTTAAGAGACTTTTTCAACAAAAAGCAGTGAAAATTAACTTAAACAAACAACATAACTCTCTTTCAAGCTTAGCTTTATCGCCTAGTCTTAGCTCAATTTAAACTCTTTAACTACCACGCAATGAGCACAATACAATGCAATGGAAATACATAAATACAACATCTTTTATTATTTGGACCAATGCTTTACAATTACATTATCCTTTCTTCCTTAGTATAGAGGTAAATCTTAGACTTAAACGCCTTGCCTAGTTTTCACAAATTTAGGATGCATCCCTCGATGCTCAAGGTGTTTAGGAATATAATTACTCCCTTATTACAAGGAAATACAAAATAAAATAGCACACCTTGCTCAGCTTTCATGTGCAACTCATCTTACCCTTCTTTACTTGGCCTCAACCCCTGAACACTTAGAAAGGGAAAACTCTCACTTAAGTCAAATACTTAGTGAGTGAAGCTTTTAGAAAATATTTTTGGGGAATAAAATACATACACATAAATTCATTTTCATTTCATAAACACAGGCCCACAATGCCTCATTTCATAAATTACATAAATCACACATTAGCTCGTCTTATTCTTTTCCACTAAGAACATGAATCGTTCTTTGCACTAAGACTACTGGGATTCACTCTTGCTAGCATCTTACGTTTTAGACTACTGTGATGTTTACTCCATCCATAGCGTTCGAGAATTTTTTTGATTCAATTGTTGTTGCATAGGCCATCTGTGAGACTCATTTTTAATTTGAGCAAGGAAGTAAAATTTGGCTAAAGTATTAAGAAGTTGGCGTTTGAATAAATCCGTAAAAAGAATTAAGCAATAAAATCTTTTATAGTTAAGTATATTTTTTTGCGATTAAGTGGGTAGTTCGCGAAAGAAGTTGTATAGTCTTCCGTAAGTTAAGAAGTGAAAGTTTTGATAAAATGTTAGACTAGGCGTTTTGGGTGGTCTTCACGAGAAGAACCAAGTGTTTCGGGGAGAAGAAGTCTGCGAGGAAGCTTTGGAGTTTAAGTTCGCTATAAGAGTTCTATGTAAGTAAAAGTTGGTTAGTACATGTGGAATGTTTCTTATAGTAAAATTATAACCACGCGATTAGGTTATTCGCAAGAAATGTTAAGTGGTTGAAGTTATTAGCAATTTGGGTTAGGCGAGAAGCAAGGTCTGGCGAAGAAAATGTCAAATCTGATTTGACAGGGGTTAACGTGTAAGATTAAGGATTTGAGCATGGCTAGGTTGAATATTAAATTTACACGTGTAAAGTTTTAAGCAAGAACTGGCAAACTGAGAAGAGTTTATGCATGACTAAGTTAGTTTAAGGACTCTATAAATAAGAGGATTTGGGTAAATAAGGAGGGGAGTTTTGTTGAAATATTGAAGTGCTACTGGTTTAGCTATGCGAGAAGAGGCTTCCGAGAAGAAGAAGAAGGACTTCTTTAGTAAAGTTTTGTAAGTGCTTTTCTCTCAAATGAATTTATGTTAAAAACTTTATTTATGATTTCTCTTTACTGATTTGAAAGAAGAATTCAAATGAGAATATTTCAAAGAGATTTCTATGAAAAGTTGTGTTTTCAAGCATGATTTATAATGTTAAAGCTTGATTTAATGATTATGATTTCAATACTATAAAATTGTTTTCAAACCATTAGTTGTTTCTTTGAGATGATGCTAATTTTTATGTGCACATAAAGAGTCAAGGCCACCATGGGGTGTATAGGCTACATGATGATAAGAAGCTGACTTATGCGTTGAAAGGAGCGTATAAAGCTTAGCAGCCTGAGCAACAAGGACAAATTTGTATGTTCTCGGATGTGTTAATACAGTAGTCTAAACGCGAGATAATGAGACCAAGTGTAGAGAACGATTCAGGATCCTTGATGAAAGGAAATGATTTGCTAAGCATAAAAAAAGGTTTATGCAAAATGAAATGATTTGTTGGTATGTTTAAAATGTTTTGATATTATTTTTGCAAAATGATTATGAAAAGGTATTGTGAAAGGTTTTTATAAAACCTCACTGAGTCATTCGACTGACGTTTTCAAAATTAATCTTCTAGGATCAAGCTTTTAGGTCAAGTAGAGAAGGAAGTGGAAGGTTTTGCGGCGAGATGAAAAAGCTACTACGCGTTTAAGAGTTTACTTAATGTAACTTTTGGTTAAGAGTTGTTTCTTTACATTGTTGCACTTAATGCCAGTTGTTAATAAAGTGTAAGTTTTGCCTGAATTGATCGCTTTAAGTTTTTTGCATCAAGAATGTCTTTGAATGTGTTTGGCGTTCGGTACGACTTTTGTGGTGTTATATTTTCTCTTAGTATTTAAAAGGCTTTGAGCTTGAATTAGTCGGTAAGATAATTTCAAGGTTGTAACTATTCCCTTTACTTCGGTATTTTAGTCGAATTGTGGTTTAGGGTGTGACACCATCCACACGACGCCTTTACACATTATGTGCACACCACATAACAGTTGTTGACTTGATAGAAATAAGGCTAATGGTTTACTCGCACACAATCATCACATATAAATCAATAGTTTTCTCTTTTCAAACAACAACATCAATACCAATACAACAATAGGTAGATATACATGATGCGTTATGCATAACCATAGACTCAGAAAGAATGCTTTCAAATTCACAAAATACTTCTTTTACTTATATTAATCACTCATAAAATAGTTCTTGCAAGAAAATATATCACGCACAAAATACTCAATTTCCTTCCTTTCTTGCAACTAGCTCTCTTCCTTTTCTTGTTTAGCTCCTTCAGTAACAACTCAACTCTTAGCACTTCCTTGGCAACTTCTCCGAATAACCACATTTCCTTTTATCTCTTTGGTCCTATTTATAATGTCCTTTGGTCCAGTTTATCACCATTGAAACTCCCTTTACCCGCCACTTCCTACTTATAACTTTACATGTGTCGTCTTACTGCTTATCATGTCATGCTATCAATCTAAGCTCAATACAAAGTCGGCTGTCAAATCATTTCCTTGAGATGATATCCTTATCTTCTTGAGAAGTTAAGCACTTCCTCGCCTTCTTTTCTTCTCGACAGAATATAATCGCCAACCCATTTTTCCTGACTTCACTTCGTGTTACCGCAAGAAAATGCCTAACTTTTCTTGTGACAAAACGCTCGCTTCACTGCCACAATTACTTAACGCAAGCTCTCACCCCATGTCACCTTTCCTTAGAATGCAACTTACTTCTCAAAATGCCTTATACTTAGTCACAAAAGTCATTTTTACCAAGCTCTTTTTCAATATGACTCCCCCTTTTGGATCTGGACCTCATAACTATTCCCTCCTTTTTGGAATTTCATTCTCGATTCTACTCTGCAACTTTCTTTCCTTTGTCCATCATAGGTCCTCCCGCGTAACTTGTTGAACAGAGTGAGAAACTACTTCTTTTCCGACGGTTCCTTGCTAACCCTGGTATCTTTTGGACATTCATCTCGATAGTGTCCAGCTTGTCCATAATTAAAACAAACAATTTTGTGTCTACAAGTTCCTGTGTTTCTCCTTCCACACTCTTCACACCATGGTCTTTGTCACCAGACCAATACGATCCTTGGCTAAAGTAAGGCTAGATCCAAGTTACTTAGATGATCTAAGAAACCAAGGATCAGACAAAGTTTTGAAACTCCCATCAACTCTCGATCTTCAAAGCACTCCACAAGCAAGACAGATCAATCCTCACTTGAATGCTCCAAATATTTGTGCATTCTATCACAAGAACGCACAAGACCAAATTCTACATTCTAGAATTTTCAGATTTCATCCATCCAAATTCCTCTTTTTTTTTTTAAGATGTGGAAATTACAACCATATTTGTACTAATTAAAATATAAAGTTGAAAGGTCACAACATTTAATTCTATGCCTTTTTAGCTATCATAATAAATGAAAAGCACATAAATACATAATTCCTTAAACATTTAATCTTATGACTTTTTGGGTTGCCAAAATAACTCTTCAACTTCCAAGCATCGCATCTCCTCAACTTCTTCATTTGATTCAATTATGATTTCTTGATCCATATTAGTAGGTGTTTCTTTGAATGAAGTCTTCTGCTAAGTTAACTTAGTCTATGGCATGCTTTAAAGAGTAAATGAGTTATAGAATCCTGCTAACTAGGTGCCCAACGTATTATCTCGCAGAGAGATAGGCATTGAGTATCTAGACGATCACATCTCACTTGCCTGCGAGAGGGAGTGTGACACAAATTCCCTAAAGGTTACCTTAGTTCATCATGGATTTGGAAGAAGCATTAAAGATTTGAAGAACAAAGGTACACATTCTTGGAATTTCATGAGAGGATTTTATTGAATCTTGGAGACCAATTACAACTAAATCAAGAGAATTCTTGTTGGAAAACTAAAAGTCGAAGACCGTTATTGGACAAAAGATGCACGGAGGCGTGCCTTGAATTTTCATTTAAGTTTGGAGAGCCGAGGCGCTTGACCAATTTTTTCCAGGTGTGGCGGCACTCAAACCAAACAACATAGTGCTTCAAGGACCCGAGGCTACTACCTTCAAGCACTGTTCTTCGGCGCTGCGGTGCTCAAACCTACGCTCAACTTCCTCTCGAATGTACGAAACTGCCATCCTAACTTGTTTTGGCCGGTTCTTGCTTGTTTTAGCTTCGTTTTAGGTGATTTTCATTGTGTTGGACTTGTTTGACATCTAGATGAATATTCCATATAAAATAGTAAATTTAGTGAATAAGTGATGTAATGAAGGGAGAGTTGGACTATTGGAATTGTGTAAAAAATAGTCCTAACAGTATTTTGTTGATATTACACAGTGCAAGAAATTTTCAAATGTAACAAAATTTAAATCAAACTCTCAAGATTTATCAGTGATAGACATATCACTCATTAGAGTTATCAACGATGAAGTCTAATCACATATAGATTTGATAATATTTACACTTCTTTATTGTTATATACTTAATTTTTAATTCTAAAAGTCTGTTTGTGGCACTAAGTTCATGAAGACTATTTGAAGTTCATGGTTGGGAGTTTATATGTCTAGAGAGTTCATGTCTTTGTTCAGATATTTGTCGTTGTTTTTTCTGAGTTCATATGTCTGTGTATGAAGTGCAAGATTGACTCCATATATTAGGACATCTAGTGTTGTTTTTTTAACTCTATCTGTAATATGTTTTTATGATTACTACTTCTTTTGGAACTTTTTTTTCTTCCAATAATTTAGCCTACCTTTGTTTTAGTAAAATATGGATGGCAATTCTTTTTAGTTTTTCTTTCTTTGATTTTTTAGTTTTTTTTTTTTTTTTGGTAATGAACAAGAAAAAAGATTAACTAACTACATTTTCAGCATAAATATAGTTAAATAAAGGAGAAATCAAAATGGAATAAAAAAATTTGATTTCAAAATTTGATTTATGAATTTCCTGATCATATTATTTTTCTTCTAATTTCTAGGTGTGAGTATATAGACCAACAACCAAGTTGACCAACCAAAACAGACCGAGGTTCGATCAGTGTTGGTTTAGGAAAAATTTGAACCGACAACATTTTTAAAAAATTTCAAAGGCTTAAACTGATTGATCGACCGATTTGTACTCTTTTCCGGTCGAAGTCTGTCTAAATATTTACTAAACCAATCATACTTGACTCGATGATGATTTGGTTTTGAAAATCGACTTACCGAATGATGCTCACCCTTTACTTCTTCTTATTGTTGCTCTATATTTTTCTTTTGTTGATAATTTTTTTGAATGGAATCCTCTTCATCTTAGCATAGCTAATGCCATATCAGTAATTTTCCTTTTTTTCAACAATTTCATTTTCCATATCTCCAAATTTGGAGAATTATCAAAAAATAAATTTCCACTTTTCATCTTAGCTCTGAAAACAAAACTCCACTTTATGATTTTGTTTGTTATTTGCTATTTTTGTTTGTTTTTTCTTCACTTTTTGTTCCACCATTCTACTGCGTATATGCATACTTCTCAAAGTTCTTACATATAAGCATTATACTTAAGGTAGACAAAATTCAAATATTTATATAATCAACAACCTTACAACACACTTTCATCGTCATAAAACATATGAGTTGTATGTGCACAATGAGGAGAGACCAAAATTGGTGTATAGAGGTGATTGTTGAAGTTCAAAATTGGTTGTTAGAGTTGGTCGTCACTCGTCAGAGTTGTCATTGAAGATGGATTCCCACACAATAGTTAATCGTCAGTTTTGGCTATGTGAAGGTGCTTGCTGTAGTTTTTCATTGGATTAATTGTCAAAGCCCGAAATTGATTATCAGAGTTGTTACTGAAGTGATTGTCAGAGCTCAAAATTAGTTGTCAACATTGATCACTAGAGTTCTCATCGAAGTGATTGTCAAAGGACGAAATTCATCTCCAGAGTTGTTGTCAGAGCCCAATGTTGGTCTCGGAATTGGTCATGTGAAAGTATTCATTATAGTTGGTTCTCAAAATGTGGCAACGATACTTGTTGATGGTGACCAATGAATGGAGTACTAAAAACATTGAGAAAAAGTAAGAATTAAGATGAGTTGGTAAAATATACAACTCAACTCCACCAACTAACGGACCAAAAAATGAATTGGTATATAATATGAACTCAAGTTATGTTGGCAAACATCCGAAGTGTTAATCATTGTACTGAAATAGTATTTATTATTGTTGTTTTTATTGCGGAGTTGAATCATTTGTTTTTTTCGCTCCAAGTTTTATTTTTATTTTGGAGTTCATTTTTATGTACTTGTATATTTAATAAGCCACAATGACAATTAATAAAGCTAAGAACAAGAAGGAGAAAAGTAGGATAATTTTTAGGAAAATCCAAGCTTTCCCAAGACGGCTCTTTCCCAAAACTTCATTCAAATATTTGAAAACTTTTCATCAAAAACTCAAATCTCACTCTCAAAAAAATACCCTCCAATTGCTGTTTGACGCGTGTGATTAAGAAGACAACCTTCTTTTGTGTTTTATACCAACAGCGTTTATTTTTTCCGCTCACTGTCCGAAAATCCTTACAAGTTTCGAGCCAGACCCCGCTTCTTCAACCTCTCTCTCTCCATTACAGACAGACTTCCTATGCTCTCTCACTTCAATTTGTGGGTCAACTCGGTCTGATCCGGTTCACTCACTCTTCTGCTCTCAAGATTACTTCTCTCCTCACTTGGGTTCTTTCCCACTTCTTCACTTTTTGCTCCTTTTTCGAATTCCTTCAAGCACTTTGCTTCCTGGGATTTCTAGCTGCTTCCGTATCTGGGTTCTCATTCCTTTGAACGTTGGTTATCGGAGTCGTGGTGTTCGAGCTTTTGTGGCAACTGTTTTAAGGAGACCCCACTTTGATTTTGGGAATTGGGGTCTCTTCTTTTTTGGATTCGAAGTTTTGGGAGTTTTTAATTAGCTTGGCTTTTGTTGTTTTTTGTTACTGGGGTTTGTAGTTGTTGGGGTTTGTGTTTGGAATTGCTTAATTTGTGTGTTAAGGGTGGAAATTGGGATTCTTTTTTTGGTGGGTCAGAATTAGGGTTTCTGTTGTGAATTATACAAATTTGGTTGGTTTTGATTCGTACTGATTGTTTATGGTGTTTTTGGTGGTGGAGAAGATGGGTGTGGGGTTCAACTGTATCTGAGACCTCTTGTTCGCTTAGAATTTGGGTTATTCTCTTGCTGGGTTATTTGGAGATTTTAATGGGATTTTGCGACTTCAGGAAGGTTTGGGAAACAGTTTCTGTGTTAAAGTTAAGGTTCCATAGGTGAAGTGAAAGATGTTCTATTCTCAATTCATATTGGCCAAGAAAGGGCCGCTTGGGACAATATGGATAGCGGCACATTTGGAGAGGAAGCTGCGGAAAAATCAAGTGGCGGACACTGATATCGGAGTCTCAGTTGGTTAGTTGCTTTTTTATTCTATTTTATTTTATTTTTCACTCTTATGTTCTTGGCTCTTTCATTTTTCCCTTTCCTTCTTAGACAAATCAAAGCTAGAACATTTGATAAAGATATGAAAATTTACACAATGGGCCTATCTTTTTCTCCCCTCTTGAAAAAACCTGATGTAGTGTAGATAAATTTGCCCAATCCCAAATGGGATAGCTGTTGACTGAAAGTACGATTCGCGGGTTACTCTCCTTCCCCCTTTTAGTAGCATTTAGTGGTGCAATTTTTCACTAGTGAAGCCCAATAATCTTTTTCTTTTGGGGGATGGATTTAGTAGTTTTAGGATGCAATAATTTCCTGTGCGGCTGTACCTCCCTTACAAATTGGAAGAGCAAATTATTTTTCCCATGCATTGGTAGATCTTTTTACATATAGTTGCAAGAGCTGATCGAATTTTTTGTGTCCAAATGTTTTTGGGTACTAATCTTCTTTCAAATAGATGTTGTAGCATACAGCATCATGCTCTGTCTGAATGAAATTATTTTTGGTTATGGAAAACATGTTTTACTTGTGCGGTACTTCTTTTAATGAGAGATTATAGTGTGGTGGTTTTAATCTAGCCTACCATGTTTGTCATTTTAAGATGCACGTCTGTGACTGGTTGTGTTCTGGACCTCAGTACTGGTGTAGGTTGGTAATTATATCATTATTTACAAGAAACAACTTTTCGCTGATAAAAATAAGAATGCAAGTTTGATCCAGGAAAAGCTTGGATACTCAGCTCTTTATGGGAGTACTGATAACTTTTCTCTGTAATTTCTTTATCATTATGGGAGTACTGATAACATTAGTAACAGGTTCTATCATGTTTCTAATGAAAGATTAGTTTTCCAACCAAGAAAAACAACCAATTTTTAGTGGCAGAAACTTATAGTTTGTGATATTATGGTTCCAAAGATTGATGCAATATTTTAATTTGTGATAAGGTTCCAAGATTACATGCAATATTTTACCTTTTACAATTTTTGGGGGAATCTATCTTCCTTTGGAGATTGGACTAAATTTGCTTGTAAAATGATAATTTAAAATGCCATATGAGGTAATTTTTTATTTTTTATTTGTGTTTCCCTGGTAGGAACTTAGGAAATTACTTATCTATTCAAATTTTTGGAACAGATTCAATTCTTTTCCCTGATGTGCCAATTGCATTGCGATTGTCCAGCCATCTTCTTCTTGGGGTGGTGAGGATATATTCTAGAAAGGTGAATTACCTATTTGACGATTGTAGCGAAGCTTTGCTTAAGATAAAGCAAGCATTTCGTTCTACTGCTGTTGATTTACCCCCTGAAGAATCTACTGCTCCATATCATTCTATCACTTTGCCCGAGACTTTTGATCTTGATGATTTTGAGCTTCCAGACAATGAAATTTATCAAGGGTTAGTTTAAGGATTTTCAGTTATATTTCTGAATATGATAAACCAGCAGCAATAGCAACTAAGGTATATTGTAGCATTTTCCCCTCAGTGAATGACCTCTAATTTTGTTGCAGTAATTATGTTGATCATCACATTAGTTCTCGAGAGCAAATTACACTTCAAGATACCATGGAGGGTGTAGTCTACACCACTTCTCAATTTGGCTTGGATGGTTAGTATTCTTTGCTCCATGTTTCATGTGATGATATTTTAGTTTTATAAAGGACATCAAGCGTGATTTGACAAATTTTAATTTTCTTGGCTATGCAGAGCGATTTGGTGATGGTGATGCTTCACAAATTGGTTTAGATCTTGAGGAGGAGGTAACATAATAATAATAATACAGTAAATTATAGGGGTGTAAGAAATAGAATAAGCCGAATAACCCGACAACCCGGACTACCCAACCTATATTATAAGGGTTGAGTTGGGTTGGGTCTCGAGTTGGGGGTTGAAAAATTCAGTTCAACCCAACCCAACCCAACCCAAATTAATGATATATATATATATTTATAGTATGTATATTTTATTATTAATTGAAGAAAATGGGGTAAAAGAAAAGGTTGGTTGATACTTAGGGATGACAACCCGACAACCCAACCCAACCGATATTTTAAGGGTTGGGTTGAGAATACTATTCGGGTTATTCGGGTTGTCAACCCAACCAACCTGAAAATATGGGTTAGGTTGGATATGTCCCTCAACCCAACCCAACCCGTTTACACCCCTTGTAAATTGTTTGAGGAGGCCATGTCAATGTGTTTGCCAGTTTGCACTGTTGAGAAAATATATTTTTAGATCTAGTATAATGGTTATTACGAGGGGTCATCTGAATAATTTGTCACATGGTACAATGCTCTGTTTTGAATATCTTTTTGGATGCTGATGAATGTAGACCTATCAATTTGCTTTTATTAAATGCAGTTTCCTAAATGAGTTGGGATTTTTATGATTGAAGTCTTTGGTGTTGAAAAATTTATAAGATCACGATGGGTCTGATTTTAAGAGAAAAAACACATTTCATTAAAATTTAAAAATAGAGTCATAGAGATATATGACAGAAAGGTTGATACATTCCATTCCCAACAAATGACTTGGAGCTTGTTTAGAAAGTTAAAAGTTGTGCCAATACCTAAAACCAAGCAATTACATACTTTTCCCGAAAGAGATGATTATCACAAAATAATCTGAAACATATTTGTTTCACAAAGTTTCAGTTTTACTATACTCATGTAGTGTATTATTCATTATCAAATGTCTAATATTGTTGTGGACATGCAGTTCTGTCCATCATATTTTTCTTTTTGGTAGTCCAGAACTAAAGTATGTTGTGATTATCCTTTAGTTTTGGCTTTTAAATAAGTGTTTGCTTTTTTAGAATTTGTTTCTGTACTACCCTTGCTTTTGGTCACCATTTATCGTAATAAAAGTTCATTTATTTATAGGAAAAAGCTAGAGAAAAATGGAACAAATGCCCACTATAGAACTTTTTGTTGGATTTTAGTTTTTCCTTTATTTCTATTTTCTCTCTTTTTTCTGGGTTTCTTGTTTAATTTAATTCCTCCCTCTTGTTTGTAATTTTGTCTTCCCTTTCCCACCTATTGGTGTGCAGGAGCTGTTTGTGGAGAAGATCACTGTTAAGAACCATGATAATATTTCAGAGTAAGCATTCTCATATCTATATGGGATTTTAAAGCTTGTTGGCTCTACTTAATCTTGGTATCCATAAAATTGGAATTCTGTATCAAATGATACACTCCCACTTCTAGAAATAGTTAGATCCTTACTAGCAGTGCAGAATTTCTGATTGGCTAAAATTTTCACCATAAAAGTATTGTTGGAATGTGTGTGTGTGTGTGTTTTAAAATTGAATACATAATTTTAAATCGATATAATTTTTTTAGTTTTTATTAGAGTGCTTTATTCAATTAGTTTTTAAGAATGATCAGATTAAATCGAAATGCTTATGTGAAGTATGAAGAAATAGGTGTTTACCTTGTAAACTAATCAAGTATGTAATGTAAGTATTTATATGGATCTGGCTGTATGAATTGCTAGGATAATTTCCCCATAGCATCTGAGATCGTCATCTGGTGGGATTAGTTTTCCTTTAGCACATACTTGTTTTTGGATAAGAAACATGTATATACATAGAACAAAGAGAACAACCTAAGGGCAAGGGACAAGAGGGGCCTCCCCTACAGAAACTAAAGAATAATGGCCTTCCCATTGTTGAAAGTCGTAGAAAGGCAGTAATTACGAAATTGTTTGGTGTAATTAGTACGTGACCAATAGGCTGTGTGTTGCAACACAGTCCAAAAAGAATAAAAAGAATTATAGTTCTCTGATTACTTTTGGAGTCTTATGATTGAAGACTCTATTTCTTTAAGGTATCTACAGTCTGTCAGTTGACCCATGAACTCATATGTTTTGTTCTTTGTGTGTGTGGTTGCAGTAATGATCCTCCGACACCTTCTCAATCAACCTTCTTGAAAGACAAGGATGAAGATATGGAGGAACATGTAGAAACTTTTGAAACAGTGCAGGTACTTGTCAATGGGGTTCAGGTTAATAGACATATTATGATTTTAGATTTCTATTCGTTAATTGTTTGTTCACTCTAGCTTATATAAACGATAGGATCTATTTATTCAAATTGGTAAGAGTTGGCCACAAATTTTTAGTTTGTTTGTATGTTACGCAGAATCCGTCATCTAATACCAGACAAGTGGATGAATACAACTTGTCAAGCGTACAGGATTGTGATGTTTCTTTGAAAATGGAAGATCATGGTACAGGCCTGGAAGCTGTGGGTATTGAAAATAATGAATCCAGGAAATCAGATATTTATGGTGGTACTACTGACGTTTTGGATTGGTCTTCCCATAATGATTTGGATTATGAGACTACAAGAAGCATGCATCCTGAAGAGAATGGCCATCTTTCTAGTGACCCAGAAAACAAAGATGGAAAACTTGAACAGTTGTCTTTGCCAACTGATGAGGCAATGGAAAAGATCAAAGGAGGTAATTACTTTTTAATTCTTCCTCACTCGTATTGTTTCTAAAAATGATCCTTTGTTGTTTCTACCGAAAAGATAAATCCTCTGCTGTGAAATGCTCATATATACAGACGCATTGGGTGGCCCAAGCACAGGGGAAGAATTGAACAATGGAGTTGTAATAAACAATGAGCCTGAAATGACCTTTCTTGATCACATTGATGCAGAATATGACCGCAGCCAATCTACATTAGATGCAACTGCGATGTCTCCTAGTCGGTCCGGTGTCACACCCGATATGGAGGACTTGGGTCATAAAGCTCCTTCAGATAGCATGCATGCAACAGCTTCAGAAGGTGGTTTGATTGGTGATCGACTATCCTCAAATCCCACGGACAACTTGGTTGAAGTGCTCTCATCTGAAAGAGTTGCTCCAGATAAAACATACCAAGAAGAATCTCCTGGTAGGCCTGAGGTTATTGATGCTGAATCTAAGGAATTTCAGGAGCCAAAAGACACTGAGGCTCAGAATTCTTTCAATGGTGAGGAAATTACATCCATGGAGAAGTCTGTGCTTCAGCCATGCAATTCCCATGCAATCGAACCTGATAGGTCATCTCTTGAAGGTAATCAGTTGGTGGTTTTGGTATACTGTTATGCTTACAAAAATGCCAAGAATATAGGATGTACCTTATTCTTCTGGAGCTCCCATTATTATTTAGTTAAGTTTTTGTGATTTTAGGTGAAAGCTACCAGGGAGCCGCTGCTGTTACCCAAAATTTGGAATCAAGTGAGAAAGCTGGTACAGAAGTTTCTGAAGATGGACAAGCTGGTTTCAGGGATTCTGACAAACCTTTGGATTGTGCACTATCTAATGATATTTGCACAGAGATTTCTAATAGGTCTCCCACCTCGGACTTCCCTGCACCTGAGAAGTTTCTTTCTGTACCAGAGGGCCTTACTGAAATGCATGTTGACAACTTACCATTGGATTCTTCATTGAACAAAGGAAATTTAATCGAGGATGATGGAGGTGTTTCTGGAACTAATCTTATATCGGGAAAGAAGCGAAGCTTTACTGAAAGTACTTTAACAGCCCAGAGTTTGAACTCAGCTGAGTCAGTTGGCGTGCATCCTTCTAAAAAGGTTACAGAATCCATTCCTGATGATGATGATTTGTTATCATCTATTTTAGGTATTATTACATTTATGTTGACGTATCGGAGAAAGTGTGCTGATTTTTCTGACTTTTAAATTGATAGCTTGGTTGTAACTGAGTAGCTTTTCATGTTGATTTAGTTGGAAGAAGATCTTCGGTTTTGAAACTGAAACCATCACCTCCTGTGCACGAGACAATATCCCTGAAACGCCCACGATCTGCACTTCGAGTTGGCACCTCAAAGAAGAAGGTGCTTATGGATGATGTGATGGTTTTGCATGGAGAGTATGTATCATATGCATTCATTTGTTTATATATACGTGATGTGATATTAAGTTGTACTTTATTTCACAAGTTTTCTATATAGTTCTTAAATTTCTTATGTCTAAAGTTTCCTTAAAATTTGTCTTATTTATTATGGATTCTGCAAGCTCATTAATTTGTAGTTCCTTGTTCCTAAGTTTTATTGATGTTAAAAATTCAACAGTATTAAATCACAAAGTATGAGATTGTCTGTAACATACCATTTTTTAATATTTTACTGAAAAGTTTGTTTTTTGGTACATTTTCACTATTTATTTAGATTTTCACTGTAGTAAATTGACATTTCCTGCTGAGTGTTGAAACACTAATAGCGTGTGTACTATTATTGTTCAGCACAATACGTGAACAACTTACAAACACTGAAGACATACGTCGTGTTCGGAAAAAGGCACCTTGTACTCGTTCTGAAATTTCAATGATTCAGAGACAATTCTTAGAAGATGAAATTTTCAGTGAATCCATATATTCAGGTATTTTGTCATCACATTAGAAAATATCCATCCAAAATTCCATCACCTACAGCTGTAGTAAAATTTCGTTAATGAAGATTAAATGTGTTGATAATGTCGTCTGTACTTGTGAATGAATGAAAAAACAATTAGTTTTCTGCACGTTCAATTCATTCAAAAACAATTATGTTTTCTGCACGTTCTAATCTCACTTGTCCCCAAGTATATAGACATTCGATGAAGGAGTTAATAGTAGAAATCTTTTTCATGGATTTGATTGAAGATGACTTGATAGATCTTGTGATTCTTTGTTATCTGAAGAACGAGGCAACGTACCATCAACCACCTCTTTTAAGCCTCTAAATATATCAAGTTTTTCCTCTAGTAAAATCCTCCCTGCCAAAATTTTCCTCGACTCATTTTCTAATGCAGGGCATAGAAAGTTAGATATGTTTTCTATTGAACCACTGCAAAGAATATTTGAAGTTGAATTGCTAATGTTCAATTGATGAGTTGAGAGTCTGACTAAATTGAGTTCTTCCAGTTCCAAACTTAGTAATGGTCACATATAACTCCAAGGTTTTGATATGTTCTACAATGGACTGCTACACGACAACTTTCCCTCATTTTCTATTTTGTGAACCACATGAACTCGCAAATCCCAAAGTACTTGTTACTGTCATATGCCATCCACTTTATTCATTTGAAAATCTCCAACATCATTTTACTAAAGAAGCTCCATTTTTTCCTTCACTTGTGAATGCCAAAACCTCCCAAGCTCTGATGGAGGATCGGGAGTCAATTCTATACATCTAGATGTTTCAATTTCCGTTCCTATGCCACTCCCAAAAGAAATCTCATTTTTTTTTCTCAAGCAGATAATGTATTTTTCTTTAGTAAATATATTCATAATATTTCATTTAAAATGCAATCAAGCTTTCCCTAAGAAGGAAATTATGTTGAAACTTTTTTCACTGAGAAATGGATTGGTTGTAACTACCTTACTTGAACAGGATCTGTTGTGTAGATTGTATAACTGAGTCCTTCAGTTCTAATGATAATGGATTGGTAGTGTTATAGTGTTTGGAGCTGCTCCATATGGTATTTCATCGCTTGCATTCTTTAAATAATTTCTCCTTGCTAGCTAGTTGAATAATTTTTTGAAGTCAAGGTGTTTTCCCTATGCTGTAGGCATCTCCAAGGAACTGTTCTCATTGCATGCAGAAGCATTTGACCTTAGTGAAATCAGGGTTTATGAGAAGGGTACATTCAGTGCTTCTACTGAGGCAGGAAACGATATTGAGTCTGCTGTTAGGCCAAACACCACTGAAGAAAGTGCTACAGAAACAAACCCTGAAGCAGTGGTTGACAAAAATGATCTCCAATCTCAGCTTCCTGAGGCTGCTGTTCAGAATGAAACTGAGTTAGCTCAAGAGTTAACATTGGAGTGTCCTGATCTTGATGTTCAAGAGCAGCAGCAAGTGACTTCAACCAAGAATGCTGGACTGGAACCCATGGGTGAGGTGGAAAAAATAGATTCTGAAGCCAGAAATGTTGGTGATGTAGTCAATAGCTTTGACATTCCGGAGTTAGAGTTGCCATCCTTAGCCATTGGGGATAAATATGATGAACCAAATGCTTCTTTCCAGATGGATATTTCTTGTTTTTCTTCAGAGAAAATTCTGGAATCGCAGCCTGGTGTTGAAGATACTCTTACAGTGGAGACAGGGAATATAGGTCTTGACACTGTTAATACTAATAATTGCACTGAGATCAGAGATAATGTTGACGATGAAAAATCTGATCACAATGCTTCCCTTGTAACCTCACCTCGAGAAAATGGTGAATCCAATTATCTGACCCCTGAAAATTGTGACAAACCTGTTAAGTTAGGGGAAATTGATGTGGATGGAGTAAAGACGACAGACTTTGTTTGTGATGCAAAGGATGCAGCTTCTCTTTGTTTAATTGATGGAGCTGAGGTGGATTCCCATTTTTCATCGGGATTTGATATGGATTTTAAAAGTACCCCCTTCAATGAAGTTGTAAATCCGGAGTATCCTGAAGAAGCTGATTTGCTCAATATTGTGGATACAGAATTGAATATCCTTGACCATCCTATGGAAGACCGTGGTGTATGTTCAATTTTTTCCCTTCCTCGTTCTGTTTTTATTCTTTTATAAACATGAAAGGATCTTAAGAATTACAAGTTTCTTTGCAGAAAAATAAAAAGTGGGTGTTATAATTTAGAATTTCTTCTGATGTTCCAGTGGTTTATTATTTTCTTGGGACAGTAGCCATTGGTTCCCTAACATCCTTGTCTGTTTAGGGAGGAGAAAGCTGTTAGATGAATTCGTGGGTTATTAATGTTTTACTAATCAATATAAAGGTTCACGTGTAGTTTTACTAAAATCATTAAATCAATACATAGTTTTTATAAAATTTTCTAAAATCCTTTCTTTTCATCTTTCATTGAAAAGTTTCTTATTTATTTTTTTTGTACATAGTTCCCTAAAACTGTACCCTCTTTTCACATTAGTACTTGTTTGCTTCCGTTGTTTCTAAAATTTCTTTGCTGTGCAGGACTTTGAGGATGCTACAATGGCCAATGATATAGGTTTGCTTTTTTTTTTTTTGTTGTTATTTTGACATTCTTGATTCTGTTCTAGTAGTGTCCTTAGTATCACCTTAATTTCCCCCGGTCATAATTATATGGCATCTATATTCTTATTTTGACTAGTAGATATTGTGTTCACATAGTATTCCTATATTGATAAAAGAAAAGGAACGCAAATTACAGACAGAAGCTTGCCTTCTTCTCTCTCTCCATGGAATTTTACCCTCATATCATATTTCAATTCCTTTTTAGAAATTGTATGTGGTTTTCTTGTCTCTTCTTATTATTATTATATATTTTCAGTACCTGGACAGTAATCTTAATTTCATTAGTAAAATTTCTCAAGGAAATCAGATTCAGAGTTTTTTCTCTCTCTTTCTTTGTTTATTTGTTTTATTATTATTATTTTTTAAAATTAAAATTCAATATTTGAGGGGCCAAATTATTGTTTGCTGATGATATGCTATTTTCCTCCAGAATTTTTGAACGAAGATGACGACGATGAAGAAGATGAGGACAACATGCAATTTGCTGGAGATCCTAGCTTTCTTGAAAACAGTGGATGGTCTTCCCGCACCAGGTATGTGTTTATTGCATGGATATACGCATATTTTCTCTTCTGTTATCTTTGATGTTTGGACTCGTGGTTTTGGTCTAAGTTGAAAGCTACTTGAATTATAACTGCACATGCTGATAAAGGATTCTTGCCATTTTCTCAATTTGGAATTTTAGAATTTGAAGATTGTTTGGCTAACACTTTCTCTTGTATTTATTCTTTTGTTTTATATTTTGGTTTAGACCGCAAATAGTTTGCATCATTTAGCTTCACCAAACTTAGTTTTTTGGATTGAAGTTAATTCTAACAATTTATTAAACACGGGACATAATGAAATTAGAAAGTTACTCTTGTCTTTTGTTTTTAACGTAGAAAGCATGCTCGGGTAGTTAATCTTTTTGAGGTATTCAGTTGCGTTATTGTTGTAATGATTCTTAACTTGAAAAGTAGAACCATTAGTGATATATAATTAAATTTGCCTTCAACCACTAGCTCAAACTTTTGGGTTGAATTGATGATTTAAAATGGTATCATATTTCATAAAACCAAAATGGGTATTCAATCCAATTAAATAAATTTGAGGTTCGATATAGATTGGTGAACCCGACATCGTCTCAAGGGGCATGTTGAGATTTTGAGAATCCTACATTAGAAAAATTAAGGGGATTCACACTCTTTATAAGATAGATGAGTTACACCTCTCATTGCCAATTAGTTTGAGATGGAACCTCATACTATCAAACATGGTTTCAGACATCATCTTGGGTTCAAGCCTCTGCTTTGTTATTTTCTCCCCAATTAAAATTGATTTCCACTTGTTGGGCCTTTCAAACATTTCAAGCCCACAAGTGAGGAGGAGTGTGTAATATATAATTAAATTTGCTTACACCCAGTAGCTTAACCTCTTGGGTGCATTAGTGATTTAACATGATAGCAGAGTTGGTGAGTGAACCATTTAATATTCTTAAATTAATAAACATAGGCTGGGAGTGGATAATTAGTGTGCTGTAACTTCTGAGCGTTGCAAACAGTTCTAAATATATGCTGCTTAAAAAGCACACTCAACCTGTGTACTTTTTCACTGGATAGCATGTATTCCAGAAATTTGATTTGCGTACTAATTCTCTCATATATCACGTGTCTTTATTTCCAATTCATCCGAACTAATCACTAGTCCTTGTTACAGGGCTGTTGCCAGATACCTTCAAAATCTCTTTGATAGGGACACTGTACATGGGAGAAAGGTTCTTCACATGGATAGTTTACTCGTTAACAAAACTCGGAAGGAAGCATCAAGAATGTTTTTCGAGACATTGGTACGTCATTTTGTACCCTCATGTATTTACATCTTGGTTTGTATGAATATGATTTCCTAGTTGTGCTTGTGCATTGTTTTTTAATACCACTGTAGGTAGAAAACGTTTGAAAAGAAATTAGTGTTCAGATAACTGACATCGGCATCTTATGTGTTATTCTCTTGATCATGTAACAAATATTACCCACCTCTTAGCTCACTTGTAATGCATGCGAGCTTTCAGCTTTTTACTCGGTTAATTTCCATTTT
This sequence comes from Cucumis hystrix, assembly GCA_025688845.1. Lineage (NCBI taxonomy): Eukaryota > Viridiplantae > Streptophyta > Magnoliopsida > Cucurbitales > Cucurbitaceae > Cucumis > Cucumis hystrix. The sequence continues at coordinate 11,447,209 of CM046887.1, forward strand.
AGTTATGGCTGGTGCATTGGAATTTAGAAGTTTTCATTTAGTTTGTATGGGAGGATTGGATCTTCTAAACCATTCATGCCGTTATGGCCTATGGGATGGTGGAAATTTTCTTTCACGACAAATTTTTCATTGGACACTCGGAGAGACCTTAACTGGTTTAGAAAATGTGCCACCATCTAGTAATAAGGATGGAGATTAAGCTATAGAGAACAACTTAAAATTTATAAACATCTTTATTCGGTCCCTGACTTTTGAGTTATAGATTTTTCAGTAATAGGTTTGCTTGGGAGATTAGAGTGTAATCAAATTACTGAGAATGTGAGGGGTATTGAAATGAGTGAAGAATTGAAGGCAGAAAGGAAATGTGTTGTGAAGCATTCGAATGGTGGGAAAGAGGGTTGGAGGTTGAAAATTGTGGGAACAGAATGAGTTTGTCATCACAAGTCAGGTCCAAATCATTCAATTTAAACATGGACTTCAAATTACATTACAAATTCATTCCATTATTCTAGTCTCCCAAACAACTCCAATGTCAAACATAAGTTTTAGGCACAGACACGTTTATGTATTCAAAGACTATTTTGTAATTCCAAAGTTGATTTACAAAGTTTATGATTTTTATGATTAATATCTCTGTGTGGGGCTCGTCTTGGACAAGTGTGCAAACAAGATATTTTGTTCGATTCAGTTTGCTTCTTACAGAGTTCTCGCCACCTGCCTATATTGACGTCTTCTGGTTTTTTGTGTTCTTGAATATATGTTATATTTACTTTTCGTGCTAATTGGAACAAATTTTTTTGGTTGGCTCATTTATGTATAAAATTAAATCACTCTTTCTCCAGGTTCTCAAGACAAAGGATTACCTCCATGTAGAACAGGAAAGACCCTTTGACAACATCAGTATAAAGCCAAGAATAAACCTCATGAAGTCAAGTTTCTGATTTACTTTAGGAAAAGGCAGAGATACACAGCTGGGGAAAAAACCAAAAAACCAAAAAACAAAAAAACAAAAAGGCTCCGGTAGATGTTAGTTCGGCCGATGCTCCGCTCGGGATGTCGATAGCTTTTTTCATCATCAGAAACTCCCCTTCCCAACAAAATAATCTTTTGTATTTCTTTCTTTTTTATTATTATTATTTATATATTGCTTTGTTTAAGATAGACGTTTACTTAAAGTGGTCAGTGAGTCTAACAGTGAGGTCGGGTCGGTCAAGTGGGCACATCGTATATTAATGTGTTTATTGTACCCAACTTTTGTATTATGACAGATACTCTCATGTATATATTATCTGTAAAAATAGTCTCTTGCTATTGAAGATGCTGATTTATTTGTTAGAATCACCCATGATGGAGTCTGCTCAAATTTGAAAGCTTCCCTACAAAAGTTTTGATTTGTAAATATCAGAATGAAAATGAATCTGTGAACTTGAGCAATCCACTTTGTATTTGGATTTGTTGGAGAGATACTATGGACTTTTCCCCCATGGATTTGATCAAACAATTGCAAAGATAATTTTGGAATTTATATAGATCAAGTGAAAGGATGCATGCTAACTAGTAAGTTACATCTGAGTTGGGCCTTAGTTTCTTTATTATTAACAATAAGAGTTGATTCTTCATCTCTAACTATTTTAAAAAGAGATGTGGAAGCCATCCCAAGATCCCATCTTTCTTGTACCATCTCTATTTGTGGGATGACTTGAATGGTGTGGATCAAAGTTTGAAATTATATGATGTCACCCAAACATTGGTTTCATACAAAAAGTATTTATAACCCTAAAATCTTGACTAACATTGCAAAAAGAAAAGTTTGGAAGTAATAGATGTCCATAGAAAAAAAGATTTAGGTAGAATTGATTTTGTAAAATTAATTTCTAAGATTATGCTTGGTTTTAAACTTTTAAAAATGAATTTGAAATATTTAAAATTGATTTTCAATTATTATGTTTGGTTCCAAAAATTATTTTAAAATTATTAAATGATATTTTATATTTGAAAATTATTTAATCAATTAATTATAGTAAATATATTTTTTATTCATTTATTTTTACCTTTGTTTTTTAAAAATCTTTTTATTAAAAAGTTGAACACAAAGAGTGGCTAAAAAACTTTGGTTGGAAATGGTGTCCAGTGGTGGATAGAGATTGATGGTAGTGGTCGCTAAAATTATAAAGGGATAATTGCAAATTTGTAAAATAATTAAGTATATAGCAACATTTTTAAAAAAATTGCAAATATAACAAAAAATTTCAAATTCTATTTTATCTATTATTTTGGGTCTTCTTGCTACTTCTTAACATACTACATACCGAGATTTGGGTAAAAAAACATATTTAATTTGTAAATTTTTCAAATCTTTTCAAAATTTAAAAATCACACTAAATATTATACAATTTGAAGAAATTTGAAAAGATAACAGATAAATTATTTAGATAACCAATAAGTCTATTTAGAAACACATGTAAATATATACTGTAGACAAGGTTTCCAAAATTTTATATAAGATTTGGAAATATTGCAAGAGAATATTTGGGAAGGTAAGGGTTGATGTGGAATTTGGAGAGATCGTATATATTTTGAAAAAATAAATTACATGGATCTTAGTGTTAACATTGATGCTCTATATATTTGGGCAATCAACAAATTTCAGTGTGTAATATGGCAATTATGTACTGACGATCAATAACTTAAAAAATCAGCATTTTTAACTGAGTATCCAATCGATTTCGCTCAAGATAGATCGAGGAAAAAAAAGTATTTGAAAGTCTTTAGAAAAAGGGTGTTAACCTTGAATGAGTTCAAAAGACAATTTATAGGAATATTTTTTTTTATAATTTAACCTTTATTTTAATAAATTAAGAAGCATTTGGAAGCATTTGAAAAGTCAACGGCTATTAGTTATTTGCTTAATCAAATTTCTTTTTTTACTCCTTTGAGTTCGGTCATTTTTGTACGAGAAATTCAACCGCTCCACTGCATTGCCAGCCAAATTATTGAAGATTTTACCTCTATTTCTCCATACCATTTCAGCAATCAAATTCTTCCTTCGATTTCGCAGCAATGGCGGAAGTAGAGAACAAGCAAGTGATATTCAAAGGCTACATTGACGGAGTTCCGCAACTGGGAGACTTCGAGCTCAAAATTGGGAAGCTTAAGCTTGAAGCTCCTAAAGGGTCCGGAGGTTTCCTTGTCAAGAATCTCTTCCTTTCTTGCGATCCTTATATGCGTGGCCGTATGCGCGATTACCACGATTCCTACATTCACCCTTTTGTTCCTGGCCAGGTACTGTTCTTTTCTGTAATTAATTTCCTGTTTTCCTCTTTTGGTTCTCTGTGAGTAGTATATGATTCTTGTTTCTGATTCTAATTGGATGACGCGGTTTGGTTTCTGAGGTTTTCCTTTTCTTCTCCTTGCCGTGTTGGAGGGCTGTAATGCATGTTTTTTAGTTGTTTCTCCAGGAAATAGTGATCTAGATTGGTTACTTGAAAAGTTAAATCATATTTACCATAATTAACTGGATGCATTTTTGTGGTTAGTGTTGATCGAATTGATGTACTTCGAGTACAATTGAGTTTTTGATCATTTGCAAGCAGAGTAAGAAAGCAGGGCGAGAAAATTAAATGAAATAGAAATCTAGAAAACTCTCAAATACTCTTTGTTTAAGGAGAGTATCCACCTTAGTTTGGTAAGCGTGTTGGTATGCAATATTTATCGGACATGAATCGGACACTTGTTAGTTAGTGCAATATATGAGTTTAAGACGCTAGTTGTACAAGTCAAAACAAAATAAACTTGTTAGACATACATCAAACACTTGTTACGTAAAATTTAAAAGTGAAATACATCAAATTAAGTATATAAATACATAAACTCATTGATTTTGGATTCCTTCATGTCTAAAAATGAAATATATTTTTAAAAATGCATGTTTTAGTAGATGTGTCTATGCCCTAGATTTAGAAAAACGAAGGTTGGTATCCATGTCTCGTACTCCTATTCGTGCTTCTTAGCTCTTTTTTGTTTAGTTTGTATTAGCAAAACCATTTTCTTTTGTTCTTGTAGCCAGTGACAAATTGACTGTTTACTTTGTGAACTCACAACACTTAATCAAATTGGTGTTATGCTAACGTTGAATAATAATTTTCCTCATCTTGGATCCTAATGGAGAAAATAACGGTTGTGAAGTGATTGAAACTTCTGTATCCATAGGTAAGTATTCGTTGGGACGATGAAGTGTAGTACAGATAAACTTCGTCACACAGTGCAGTAATGATTTAGCTCCTAATAGCTATAGTACAGAAGAAACGAAGAATTTCTAGCAAATTCGAGTATAGTTTTCAATTTTGAGGAGTATTTTTTTATTCGTCTTGAGTAGGTTAATAGTCCAACTTTATCCTTGTTGCTTTTTATTAGAAGGAAGCTAGGTTTGATTACAACAAACAGTTTTTTTCGGTTTTTTTTTTTGCCACGTTTTATTGCTAGGAGACAGTTTATAGAGTATGTAAACAAGTTATATGAGATTGTGTGGTGGTGAAATGTTCCTCACTTCATAGCTATTATATTTTGTGAAGCCAATTGAAGGTTTTGGGGTTGCTGAAGTTGTGGACTCTGATGACTCCAATTTCAAGCCTGGTGACATCATTTCAGGCATTACACGTTGGGAGGATTACAGCTTAATTAATAAAGGAAGTATTCAACTGAGAAAAGTTGAACCGGACGATCTCCCTCTCTCTTTCCATGTTGGCCTTCTGGGTATGTTCTCTACGTCAGTATATGAAGCAGTTCTCAACATTGGAAATAAATAGTTTTCTTTTTTCCTTTGCAATCATGTTGTCAAATCCTACATGAAAGGGAATCCTTGTGAAATGGATTACCAGGATGAATCTAATAAGCATATGTTCTTTGCTTTTATTTCTCACCTATAATATCTTTGACTTCTGCATACAAAACTATCATTATGCTCACAAGTTACCTACACAATTTAGTCGTTTCTTTCTAAGCTTAAGGTCCTAAAGTCAACCATATCAAAATACATGGGGTAACAACATACTAATTTTGGATTAATCACTTGAAAGGCATATCTACATGTAGCTTTGTTGATTTCAGATGGAAGACTGGATATTCCAACACGACTCTCTTCATTCTTTCAAAAGTTTTCTTTTGTACTTTATTTAAAATGGTCTTGCAACTATGGATATTTGCACAGGCATGCCTGGATTTACTGCTTATGCGGGATTCTTTGAGGTTTGCTCCCCGAAGAAAAGTGATTATGTATTTGTCTCCGCAGCATCTGGAGCAGTTGGTCAACTTGTTGGCCAACTCGCTAAATTGCATGGTTGTTATGTTGTAGGAAGTGCTGGAACAAAGCAAAAGGTAATCTTTCTTTGATTCTCTGTGGCCGTGGGGAGCATTTTGAATTCTCATTTTTCAATTTTAAGAACTCAAGACAAAATATGTTGAAGGGAAATATGAGGAATATTATTAGGATATTAAAAGCGCACATTGATCAATGGCTTGAGAATTTCTTAATGGAATGGCTTTTAATAGAGTAGGTTGAAGAAATTTTAGTCGTACAAATTTTGGAGAATGGTTTTGGAAGAGTTCTAAGCATCATGAATATGCTTAGTATCCTTGCAATTTTCTTTGATACAGATTTTTTTTCTTTTTTTTGTGTTGCCCGGTCGAATATCCTGTATATGCTTCATGAAAGTTCGATTTTTCACATACGCCCATTTAATGTCATTATTGTATCTATTTCCCTATGAATATTCGGAGGTGAAAGTTATGAGGGTATATTATGGATTCTGAGAAGGCTTAGTTCTTCCCAGTTTAAAAATCTACCTTAATAAAACACCTCCAGCATACTCTATTTATAACAAAAACTTTCAAGCTAATGATAGATATGCAAACAAATCTTAATGATATGGAGCATTTAGAAGAAGAACTTAAATATGGGATAATCATTACTAATTATTATTGCATTGATCATCTCAGGTTGATATTCTGAAGAACAAACTTGGATTTGACGAAGCTTTCAACTACAAAGAAGAATCAGACTTGAATGCAACTTTGAAAAGGTTAGCATAGAGAAATTTTTTCTTGGATAAACCCTACCGCTTCATGCAGAAATTTTTTCTTGTTCAATTTGAAATATATTTTTGTTAGTTAATCTGAGCATTAGAAGAAAGCACAAAAATATGCTCAATTACAGGAAAGGGAATGCCCTGAAATGATAGACTTATTTAGGGCATGTTAGATTGCCATTTGATTTTTTTATTTTTGGTACGTTAAAAATTGTGTTGTTTTCATATGATTTCTTAGTAAACATTTGAATTCTCAGTTAAATTCCAAAATCATAAACATATTCTTAAATAACTATTTATTTTAATTTTCAAAGCTTGACTTAGATTTTGAAAACCCTCCTGAAAAGTAGACAAATGAAATGTGGAAGTAGAGCTTGTAAGCATAACCAAAAACCTAAAGCTAAGTGGGTAATTAAATGGGGGCTTAATGTATCATGGTTGTTTTGTTGCCGATGAACACTTTCAAACTCTTCTTGTGTGAGATTCTTTCTTGGTAGTTAGCTCAAATCTGGTTGTTTTTGTGACTTCTAGGAGAAAGATCGTTATCTCGTAGACTTAACTTCTTTCTTTTCCTAATTCCTAGAAAGGGTTTATAAAACTACCGACGCCAGCTCCAAACATCTCAAGCCTTTAGGACTTTACACAAACTCGTATCTCATTTGCAGGTACTTTCCAAAAGGCATAGATATATATTTTGACAATGTTGGTGGGGATATGCTTGATGCTGCACTTTGCAACATGAGGGTTCATGGTAGAATTGCTATTTGTGGAGTGATATCTCAGAACAGCATTTCTAATCCAAAAGGAATCAGCAATCTGTGGAATCTAATACCAAAACGTGTCAACATGAAGGGATTTCTTCAAAGCGATTACCTGCACTTGTTTCCGCACTTCTACGAAGAGGTTAGTAACTACTACAAGCAGGAAAAAATTGTTTACATTGAAGATATAAAAGAAGGATTGGAAAATGCTCCAGCTGCCTTTGTTGGACTTTTTTCCGGAGATAACTTAGGTAAACAAGTTATTTGTGTTGCACGTCAATGATTTTTCGTGATCGGTCGTTGTATGAACTTATAGCATTTAATAGCAAAACTAGAAGCTAGCTAGATTGAATTCTTCTTCATTTTCATATGGTTTATGATCAAAATAAGTTGTTTACTGTTGAAATATTTGTTCTTCAAAATAAACAGAACTATGGTTCCTTCAGCAAAAGATCTTCCTGTTTACTTTAAATTAATGTGTGATACTGTGGTTAGGCCTTTTCTAGATTATCCATTGTATTTTTAATTTTGTCATTATTTGGTGAGTTGTTTGGATTAAGTCCGAAAAGGAATGTTTTTCAAATCGTCATTTTCGTTTAAATACTTTTAATAAAATTATTAAAATAAAAGCAAATCTTCATGTTTGATAACTTTTTTTTTTTCGCTAAAAGTGTTTTTTTATTATAAGATTGCTTGGGTTTGTTTTATACTAAAACTATTTTTTATCAATGTTAAATTATTATAAATCCCTATAAAATACTATTAAATTGTAATAAAAAAAAATTAAAAGTAATAAATTTTTTTTATTTACATTTTTTAAATTGTAAAGTGACAAATTTAAAAGTGGATAGACCTCTGCTAACTCTACGATATATTTAATTAATTATCATATTTGAAATATGAAGAAAAAAAAAGGTGTTATATGTTGCTTTTTCTAAATTTTTTTAATCATCTTATGCAATTTTCTATAATGGTTGTCAAAGTTGGTAAGTGGTGATACCACAACACCATAGTGAAAATGAGGTTGATACTAATTTCAAGACATTTTGTTAATTTTAAAAGATACAAATTTGGAGAAGATTATCCGTCAAATACTCAAAACTTATTTTTCTAAAAGTTGATTTCAAGTGATTATCTTAAACAAACTTGTTTTATAAATTTATTTTCATCGCGAAATTTGAATGTGAGTTTAAAGTCATATTTTAGGTCATGAAATTTTATTACTCGATTTGTTTTGGTTTATCAGTCTCATAGTTTTTGTCCAAATATTATGCTTTAATGACTAAACTTAGTCTAAAGAACTGCTTTTTATCTTTTGTCAAAATTTTTTTTTTATTAATCATATCATAAGAATTCAAATTTATTTGTAATCTAGGTATCTTAACTTACCTAACACTTTTTTTCATTCAAATCTACCACTAATTGAGAATTTTGATAATTTAAGTTAGATTCCAATTCTTAAAAAAATAAAAAAGAAAAATCCCATTTTACTTCATGAGACTTCAATTATTTTACTTTATATATATTTCTCGGTTTAAATCTCACTTTATAGTTGATCTATTTTATTCTTAGGCACGTAAACTTTTAAAATATTTATTTTATTTAAATTTGCTTCATTTAATGTTTACTACGTGCATTTACTTATGGAAAATTACATCAAATGATAAACATTTAGAAAACAACCGCTCATGATACATATTCTTTTGCATATCGCGAATATGATAAAATTAGTGATATCAGATGACTATTAGATGATAATTATAGGACTATCGAAAAGCTATCAGACGATAATTATAGCGTTATTGGCTTTTAAATTTGCTACTTTTGCAATTTAAAAAATGTAGTAACATAGGATCTATTATCATAAATTTTTTTGCTACTTTTGGAAGGACCCTTTTAATTATTTCTTAAATTTTAAAAAACTTTTATTACTTTTAATTTGTGTTTATGTAATTCAAAAAGTGTTCTTAAACTTTCTTTTTATTTCTTTTTATTTATTTGATTGTTGAATATTCAATTTTGCTTCTGATTGGGTAGTCATGAAATTCATATACTTATTAAACACACAATTTGAAGTTTAAAATACTACTCGATGGAAATTGTAATTTTATGTTATAGATTTGTTAATTTAAAAAGCACTTGAATGTTCTAGAATGTATTAGATATAAAATTAAAAATTTATTTAATAATTATATTGTATGCAAAGTTATTAAACCTAATATTAAAATCATAAACATTTTAGACAAATCATGAAAGTTTGAAAATTAAGTACGTAATTTAATCTTAAATATATTATTATTCCCCACGTATCTCTTACCTCCGATAGGTTAAAAATAGTTGAAAAAGAACAATGATTAGATACAAATTTAACTCTTGTGCTCCCCCTTCTCTATTACATTTATAAAAAAAAATCTAAATTTTCTTCTAAAAAATAAAAATATCATGTTGCAGTATTTTATTAGACTATGAGATAATTGCAAATATAACAATTAGATTCAAAATAATTAAGTATATAACAATATTTTAAAAAATTTGTAAATATAGCAAAATAGGTCAAAGTCTATTAATGATAGACCATGTTGTAAATATTAATCTATCAACAATAAAAGTCTGTCACTAATAAATTTTGCTATACTTACACTTTTTTTTTTAAGTTTGCTATATAAAACTTAACTATTGTTACTAAAATTTTCATCAATCATAATTATCCTTATTTTTAATGGGATATAAATGGATGGGATTTCACACGGGGGATTTTATCCGCAAACCCAAAGTTTATGGCTGACTGATATGGCTCAATGTAATCGATGAATTTAGATGTATACATTATATATGCAAACATGTGTTTTTTTTTTCAGTTCACCCACGTGAGACAGAAATTCATTCCTTAATTAGAAGTGCATATTTTATGATAATTATAATACACTAATATTAATTTGAGTTTAAAAAAAATGTTGAGTGAAACTTGTAATTGTTTCAATAAAACTTCAAAATATTATAAGGAATCAATTTAGACCATTTCTTTATATTACATTTTTTAAAATTGTTCATGCATTTAATTCTTATACATGTAAACTTCACAAATGTTGACTTATTAAAACGAACTATTAGAATTGATGTATGAATATATATATTTTTTTTAAAAAAGTCTTTATTGTGAAACTAAATTGGTTCACTTTCGATTTAATTGATAAAAATTACACGTCTCACATAATGTTGATTCAAACAAAACATAATGGAGTGGATAAATTGATACACTAGTAAAAATTTAGGGTTTAAATTGATAAAACTCTTAAAGTTTTGAAATAGAAATTGATATACAATTAAGACAACGAGTATTTATGGTGTTAGTCGATTTTGTGTAATAAGATTATTCAATAATAACTTTTAATGAATAACAAAATAAATAGATTCCACAGACTCAATAAACTTTGACAAACTCAATAATATTAATTGATAAATATACTTTGGCAAAGTACTCAATAATATTACTCAATGATAACTTTTAATTGCGATACAATGAATAACAAAATACACAGACTCCCACAAACTCAATAAGAAAAAAAAAAACGTAAAAGAAAAATACTAATATTGAAAAGACAGAAATAGGAAGAATCTTAATTAATTTTAACAACCTCTTTCAAACTTAATATGGTAGAAACAATTTGAGTTTATAAAGGATGAAACTGAAATGGCTCAACGAAAGTTGAAGCAAACTCTCGAATCAAATCACAACATATCTAGACTGAAAATAAAGACCAACGAAGAACCATAACACAAAAACCTTCTGAATTGGAAACAAAAACTCACACAAACTTCTAGATTGGAAATAGAGACCTACATAAAGGTTATCCATGAGCTTCTGAACTAAAAAACAAAGATCTACATAAATATCTGAAACCCACGAAGATCTAGGCACACAGTGAACTTCTAGATTGGAGACTTAATTCACGAAGAACTGAAATAAGGGGAACTTCTGAGTTGGAGATAGAATTCACAAAGAACTAAAATACTAGAGCTTCTGGGCTAGAAATAGAACCCACAAATACTGATTTGAAAACGAAACAAAGACCTCAAAATATCTAAAATAGAGACCCACAAACTAAAGACATATAGGTTGAAATCTATGAACAAAACCAAACCAAAACTAGATTTGATTGAACCGAACTAAACTAGTTAAGCCGGTGAACCAAGACTAAATCGAACTGGTTTTATTTAAAACACTGAACCAAGTTACAAAACCATTCTCCTTTAATATTTTCGTTATCTTTTCTTCCTCTCTTAGACAAATCCACAATGTTGGCATGTAACAGAGGCGAATGGCAGCAACGAAACATGGATTTGGGGTGGAGTGTGGCAGCGCCTAAACATTAGAGGATTCATTTTTGCAGCAAATCTAGGCAAGCATCGGGAATTGGAAGTTGGAGCGACATGAATATATGAGGTGCGTAATTGTTGTTGCAGTACAGTGGAACTAAGCGTCGTAGTAGAAAAACCTGCAAAACATAAGCTCTCTTTAAGACTTTTCACGGCTCTACTCAAATGTGCAAATAGATGTAAAGTGCCTCGTCGTCTCCAGGATAAAAGCAACCTCTAGTTTTTCGATAGGAACTGCACTAGAACCAATATGTATCTCAACACTCAATAGATTACTTAGTTGCTCGAAAATACTCAAAAAACATACGGATAGAGTAAGAGAGGAGAGAATTCGAGTGAGAATATGAGAGCTTGGAATTTCGGTGATATTCAAATGAGAAGGGAAGGTGGGTATATATAGAAGATGAGGGAGCCTTGCAACGGTAAGGTATTTATGACGGTTAAAAATCGGTCCAACAATTGGGTATTTATGACGGTCAAAATAAAAAGGTCCAACGGTTGAAAACAACTCAAACGATTTACAAAATTAAATATGTAATTAAACAAAAAATATAAAAAGATTTGTTTAAAAAATTAGCAAAAATATTATTTTATTCCTCACCTCACCACCCCCGACCAGACGGACGAACGACGGTGCACGTGTGCAGATATAGACAAACGCGCTTTTGTCTATCTCCTCCCCCTCTCCAAAACATGGGTACTCCTTGGGCCCAAATCAGAAATGAATGTGTGGGTATTTGAAGAGGCTTTCATATTGCTTTCTTAGAAATGTAAGAATGCCCCCTTAGAATAAAATAATATTATTTTTATTTTTTGCTTTCTAAACAATTTTTCATTAATAGTGATGGCATAAGCAGAGCTCCATCGAGCAAGGTGGTAGATTGGAGGGACTGGGTGGAGCTATCTAGGACACATCTAAACTCGCGCACATATGCTTAACATGGATGGCAGCTTTGAAGTGGCATGACACAAACAAAGGACGAAGCAGGGCACGATGGAACTCATCATTAGAGTGCGACGAGCAGTTGGATTTGTGGCTCGGAGTTATAACTTGGTTGAAAGGGTTCGAGAGGTTCTAGTGGGTGACTGAGTAGAAGATGTGGTCTAAGTGGATATAGTCTATGTTCGTAGATAATGACGATCAACGAAGATAAAGATGCGACAATAGTTAAACAAGACTTCTAGTGCATTGATACCGTGTTAATTTTGTGTAACAATATTATTGAATAATAATTTTGAATTGAAATACAATGAATAACAGAACAAATAGACTATAAACACAATAAAGAAAATAAACCTAAAAGAAGAATATTAATATGAAAACTAAATTAAAAAAAAAAGAGTAGAAATAAAATCCCAACTAATTTTAATAATGTCCTTCATTATATTTAGGTGGGAAACTTAAGAGTTTAAGGATAGGCTTATATGTATGGTGTCCTCCAGAATTTAGGTTGGAAACTTATTTGTTTTGGTGATAGAAGTAAAGAAAAGAAAAAAAGAAAATAGCCCATCATGGCTAGAATTAATCTCAAGAAATGGTAAGTGAACTACTTTATTTTATTAAGTAGTAATTAAATTGAAAACCCACCCAACATTAAATATTAATACATATATTTAGGACACCAAGCTGTATTGTAATTAACCCTCTATTTTTCTTCTTTAAACATTTAGGCAATTCTTTTTCTTTTTTGATGAAAAACTGAAATGCAGTTAATAAACTATGAATTAGTTTTATATGAAAACTGTCGGTCAAAATCTAGCCATCCACGTGGCCTCAATCTGATTAACTGTACATATTAAGGTGCGTGGGATGCATGTGCATGAAGCCACAGTGGGGACTGCCGTTTTGAGTTATGAGTTATGCATTATGTATGCGTCACAGTTCACAAACCTACTCTTTCCATTTTGTGGCTTAGTGATTCGTGACTCAACTTTTCTAACCAATCATTTCCATTAGATATAGACTCTAAACTCACCTTTACAACCCTAAAAATCAACTTTTACTCATATCACATTAGTATAAATCTTTTGGTTAAATATAGTAAATGAAGAAAAAATTTATAGTTTTGGATAGTTTTAAAAGTATTAATATATATATATATATATGTTTGGTCTTCAAAACTAGACAAAGAACGTGAAGAGAGCATAAGGTCGGGTCTTCAAGACCTGACCTCTACCTCTCTTAATTCCTCCCTCTAATCTTCTTATTCACCCAACCACAAGAAAATCTCTGTCTTCCAATCTATCGTGTTCGCTCTTTCAATTTCAATGAAAAATATAAGGAGTTTGCTTACTCATAAGAAAGAGTATAGAACTCATATAACTAAGCTAAGCTAAGATAAAAGAAAGAGAAAAGAGAGCAGAAGAAATCCTAGGGAGAGAGAAAAGACGTGCAAACTTTCTTTTGATAGGCGAATTCCTTCTCTTTAGTTAGAATAGCTTTCCTTTCCATGTTGTGGTATTCACACTATAAAGGATTGAGCTAAGGAAGCGGTACTTTTTGATGTAGTCTAGCTATTCAAAGTGAAGGTAAAGTTCTCTTTGTCTTTCTTCTTCATTCACATTCTTCTCAATAAATAACAAATCACTTCTATCATTTTTTCTTTTTAGCAATCGAGAGCCTCTCAAAGATTAACTTTTTAAAATATTTATAAAAATATATTGAATTTATATTTTGTTTAATTATAGATTTTATTTGGAAAATTTTGGACAGATATTCCTGGTTTATAAAATATTTATAAAAATATTGAACTTTTCAAAATATTTATAAAAATATATTGAATTTATATTTTGTTTTAATTATATAGATTCTATTTAGATAAATATTGCTACTTTAAAAAATATTTATCAAAATATTCAACTTTTGAAAATATTTATAAAAATATATTGACTTCATATTTGTTTTAATTAAAGATTTTACTTGACAAAATTTAGATAGATTATAAATTTTATTCTAATATTAATACTCCTAAATTTTGTAGATTGAGAAATAAACAATGAAGCAAATTGTCTCATAGGTAAATTGTAAATATTCTTTTTTGAGTTTTTAATAATTTTGAATAGTATCAAAAAAGGGAGAATCATCGTCAATTTAAAGAAAATGTATAATTGTTCTTTAGTTTCTAAGTTTATTTTCATTTAATATTGATCTATAATGTATGATAAGAAAATTATTTAGGAGCATATTATTAGTAGATTTATGGTTTCATTTTGATATTAAAAATATGTTATATGCTTTATTTATAGTTATGTAAATGTTAGAAAGATACCCTAAGTCAAGTTTAAAAATTTATGTGTATGTTAAATAGTATAAATATTTAAATATTTTTTGAATAATATATATTTGGTTACCATGAAAAAAATTATCTTCATTTAAATGATTTTACAAATCTGAAAATTGAACTAAACAATTCGTTATTCTATTATGCATTAACTCATTGTAAAAAATGAAAATAGAAAATAAATTTTAATTGATGTTTTAGAGATATCTTAGTAAATAGTAGCTAAGATTTTTTTATATTTTTTATAATATATTGTTCATTTTTTTAGAAAATGATGGATAAAATTTTGAGATTTATGTTGTTTATGAATGACAATATGATTTATGGTGTTGATGAAGTCGATTATGACCAACCAGCTTGTGGAGGTTTTACCATAAGTGTGAACAGTGAAATTGTCTTTGAACAATCCACTGGAATCGTAGGATTATCAGTTGGTATGGATATACGCATAAATCATATAGAAATCATATGTAGACATCTAAATCTAACAATCTAACTCCCTTGGGACTAATAAGATTTATGTCATTTTCTATGCCAAACGAACAAGCCATGAAAACTATGTTTTCAATTGCAAGCAATCCCAAACATGGTGCATCTATGTCAATGTGAGTAGGAGTGAATTTGGCTATAAACCTGAATTTTGAACCATTTGGTCAGTTTGAAGACCAAACTCAGGTTATTGACCCTGGTTCTGAACCAGCTGCATCGGCAATATACGACGATGAAGAAATGGTGGCTAATAATGAATATAGGGACTTTCGAACAGAAACAGACGATGAATTTGACTTTGACGGTCGTGAATATGAATTACCATCAAATACATTCACGTAGATAGATATGGATGTAATAGATAGTATTTGTGAGTACGTCCCATTTGTAGCCCTCGTGTTTGCGGGGTTGTTGACAATTCAGAACTGTACAAGGGAATGATATGTCAAGATAAAGAAACACTTCAACATATGGTAAAATGTTTTGCCATTAACAATCACGCACCATATGAGGTAGTGGAATCAACATCAATTATATGGGCAATTTGATGTAAGAAGTGGGCAGAAGGTTACACGTGGAGGCTTCGTGCATCGAAGAAAAAATCACATGGTATGTTCGAGATTACTAAATTACCCGAGCAACACACGTGTTTTTATTTCGAACTCAGTCAAAGTCATGTACAATTGGATTCTTTAATGATGGACCGAGATTAGTTTTGTGAAGGTGTAAAAGTAAAACCATCGATCAGCATTGCACAACTATAATCTGACATCAAAACAAAATTTGGGTATCATATCCCCTATCATTGACCGTGGAATAATACAACAAATGTGATGGCCAAAGTGTTTGGTGACCGGGACGAATCATATAAACTTTTGACCAAATGACTGTATATGGTTAAGCACACTAATCCTAGAACATGCGTGGAATGAAAAGTGTGTGACACAAACATCAAAGGGCATGTCATTCTCACTTTTGTATTTTGGGCATTTGGTCCTTGTATAGAAGCCTTCAGCAAATGTCGATCGGTTATTCAGATAGATGACACTCACTTAATATGGTAAATATTGAGACAAGTTGCTAATAGCCACATCTGTAGACTCAAACGAACATCTCCTCCCACTTGTACTTGCAGATTCTTGTGGGTGGTTTTTGCAACACCTAAAAAAAATTATATTGTATGATGAGATATGTTTAGTTTCAGATCGATATGCTGACATTATATCATTTGTAAACAATCTAGCAAACGAATGAATAGGACCCAGGAAATTCTTGGTCGAGGAACAAAAGAAATCACACAAAATTCAATGTGGAATTAGAAAAATGAAGGTTCGGTATTTTATAAAAACTAAATTATTCTAAATTCAGTCTTTCAAAGAGAGTGAAAGCACGTAATAAAGAAAAAAAGAAAAAAAGAAAATTAACACTACTTTTACAAATAGTTTTGAGTCAACACTATTTATGGAAATATTTTTATAAAATGAACGTATTTTAGTGGTTATGAAACATAAAAAGAAGCAACAAATTAACCCCGTTTATGGAAATTTGGATGTAAATTAAAAATTATACGGTCCAATTCTAAAGCCTAACTTAAATTAACCCCGTTTGTTTGAAGATACAATATTGTGGTGAGTTTGAACAAACGTACGTTCCATCAATTTGAAATCCCACCAGAAAATTATCTTAATATCATTAGCTTCTTCAAACCATTTTCTGGTTTCTTTACCATCCTCCTACTACCAATAGATAGCCCTCCCTTGACTGCAACCATAGAATAGAAGATACAATAATATAGTGTGCATCAAACGAGTAAAAAATAGTAAGAAACGTGGTAAAAACCCTAAAAAGAGAAGTATCTAATTGTGAATATTTAGTATTATGAAAATAAAAATGGATTGTGGAAGACATGAAAGAAATCACTAACGTAGATTTCATTATTATCTGTGGAGTGGAGTGGAGACCGTACAAACGTGCAAGGAATGAAGTTGGAAGGAATGTGTGCCCACAAAAAAAGAGGGTTAGGTACGTTAATAAATAATCGTCTTTAAGCTCAATCAAATCCAACAATCCGGTTGGCCTCCATCGGGTCTACAGACAGCCCATAAAATGAATGGTCCATAATGAACTGCAGGGATGCACGTGATCTCATACCATCGTAGTAGGCTCCTCCTTTTCTTTTATTTTTTCAAAACAAATAGTGATATTATTTTGGAGTCCTTTTCAAAAAAAAATATAACAAATCAGTAAAATATTTTATTGACCAACACATAACCATATAGAAATGATGACCTCTCTCCAACGACAAGGGTGGTCCATTCACAAGACACCACATGTTTCTACCTAATCCTTATCCTGGATTTTCGGATTGAACAGTGAAGTCAAATCAATCACCGACTTACTGACACAAGGCTATGCCGCCATTTTTGGGTGAAGTGAGCCCAACGCCCAACAGTCCATTGGGTCAAAATTTCCAATTAAATCCTCTTTTATCGCGTAGACTACCTTCGCCGCATAGTGTCTTGCCGCGTAGGGTAGGTCACGTTCCAAGTCTCACAATTTCTTTTCCAGGGCAACCTACTCTTAGACATATCTTTGAACATGTATATTCCTTCTGCATGCACATCCTAACATATTTAAATCAAAAATTTTTGTAAACTCTAGTTTTCCAATACTTCTATAGACCAAAATTCCCTTCCAAGCAGTTTCGAAAGAAACAATATTTACAGTACTGTCTCTATTGCATGTCTTAACCAAATATTATAGGGTTAAAAAACCAAATATTATAGGGTTAAAAAAGTTGTCTCGTGCGGTTAATCAAGGTACATGAAATGCTTTGAATGGATTGGTTGAAATTATATTCCAGATAACAACCAAAATTGATTTCAAACAACAAAATCGTTGTTTAAAAAATTATATTAATGAGTGGTGTTTCAAATCATCGATTAATTGTAGTTAATGTTTTTGAACAAACAACCAGGGGAGTAGATTATCCAAAAAAAAAAACTTTGAAATTGATTAATTTGTCGTACAATTTCTTATATATATGAATGTGGGTGAATGAAGTTATTACAACCAATATATAACCATATCCATTACTTGTAAACATTTCAAATTGGTAAATAAATGAACAATTTAGAAACAAAATTTGAATGTTAATTTAAGAGGTACTAGACACAAAATTTAAAGTTTACGTTGAAACTTTTTATAGTTGTATTTCATTTAGTATCCTTCATTATTCTAACAATCAAAAGTCCCTCCTACTTTATCACATATTTCCTTTGGAAATTGAGGGTCGGCTTGGATTGGCTTAGGGAAAAAAATGTTTTTTCTAGAAACTCATTTTTGTTTAAACTCATTTTTCTAAAAATTGTTTAAAATACCTTTAACAATCTATTTTAACTTACTTTTAAACACTTTAATTTTCTTTTTTCAAAATAACTTATTTTTAAAATTAAACATTTGAAAATGCAATCCAAACACACCATTATTACCACTTGTTACAAAATTGAATTAATATATAGTAAGATTAATTTTATTTTAGATGGTACATCAACCCAATCAATAGATTTCGATTTTTTTTATCGTAGTTTAAAATCATGTTTAAAAATGTCATTAGTAATAGAGTAAAGGAAATTGATTATATAATTTTTTCTAGAAGATAATTAATAATTGAAATAGTAATGCTATTAAGAGGTCGATCATCTTCTAATATATTTTTCTGTAGCTAATCTAACATATATGTATCCATTTAAATGGCTTGAGTTTGATATTTAAATTGTACTTATATAGAAACGAAGAAACAAATCAAATTCGACTAGAGTTAGCAATGAGCATAAAGAATAAAATTAAACAAAAAAGTCCTTAAATTAAACCGTCATTCATAACATAATGTTTTAAGTCTAGAAAACAAGAAAGATACAACACACAGAATTCTCAAGCATCGATAGAAATGATAATCATTAGAGGAAAGGAAAAGACAATCCAAACTAATGAATTTACACTTTATCCAAATATTAGAATAATTGAATAAAATTAAAATGGAAATAATCCAAATGACTCACTCCACACAATTAAAATGGCAAGTAGGGAATTATAGGGAAATTGAAAAGGGAAAAAAACCCTTTATTAAGCTTTAAGGAAAGTTTTATTTAGGAACATGTGTGATGCGAGTTTTTTTTACTCTCGTTTGTAGATGACCAATCAAATAAAATTTGTATTATAATGTATTTTCGATGCTATAAGTAAAGTTTTATGAGAATGAAAACAAATTGAAATACATTGAAACAATATGAAAGAACACAAATCTAAAGATGGTGGTGATGATAGTTATCAATAAAACGAAACACCTAGCCTGAGATTTATTTTGATTTACTTTTAATTAACATTAATTATCAATTCGTCATCCATATTATGTCTTTAAAAAATTATAAACAACTTATTAGTCGACATGTTTAGAGAAACTAGAGTAACGTCCTAAGATTTGAATCCATTTTTATGCCTAGATGAAGTATCCGAAACATGCAAATCGATAAGCATTAAGATTCTGGGGCAAAAATTAAGTCGACCAAATAATAGGAATTGCATATTGAATGTTTGAGGAGAATTCAATCCTAAGCTAAATAGACAAATATCATTAGATTGGAAAAACTTATCAATGAACAATTCTAATTTTAGCTTTTGCTATCATGCAATCTTTGCCTAACAATTACTGATTAGGACTGGACCTATAACAATAGATTAAACATAAATGACTACTTGTCAGTATTCCAATAATACATTCAATCACAAAAGTTAAGCAAGAAAAAAAATCCAATTGTTCAAATGGTTCCTAAAAGACAAATATTCGAAATCTCAAAAATGTCAATTAAAAGATAAATCTAAAATTTCGAACTAGATATAAGTACATTAGCCTTGATACAACACCAAAAGGATCAAAGATAACAAGAGAAAGTCTTCAAAACAAAGGGACAAAAGGAGTGCTAAAAATATGTCTAAAGAGTGTCTCAAAAGCGTGAAATAATCTTTGTTAAAAGCTAGCGGCTAGAGCTTTTAAGCCAAAAAATGCAGCGACGTTGCAACACTCAACCTTATGCTTGCCTACACAGGGTCCGCCATTCTTCAAAGCATCGCGACGCTTGGCCTTTAACCTGAAAACCCATGTTTCTGTCTTTGGGCGTCGCGGCTGGCTCCAGACCTCAATCATGCCAAACTTCAAAATCTAGCTCTGGTGACACTCTAAACCTTTAATTAAGCTTGATTAGTTTAGAAATTAATGTTAAGTCCAAGAATGACCCAAATTTAGCTCACAAAATCACATAAAAGGACGTAAAATACTAGAACGATCCCAATTAAAGCAGAATAAGATAGTGTATTTTCAACACTATCATCACTCCCAACTTAAATCTTAATCATTTCGAGCAAGATAAAAATAACATGCAGTCACATAGGATAGCTTGTTAGATTGCCTAGTTCCTTTCTCATGCCTTAATAATCAACAAGAACAACAAATCTACACGACAATCTAAGAACCTGCAATCAATTTGTTAGAATTTATGTTCTAAAACTCGTTGTTTATAATTTAAAAACATATTCTATTCAATAAAATTGTTATTGAGAAATTATTAGTGAAATTGAATACTATAATCTTGAATTTAATAAACTAAGGTCCCATGGTTATCTTGAGTAGACTTGAGATTTATGAGAGATATGAACATGGATCAAGTTCAAGTATATAGCCTAAACGATCTATATTATATTAATAAGGTTGGGTGCCTTATTTTGGAGACACAATGGATACGGTATGCTTTGTAGTTAGTACAAACGATGTGATCCTAAATAATTCATGTAGAGACATGAAAGTGGGTGCATCCTATGTAAAAGGTTTACATATGATTGGAACCACAAAATAGTCTATTTTACATTATAACATTATTTACTGTATAAAATTAACTATTTCGTCTATTGATGACATATGTAACTTAATCTTAAGCCTGTGCTAACTTTCTCTTTTACGTTATAATAATGTTTACGGTGTAAAATTGACTATTTCGTTTATTGATAACATATGTAACTAAATCTTAATCCTGAGCTAACTATGACCTCCTGTTGACACGGAATTATCCTTATATCTGCATAGGTTAAGGCATCTCATCACCACTAGCTCAATAAGCCTTCCATTTCAAGTGTAAGACCAGGTGGATAGCTGAGGACATAGGGTGCAAGACTAAAATTCACTCCTACCCATTATAGGGTCAGTAGATAGGTTGTTCCTTCAAAGATTGAATCCAAGTCTTAAGCAAGGGGCCACACCCTCTCATTGGTCTGAAAGAGATTTGATTTATAGGTTGGACCTTAAACCAATTGTTCAATAGTGAATTAATGGGACTTAAGAAACGAGATGTAATCTCGAGTGTAAAATCTATGGTAATGTTGACCTAGACGAGATTCCGAACAACCTGTGAATGATTAACTTACTAATTGTGGTTATATCAAATAGACACAAATTTCCATCTGTATCTAGTGGTAGTACGATTTCGTGTTCGTGAGAAGATTACGAGCAAATTGAGAACTACAAAGGTATGGTTTCTTAAAACCCTAGTTTTTTTATTAAATTGGGAAAAAAACATGTTAATTTCTAATTATATTAGATGCAATTAGAGTTAATTAGCTAGATCTGTTTTTCTGTTGCGCATGTCTACTGCTTTCCATCACAATTGACACAAATTAATATTCTATCCTCATAATTCATTCATGTATAAACAAGTTTAAAACCCTTTTACTTAAGCGTAAGCGAAATCCATAATAGATTTAAAGGATCCTCAATTCGCTTTCCTCCTAGCTACTCTGGCAAAAAATAAGATTTAAATGAAACTTTTCTATGCGAAGTGGTAATGTCAAGCACATGGGCAAACCACTTCAAGTCCTATTCCTTATTCTTTTTGCTTTGCTTTTTCTTTTCTTTTTTTATTTTTTATTTTTGTATATTTCGAAATCTTATCCTCGTTTAGATTTTGATGTATAGATTTTGGACAAGACTCATTCAAAGCTCAATTCATGAATAAATTTCAACCAAATATTAGAATGATTGAATAAAATCAAAATGGAAATAATCCAAATGAATGACTCCACACAATTAAAATGGTAAGCAGGGAATTTTTGGAAAATTGAAAAGGGAGAAAACGTGTATTATGCTTATAAGAAAAGTTTTATTTAGGAATTTTGTTAGAAAATTAGACCAAATAGAAAAAACCATCACACAAATTTATATAGTTCACTAACAATATGTTAACTATGTCTAGAGCAAAAAGAGTAAGTCATTATTAGAGAGAAATATAAGATAATAAGATTTCAAGACACCAATACACTTGGAGAGTTTCTAAACGTCATTTCTCTAAACCTTTGATTCAAAGTCCAAAATAACATATAAATGAAACCTTAATGTTTCGTGGTTCAAAATCCCAAATAATACACTCAACATATTTCAAGAAAACTTGATTTGATATTTTAAAAGATTTGTAGAAAATGCATAACAAACCAAAACAATTAAATTTAAAAACAAATCATTATTAAATTGAATCTAAAACACTCTTCAACGAAAAGTCATTAAAAAATGATTGCTTTTTTTTTTCTTTTTTTTAAAATACCATTTTGATTCCAACACTATGAACTTTATTTAATTTTAGCCCTCATAAATCCTAAATTTAATTCAAATACAAATATGTTTGGACACTCGAAATTGCATAGAAAAAAAAATGTAATGTAATAAAAAATTCATGTTTAGATTGAATATTTTAAACTCAAGTTAGTATTAAAATTGATTCAATTGAAAATTAAATACGTTTTTCATTTTCATGCTTTACAATCACATTTTTGTTCGATCCTCAATTCGACATGCATTTTACCATCTCTCTAATTTGCAGTAATTCTGATTACATTCTAGTTCTCTAAACACCCCGACTAGTTACTATAGATTTCTTTAAATTCTTTTTTTTTTTTTGTTTGTTATAAGTTACATTTTTACTATACATTTTGAAAACATACTCATAGATTATTAATTTTCTTCATTAAAACTATAATAATTGTTTAAGACAGTTAAATAAATTTATTTAAGATATTAAAATTTAAATTTATTAAAAGTATGAGACTAACATCAAACCAATATAAGCGTAAAAAGATTAAAATGGAACCTAAGTTCAAATTAGGAAAACCAATATAATATTTTGATATTGTAAAGAAAACAAAAGATGAGATAGCAGAGTTACAAAATGTGCGATCGAACCAAAGAGAAGTTTTTCCTCTAAAAATATATATATAGAAATATAAATGATTTTATTAAATCACGCGAAAGTGACCTTTGAAACAAAAAGCCGGTACGTACCGGAAATAAAATAAATGAAAAAAGAAAGATCCCATATTGGAGCTTGCATGTTCTTCCTTTGTCTTCTTCTTCTTCATCCTCATCATTTATTAATAATTTTTCCCATTATCTTCCTCACTCTCTCTTCACAGCTGCTCCAATTTCTCCATTTTTCACTCACATATAATCACACTTTCAAGTATTCAACTACTCACTATTCCAATTCCCAACCGCATTTCACCTCCATTGGCACTTCGGTTGTTCTTCTTGTTGTTGTTGTTTCGCTCAATGGCACTTCACTGTCACTCCTCTGCCATTTTGCTTCTGCTGCTCTTTTTTTACTTTTCAGTCTCTTTCGCCGCTCCTCCGAGCAATGAGATTGCCGGTGGTGTGCGGATATGGCCGTTACCGGTCTCCGTCACTCACGGTGGCCACCATCGGTTGTATGTTGCCAAGGACTTTCATCTCATTACTCAGGGCTCTAACTTCAGTGATGCTTCCCGGATACTTGAGGACGGATTCTCTAGGTTGCTTGATTTGGTTCGTGTTGCTCATGTTGTTGATGCCAATCTCTCTCGCTTTGCTTCTTCTTCTCTGCTTCATGGAATCCACATTGTTGTCTCCTCGCCTTCCGATGAGGTATGATTTTGTTGATTCCTTTCTTAGACTGACGCTATTCTGGATTTGTGGCCGATTTTGGAGTTGTTGAGCTGGAAATCTTTTGAAATTGTGTGGAGATTGTTCTATATTTTTTTTCATAGTTTCTTAATTTGCTGGAAATGCATTTGAAGTTTCTGTTCGAGTTCAAATCACGTTTCTTGGATTTCTCGAAGATGATATGATAATGCTTTTGGAGTTTTTAAAATACTCTTCAATTTTGAATGATATAATTGGTTCATATTTCAGATTTTCTTGATTCTGGAGGTCTATTTTCAATCAAATGAATTGTAATTTGTTCTAGAATCAAATCTTTTTGGCCATTGATTATCGTATGAATTTTGTGAAATTTCCATGTTGATGGTGTAGTTACAATATGGTGTAGACGAATCGTACAGATTATCAGTCCCTGGACCTGCGCCTGGAAAACCTGCCTATGCATATCTCCAGGTGGGTGAACCAAACCTTCACCTACTCTCTTTACTTCATAATTAGGCAATTAATAATTCACTAAAAGTGAAAAAGTTGAATTCATAAAGGGGAAAAATACTGATTCAACTGAACATCTTCCATCAATGTAGGAAATAGTTGTTGAATTTTAGTTGGCTTGTGCATTTTGATTCAAACATGCTCATGTTGTAAATATTTTGATTAATGCGTGCTTCTCTTATCACTAGTATTTTCTCAGATCTGTTTGGTTCATGTTCATAGTTGAATTCTTAAATCTTAAATAGACTGAAAATTGAGATGCATTTGGATTTTCTTTTAAAATTCAGAAATACATTGACTGGAATAGCTTGATACTAGCTACAAATTGTTATAGCCTTATAAGTATATATAGTTCCTTAAATAAGTTCAATAGTTGGTTTAATCTGAATTTCAGATTTCCTATTTAAATAAAAGATGATGAACGTTTCTTTCTCTTCTTTTTTACTTCTTCTTCTTCCTTTTTTTTTTTATGGTGTTTAAATTTAAATTCATATTATTATTTATTATGTCGACCTAAGTTCTTTTATATAATCAAGTTCTCTCCATAAACTGGCATGGGCAGTGTTCAATTTTTAAAGATAATTATGTTCATAGTGCTCAATCTTTGAATACACCACAGTCAGACTGTCCCATGTTTTATCCACTTGATCTGGTGGTTTAGGCTGAAAATGTACAGTTAGATTCATCGAATCCAATTTTAGTGGGGCTCTTGTATCTCGAGTTTTCCAAATCTAGAATTGAAGTGAAAAGTGAAAGCCATAACCATAAGTGAAAATGAAAGAAATTTAAATATTTGGTCACCTTGATCAACGGTCAGTAGTCTTCTCTTGATATATTTTGCTTGATAAAGTGTAATTGTCTCTGTATAATACTAACGGGTCTCCCAATATATTCTTGTAGCTCTTGTCCCTAATCAATTAAGTACTTTCTCAAACTATGCAGGCTCATACGGTTTATGGGGCTTTGCATGGTCTTCAGGTTACTTGCTGAGACTCGTACATCTTGAAGGTTATAATTTTTGGAGCCCTAGAGAATAATAAAATATTGAAAATATGTCTTTTTAATGTGAAATTCTGCAGACCTTCAGCCAATTATGCTCTTTCAATTTTGAATCAAGGGTAATTGAAGTTCGCATGGTACCATGGAATATTATTGATCAGCCAAGGTTCTCCTATCGAGGGCTCTTAATTGGTGAGATGCTTCTGAACTTTCCAACAAATTTTGCTTGAATGACATCCTTGAGCAAAACAGTGACATGATAGAAATGCTTGCTTGGTTTCCTTGCTCTCTGTTATAAGTTCACGTGGTGCTCCCTGTCCTGTTTCAGTTTTTTGTTTCTTTTATGCTGTAGTCTATTTATTTTGTCATTAACTTATACTGTTTCTTTCTGTGGAATTGTGACAGTCGACAGAAATTTTGATATTTCAAAATATTATTTACTTTTTCTCAATGAGTGCTATAACATCGCAAAAAGACAAATTTGTTTTCTTTTATTTATATATTTAGTTACTTTATGTTATCTATCTATTGATTTAAACAAGCAGATTATGGGTATATTCTCTTTAGCCAGGATAGTAGGTTAAATTTTATGGAAGGACCATGCATAATAATTTGGCAAGAATTGCGTTTCATGTTGTTCGTTTGGTTGAGCTCTCCTCGTTCTTAAATGATTGCAGTGAATTTTCTGCCTATACCCTACGGTTTACACTATTCAATTATGTTGCATGGCGTAAAGTGGTGGTTAAGGGAATTTGCAAAATCCTATTTATTTGTTATATATGATTTATTGGTTGAAACTTGGATTGACCTCGAGGAATACTAGGGCTCAGATGAAGGTTTGCCTTCCATATGTAAAAGGGATGAGATTCGGAACACGATAGCTGCTGGGAAGTGAACTTTCCGAATTATTTCAACAGTGAAGTTAAAAATATAATGGAGATTTTCGAGTGATTTTTTAATTTGTTTGACACTCTTGTGATTCGGGTGGCCAACTCCAATCATGACTTTCTAATCTGACCTGTAAATGACCTTTGTGCAGATACTTCTCGACATTATCAGCCATTGGCAGTTATAAAGAAAGTGATTGATTCTATGGCATATGCAAAGCTGGTATAGAATTCAATTTCACTAAGTTGTGCGTTAAAATATGATATTAGTTTGCAGACTATACTAGCTCAAAACAGGGTTTTCTTAGCTGTTGGCTTTTTTCAGTTTTCAACTATTCTTACCCAGTAGACCACATAGAATTTGGGTTTTTGGTTAAAAATAAGAGAAGTTTTTAAAGTTATCAATAGAAATGTCGAAACTGCTACTATACTACAGATACTTGGTTACCTTGACCGAAATTATGTGTTGAAGTGGTTGGTCATTTTAAAAATCAAATCTTTCACTCTTTTCATCACTATTTTTGTTCTGTTCACCCTCTTTTTTGCCTCTTCCATCCATAATTAATTCTCTGATGTTCCAAAAGAGCAAGGTATGTGTGTTGGTGCTTCAAGCGAGCTTCATAATTTAGCTGTAACTCGTGCAAGGAGAGGAGTAAAAGGGAAATTCAGTTAGATTTTGACCACATAATTGATCTAAACAATCTGGATTTGCTGCAGTTCCCATCGTTGCTAAGAACTATCAACTTTAACCTTTTTTATGCAGAATGTGTTGCACTGGCACATTGTCGATACACAATCTTTCCCATTGGAGATACCTTCATTCCCAAACCTCTGGTTTGGTGCTTATTCTAAACAAGAACGGTATACAATTGCGGATGCTACAGAAATTGTGAGGTGAGCATCCTTTTTCCTTGGATGTACTAAGAGATAGGTTCCATTTTAACTTTTTTGTTCTAAATTTTGTAGATATGCACAACGCTGTGGAGTCAGTGTGTTAGCTGAAGTTGATGTTCCTGGACATGCTTTATCATGGTAACTGTTGACCATTTGTTCTATTTGATTCACTATGTTAACTTGTTTGAGGACCTGATTGTTTCACTTTTCAGGGGAGTTGGCTATCCTGCTCTGTGGCCATCGAAGGATTGTCAGCAGCCACTTGATGTCAGTAATGAGTTCACCTTTCGAGTAATAGATGGAATACTATCAGGTAATATCACATCTTCCATAAAAATTTTATAAATGCTTAAAAAGGAAAAAGATTTACATTCAAATTCTTAGCGGAATTAAAATAGAGTCTTCTGCCAACATGAGCTTAGCTCAACTGACACCTATACCTGTGGACAAGAGGTCTCAGGTTCAACTCCCCACCCTTGCATTTATTGCAATACCTTTACAAAAAAAATAAAATAGAGGCTTCCGTAAAATGAGTGCGTAGAAAGTTGGACAAATAAATAATTTTTCTCAACTTATAAATTGAGTTTTAAAGAGAAATATATAAACTATTAAAATGAAACTTTCAGTCTATTATACACCTATTTTCTTTATTTCAGAAAATAAATGCGTTAACGAACATTCTCTAGTTTGCTGGAAAGGATAGAATATTTAATGGTCTCTGTTTATAATAGTGAGCTGGAAGATCTTTTATACCTGGACTCGTGAAATGTGAGGACATGTTGCAATACTACTATCATCTTGGTTCTTCAATTATTTGGAAATCCTGCAGTTTTGAACCAAGCATTTAGTTAAAGATCTTCCTTTTAGGAGATAAAGGTATCAAGTATCATATTCCGGTTCTTGTTTTTCAGATTTCAGCAAGATCTTTAAGTATAGATTTGTTCACTTGGGAGGCGATGAAGTCAATACATGTAAGTTCAATAATTGTATGATACTTTGGTTGTCATGAAAAGCCTGCAAAATATTATTTAATTAATTTCATGTAATATTTCAGCTTTGAAATTTAATTAAATCATTATCAAGTGATTCAGAATCTTTTTATTTTTGTTTTTATCTTTTATGAGAAACATTTTTTCTTTTTATTGATATGGTAAATTACACAAAACATGGGAAAATAACCCAATCGGAGGGAAGCTACAAAAAAGACTTCAAATTGGTCAATAAAGAAGTTAAATTGTAGTTAAGAAAGTAAAATGAACTTTTACACTATTGGAGAGGCAAAAGGATAATTGTCCATAATCTATCATTATCATATGATTTTCCTTTATCTTTAAAGATGTGCTTGTTTCTTTTGATTCATTACTCTTTTGGATCAATCTTCATAAACATTGATCACCTAGATAATTACATGACCCTCTCAATTTTACTTTCAGCTTGCTGGACAGTGACTCCTCATATAAAAAACTGGTAATAATCTTAGACTTCAATGACTCCTGTCTTTTAAGTAAAATAAACTATACTTAGGAGATAACTTGTATAAAGTTGTGCCATTCTTCTGATTAAATGATATTAGTTCCTGATCTTATCATTATTCTTTTAATATTAATGTGATGCTTCAAGCTTGGAAACATGGTACATTTCAATATGTAAAAAGAAAGTTCAGAAATTTCTTGAGGGTAGGAAGAGGAATTCTGATGCGATTTAGGATAGGGTGTTTCTAGTTGGGAAGTGGTTACCTCTGTCTTCACTATTTTCTATAATGGCTGACTTTTCTGAATTTGATGACCATTTATATTCTAAATCATTCTGTATTCTATATGTAAGCATGTGTTGTCTGGAAACAATCTGCATCCACCCGAATGCAGTATTGAGATAAACATGTGTTGTCTTTTCAATGGACAGGTTAAGAAAAAAGGGTATGAAAGAATCCGATGCTTACAAGTATTTTGTCCTGCGAGCACAAAAGATAGCTTTGTCACATGGATATGAACTTGTAAACTGGTATGTGCTTCTGCTTTAGTTTAACCATCAACAGCTTTCTATCTTATCTCACTGAGGAAGATTTTCAGGGAAGAGACCTTTAATGATTTTGGCAGCGAATTGAGTCGAAAGACTGTTGTGCATAACTGGTATGTCATACCCACTCCCAACTATAAACTTTCACAAAGTGAACCATATAGTTTTTTAGCAATTATGTCATTTGTTTTTCCTTTTTAAAACAATTTTGTAGATTACTCAGGATTCATTATTGGGAAAAAAATCATTTAGGTTTAGCTATTTATGTGTTTTCAGCCTTTTCAACTTAACCCGTAATAGGATGTCAAATCCAAATCCATGTTTAAATGTAGTTTCTTGAACTACTACTGATATTATTTTGCTTTATCTTGCGGACGACTATCATTCCATGATTTTGTTTATAATGAAGGCATCATCTTTTTTTAAGCTTAAAAATACATAACTGTGCAATGTGCATAACATCTATGAATGATAATTACCTTATCTTGGCTACTTTGGTTAGTGACGATCGAGAGATTAACTGTATTGGAGAGGGTTAAGTGCCATGTCATGTAACTGAGTAAATGTCTTCAATTTATTTAAGCTTCTCAAAGAATGAAGGGGATTACTTTATCCGGTTCTGCTCTATCTCTACCAAAGTTGGTTTCTTCATTTGTCTTTTAACCAAGATATGATACTTTTCATTAAGAGAATGATACAACTCCAAAAGAAACAAGAAAAATAAAAAAAGCAACCCAAATATTCAGAGAGCTGGTAAAAGAACATTATTGATAAAATTAATTCAACAATAAAAGCATTTCAGCTTAATGGAGAGCCCATCCAACTTCTTTGTGAGAGAACACCACGAAGAATATTTTAAACAAGCTATCAAAACTGATGTTATCTGGAGTGATGAACATTATGAGAATTATGCTGATTTCTTTACCATTGTGTTAGATTCTTCCCAATGCATATTATACTGTTGAAATGTCTTGAATTCGTTATATGGCACCACGAGCAACCTAGTATGAAGGTCTCATTGAGGTCCATGGACACTGTGCTCCGGTGGGGGTATGGGGGCAATTCCCCCCCCCCCCCTCGTGAAAGCTCCTCATTTTCGAAATTGAGGACATGTACTTGTATATGAGTTATTTACAATTTCGACCCTAGGGTTTATAGAAGTGCAATATATGTAAAACCTAGAGTGTCGTTTTGTATTATAAAATATTTTCTCTCTTTGCCCTGTGGACGTAGCTAACACACTGTTAGTGAACCACGTATATCTATGTCAATCTTTACACGTTTTTTTGTATTGTTTAATTGTTGATTTTTTAACATAAACAAATATACAAACCTTTAGGAAAATAGAATTTTAAAAAAGGTTATTTGTTTGAGGTGGATCCAATTAAGGCATTCCTATTAACCTCACTAGATTGCTACTTTATATCATTTTAATTTTGAAGGCTAGGAACTGGTGTTGCTCAAAAGGTTGTTGCAGCTGGGTTAAGATGCATTGTTAGCAACCAAGATAGTTGGTACTTGGACCACATAGACACAAGTTGGGAGAAGTTCTATACAAATGAGCCGCTTCAAAATATCAAAAATCCTCGGCAACAAAAATTAGTCATAGGTGGAGAGGTATGCATGTGGGGTGAAGTTGTTGATGCGTCAAATATTGAGCAAACTATTTGGCCTCGTGCTGCAGCCGCTGCCGGTACGTCATTGTTCTTGTGTTATTACTTTTGCATTATGGTGTCAATTTTGTAATATTTACGTTATCCAAATTATAAAAGTACATGGCGCATGATATTTCCCATTTCCCCAAATCCTATACATAACTTTGCTTATGGTACAAAATTGTGAGATATAAAGGCTCAGGCAATGCAATATTTTATAATTTAATGTATATAAAATAGATGTAGTTTCACATTCCCAAAGGCCAAATTATAAATATGGAAGAAAATCACAAGTCCTCTATTGCTCAGAGCACATTCATTAGTTTGTGTAGCATGTCCATGTCCAATAAGTATTTGTGTAAAAATATGTATTATGCATTCATAGAACACTTGCTAAGTAGATTGAAAAGACACATATACGACGATCATAATAAATTTGATTGTGAAATACATCAAACTAATTTGCTAAGCATATAAATGCATCAGCCATTTACTTTGAATTTTCTTCTAGTATAAAAATGATACATATTTTTTAAAATGTATATTTTAATAAACGCATCCTTGCATTTCCATGTCTCAAATTTCCTATAACTCCTTCCTAGGCTCTATCTTCTCTGATTTAGCTCATTATTTACTCCACTTTAATTGACTGCTAAGTGCTAACACAAGTTCCTTTGGTGATCATGTACTGAAAGAGCGCCTTTGGACTCCATATGACAATCTGGCTAAAGACCCCCGTCAAGTTTTTGCAAGGTTAGCACATTTCAGGTGTTTACTGAATCAGAGAGGGATCGATGCTGCTCCGGTATCTGGACTCGGCAGATCTGATCCTTGGGGTCCTGGCTCTTGCTTTGTGCAGTGATAATCCAAGTTAGTCTCCCTTTCATAGTCTATTTGATTAAGATACTTCTATTCGCTATGAATTTAGGAAGTGGTTCATGGTTGGTAAGGGGATGTGTGATATATAATTATGGAATGTAGGTGTGTAGCCTCTTGTTTCTTATCTCTGTTTCATTCTTTTGAATAAATTGGAGCAGTTTGCAAAGAATATTATCATATTTATGTTCATAATTTGTTAGGACTTCTTGTCTTACTTTAACGAATCTTTTTACATTGTAAGCTTTCTTGTTTGAAATTTCTTATCAATAAAAAAATTAAAAGCGAAAGGAAGTGAATATTTGATGAAGCCAAATAGCCTTGCAGCATGGGGAAATTGAATAGGGAGATAAACCCTTTTCTTCTTCTTCATTTTGACGATAGCATGTCACAAGAACTTTTTGGTTGAATAGAAAGCCAACCTACATTTCATTTCAAACTTTATCCGAAGTGTAGGAATTGCAAATAAAGTTAACGAATGGAGAGATCCATAGAATATAAGTGAAGACAATTTTCTCCTATATAAAATTTTTTGGTGCTCAAAGTGAAGGGATGTACCAAGTCAACATGTAAATAAAGTGGTGAAGAGTAATGACTTAATAGAATCAAGATCATAAGTAGAACTTTTTAAAATTCAAAAACTAAATAGACACAAGCATCAACTTTCATGGTTGTAATTTATAATCAATCAACTTAAATCATCAACTCTAGGAATTGTATCACTTTAAACCATAAACTAGTAATGGTAATAATTTACTCTCCAAGCTGATAATTGTTTCTATTTAAACTCTTAATTTTTATAACTGTCAATTTAAACTATGAACTTTCTTAGCTCCAATGTGTTTTATTTGAATACATTCATGAAAGTTCAAAGTTTAAATGGATACAATTATCAGTTTAGAGTTTAGATTAATAAAATTCAAAAGTTCAATGTTTAAATTGATACAATTATTAATGTGTAATTATATTGGACAACAATTTTATGAATAATAATTAAGTATATGACAATATTTTTAAAAAATTGCAAATATAACAAAATCTTTTAATTATGAACTTTCTATTGCTAATAAACTTTAAGTCTTCAATTATGAACTTCTATTGCTAATAAACTTTTATGACTTAATATTTGCAACATAGTCGATGAGGGATTTATCGATAGAATTGGCTATATTTGCAATTTTTTTTAAAATGTTATTATATACTTCGTTATTTTGAATCTAATTGTTATATTTACAATTATACCTCAATCACTTTTTCGATCCAACATAGTAATATCTAGTAGAATTTCTTCTCATAAAAAATTAAAACACTAATGCAATATTCACCGAAAAAGCTTTGGCAGTGAAGTTAGAATTAGAAGAATGAGAGATTTTTTTTTTTTAAATTGAGAACACTCCAAGTGGATGGCCTCTTAATAAAATGGTTAAATTTAATGAATAAAAAGTTCATAATGACGAAAATATTTTGTAGATGAAGAATATTTGTATACTTTATGTTATAACTAATTGTTTTTCCATGGGAGTTGTTAATACTTTGAATCATTAATTTATAGTGTGGAAAATTTCTAAAATGAACATATATATGTATATAAAAGAACTCAAGTTTCATTTAATAGCTAGAAGGAAAAAAAATTAGGCCCCGGAAGAAAAAACAAAAGAAAGATTGAGAGAAAAGGGATGATTTAATTGGCCTAGTTTTCACCAGCAACAACTCATCATCAGGGCTTCCATGGAGGCGGAGGCGGTGGGGTCTTGGGACCGAGTGGCGGGATCCCAGAAAAGATAGTGTTCTTGTCAATGCCAAAGCCAGCAGTATTAGTGAGGGAAACAAGAGCAGCAACAAGGCCAGCATTACCAGCCAGAGTTGGCTCAGTGTAGTTTGGATTAGTACGTACGTCACGAAACCTGTCGAATTGATCCGGACCACCAACCATGGCACCGGTGATGTTGTGGGGGTTGGGACCGGGGTTGTCTCGCCACTTGAATCCACCCTCGCACGAGTAGTATTTGTTGTCGCTAGGAATGGATGCACCTCGGTGATGCACTCGTCTCGGGAACTTGGTGCCATAGCCAACAACATAGCTCATGTTCAAAGGGTTATTGCCAAGAATGTAATCAATCTGTAGGTCGAATTCAAGCAGAGAGAAGTACTTAAATTAGAATGATAATGATGAGATAATATGAGTGAGGAAAGATATAGAAGGGGGAAAAAAAGAGTAATTAAGTAGAGAGTAGGGACCTGGGAGGTGGCAAAGTTGCGAATAAAAGTGGAAGGAATATAATTAGGGCCGCAGTTGAAGCCAGGGACGCCAGTGGAGTTCAAATAATCAGCAAACAAATTTGCCAAAAATGCAGCATTTGCTATATATTGGAGATTCTGTCCTTGTTGCTGTCCTTTGTTCATAATCATCATTCCTCCTGAAAAGTTTAAATAACCAAAGAGAAGTCAGAGTTGGAAAATATTAGAACATAAATGAAGTAAAAGTAAAAGTAGAAACAAGAAAACGTACAATTGAGAAGCAGTTTGGGGTTTGGGGTTAAGTGAATTGAAGAGAAAGAAGAGAGTTAGGGGGGAAGGGTACCTTGAGTCCAATTGTAGACACGAAATTGCTTGAGATAAGAACACATATTAAGCCCCGTAACCGTTTGGTACATACTCAACATCTCCTCATACGGATACCCTGGATTCAGCATCATCCTCACTCTCGTCAACAACACCATCGCCGCCGGCAGTTTGTTATTCCAGCTCGGAACACTCGAAACCGCCGTCACATTAAAAGCTCTTGCGTTCTTCGGTATTCCCGGCAACGTCGCCAGATATAAGTACGATGCGTTTCCCGTCGCGTAGTACAACCACGCCGCTCCCCACATGTACTCGTCGTAGTAGCCTGAGGAGTTGTAGGCGGCGGCGATGAACGCATTGTCGCGGCTGTAGCGGGAGCGGCGGCCGGAATCGCGAGCGAAGGCAAAGAGGGTCTCGGCGCCTTTGATTAGTTTGGCGGAGTAGAGAGGGTCGTCGCGGAAGACGATGGAGGCGGCGGAGAGAGCGGCAGACATCTCACCGGCGAGATCGGGGCCTTGGAATGTGGTTTGTGTAGGTCGATTGTAGTCCATTTGCTCCGGCTTCTGCCAGCAGGTGGAATCGTCGGGGATTTGGGATTCATTTTGCGATCCTCCCACCTAATTGTTACGTCTTTCTTTCTTATTTGTTCATAGTTATATAAAACCATCCCAAATTATTTATAAAATATACCAATAAATATTTTTACCATTTAAATCAAGTTTTTTTTTAAAAAAAATTAGTGCTCAGCTATATATATTTTTTTATTTAGAGGTCAAAATTCAAAAGTTCATATATTCTCTCCCATTAAATATTTTGAATTAAAAACCAAGGTGATTTTTCGTAACACTGACAAGGTAAGAAGTTAATAAATTCATGTAATTGATGGTAATAAGTCGTGGAGCCTTTTAAGAACTTGGACAACATAGGGAATAAAGCTTATAACTTTCCTCCAACTATCTTCTTTTAATTTATTTCTTATGTTTCTGCTTATATTTGCATGCAGTAGGGTGAGTTTTTTTTCTTTCCCAAACATATTAATTAGTGCTCTGGGGCAATGTTTAAATTGAGGTAGAAATAATGGTAGGTAAGAAAGTAAGTAATTACAAGGCGAGACAATTTAATTTGAGAAATAGGAAAAAGGTTTACCTGAGAGTAAATTTGAGTAATTTTTGTGGAGGAAGAGTTGAAAGTCAAGAGCAAATAATCAGTACCCCATTTGATGAGGTCTCTGAGGTGGTCATATTCATTAATAGACTTAAACTTGTGACTGTACTCAATCAAGCTCCAGCTCAGCATAGTCATTGAATATGCCATTGGAAAATTGTACTTACTGTTCTCACCAGAATCATAGTATCCCCCAACAAGCCCTCCTTTTGCCAATGTCTCGTTCCCATCGTTTAGCCCTGAGTTCCCTCTCCATGTTATGTTGTTGCTCTTCCCTACCCTCCCAGCTACACATCCAAAATACAAATTAATATATATAACACCTACTTTATTGTTATTATTACTACACTTCATTTGATCATTTGTTTCTACTCTAAATTTCAGACGGTTCTGAAATGCTTATCTAATGTTAGACTGTCGGATTGAAGCTTTAATTCTATTTGTCTAAAAACTGTGTGTGTGTGTGTGTGTGTGTGTGTGTGTGTGTGTGTGTGTGTGT
>CM046887.1:11483263-11547494 GCA_025688845.1 Cucumis hystrix
GTGTGTGTGTGTGTGTGTGTGTG
This sequence comes from Cucumis hystrix, assembly GCA_025688845.1. Classification (NCBI taxonomy): domain Eukaryota; kingdom Viridiplantae; phylum Streptophyta; class Magnoliopsida; order Cucurbitales; family Cucurbitaceae; genus Cucumis; species Cucumis hystrix. The sequence goes on from CM046887.1 coordinate 11,483,287, forward strand.
TGTGTGTGTGTGTGTGTGTGTGTGACTATGAAGAACAATTATTGTATACCCATGTAAATAATATATAATCTTGTTTAACTAAAAGGATGGTGTTTGTTGCACCATTAAGTGTGTATATACTTTAGTTAACTCATGCACAGTTTAACTAAAAGGTTTAAATACTACTTTCCTACTTTAAGTGCTCTTTTAATTTAGTTATTTAATTTATTTTAACTAAAATGGTACTTTTTCAAAATGTTATTTTTAAAAGCACTCCGACCAATATTACCATTTCAAAATGTTATTCATTTTTGTCATTCTACTTCCCCCAAAAAAAAAATAATAATCATGTTTCTATTTTGATTTTTTACCACTGCAATTATATTATATTTAAAATAAAAATAATAGTTTTAAAGGTGATATGTATTTAAGAATTTACTTTTTTAACTTAAAATGTCATTTAATTATTTAAAATATTATAAAGCTCCTTAAAAAAAATTCAAACCTTAATTTTAAACAATTCAAAACTAAAAATGTGTATTTTTTTAAAATATCATAGATAAATAAGTCTATTATTATGAGTTGGAGATCAAAAAGGTACAACACTTCAAAACTTACCAATTGTTTCCAATGTAAGAACTAAAAGAGTAATTTTTCAATAAACAAATAAATTGTAAATATATCAAAATTAATGAAAGCCTATGAATGACGTAAGGTAATTGAAAATATTGGTCTAGACTTTACTATAATTGGAATTTCTTAATTTTTATTTAAAAAGTTGTTTAATGTGATTTAATTAATGGAAAAAGAAAGAAGACAAATAGCATAATCCAATGAATTGGGTCCACAGGGTGCTCACAAAATTCTCATATTTTTAATACACACATTAAATACCCCAATAAAACTTACGTCAACGTTCTTGCAACCTCCCTTCCTCATGCGTGATTTCATTCAAAGCTTCCAAACCATTTCCCCCCATTATTATTAATTTATTATTATTATCATTATTATATTATTATCATCATCATTCATTATTATTATTATTTATTTTTTTTTTTTTTACTTTTAACAATTATCAACCAGCCAACTTTATGATACCAATTGGTTAATGTTCACACTTTTCCATTAACTTCAAATAAAATCTAAATAATATATTTTTATTCACTAACTAACAACACTATACTTTTATTTTTATTACTTCTAAAATATGAATATTATCCTAAATATCTTTATACCAATAACATAACAACCTTCTTACAAAATTAATTAAAGAAAATTGCTGCTGGCTTTATAAATCAACAAAGTTGGTTTTGTTTTTCTTACCATCTCAGAGTCATTTTGACTAATAATTCATTTGTATTCATTAATTCTAATTAATAATTATTTTCTTTTTATATTCTTTTCCAGGAATTATTTGCTGTCTAAACCAATATTTGATCAAATAAGAAAATATTATATATTAAACCTCTGTGGTTTAGAAAGTGATTTCAAAGAAGTGAATATAATTAACATTTAGAATTTTCTATAGATCATATTTTGAAAATAAATAAATAAAAAGAAGTCAGATTTCCATACCTCAAAAATGTTAAATCAAATACAATTTAAATTGAGCATATGTATATATATATTATATAAATTTGTAGGTAGTTGAAAGCATTTTCTTTGTAAAAAGATGGGATTCTTTTTGCATTCACTATTTCTAACTACTTACTAAAATTTGAAATTATTTGTAACAAGAGGGTGTGGTATACCTTCTAATTCATAAACACTTGAAATTTTCAATAAATATGTTATTATATCTTACATTTCATACGTAAAGCTGTTGGAAAATTCAAATGTGATTCTATCTAATAATATTTATAGTTTTTACCACATATTTGAAGATTTTTATTAATCATTTAATTTGTTTTTTTTTTTTTTTTTTTTTTAATTCATCATCTTCAAATGTCTTTTAAAAAGTTGTGAAAATTAGTCAGACAATAAGTTGATTATTATAATTTTAGGTTTTTGTAGTTTTGTTAGAATAGTTTTTTTTTATTTTTTTAAAGAAAGAGAATTGTTTTAGAGGGAAACTTACATTTCTGAGCGTTGAAGAACAGGAGAGCTTTACGAAGAGCTTCGGAGTAGCGATCAGGCGGAGGTGGCGGAGGGTGGTGTCGCGGCCAAGTTTTAGCCACAATGATCGGCAATCCGATCACACAGAACGCAATCAATATCGAAATCAAGCTCCACTTCAAAGCTTTCCTCGACACCATTACGCAACCTAGGTCAACGTATTTCTTCTTCTTCTTCCCATCCAGTGGACCTAGAAGCCAACTCCTCTGCGTCTCATCAAGCTCGTTCTGATTGAACGATTGCGATTGTAGAGCCGCTCTATCCCAATCCTCCGCTGCCGTCCTCCGACCATGATCCTCACCTCCGCCGCCGTTGTTGTCGATCACTTCCAGTGGCCCTCCCCAGTGGTTTCCGCCCTGCATTTAGCGATTTCAATTTGTTTCTCTTTGTTTTTCGCCTAATCTGATTTACTCTGCTTCTCTTCTCTCATCGGAAGTGTTGTAAATACGGTGGCGATTTTGAGAGGATTGGAGAAGACGGAGTCGGAGTCGGATTTTTTAGTCAATTTGTGGAAAAATGGCTTTCCTTGTCTATCTACATATATATATATAATGGGGAAATGCTTGAGTTTGAAACCGTCAATGGAGAAAGGCCGAATTTTTCCTTAGCTTTTATATAATTTAAAGTTTAAGAAAGTCTTTGTATTTTTAAAAGTGCCTTTAATTTCTTCTTTGCAATGTATATGTCTATCTGTCTATTGAAATAATATATATACATATGTATAATTTTATTAAAATTAGGATGTTTGTAACTATATTATTCGAGTCTAACTAAAAACTAAACTTTTAGTGATAGATTTTTAATATTCATTAAAAGAGCAATATTATGGCATAACACAACAAGAGAAAGTTGGTTGACATAAGATTTGGTAAATGATAACTTAGAATAAAATAGGACACAAGAGAAAGCCAATTGGATACAATGAGGAGCAAGTGGGTTAAGAAAGAAAATAGAAACAAACTTAAGAATCAACAAATTAAAGATGTGGGTTAATGAGGCCAAAGATGTCAAATCAAGTTTTTTGTGGACTAATTCTCTAAAACATTTTGCTTTCAGAAAGCAAAAGATTTCAAAATTTTAATCACATCAATTAGTAGTTATAAAATTATTTTGAAGAGTCTATTACAATATAACCAATAGTTTTGCACCATTTAATATAGAAAAAAAAATCTAAGAAATACTTAGAATAATAACTATTTAACACATACAATTTTAAAAGTTGAAATTAAAATATTATTGTGTGAGATAACCACGTAGTGACAATGTCATCGGAATATTTGATGGCATTGAGAGTTTAGTGGTAAGTTTCGAAATTTATTTATCATCTTCTTCCATAGAGAGTAATTCATTCTAATTGGTGCAATCTCAAATGTAGTCCAATAAAATATTGTCATATGACATTTTAAAAAAATATATATATTATTTTTTCAATTACTTTTTTGTGTGGTAGAAAAATGATAAACACAAAAAGATAGGTTGCACCTAATCACGGCTTAAATTCAATATTTACCTTAAATTTCAATTCCATCAAGTTCAACTCTATACAAATTTTTTTGCGGTTTTTTGTATTTAAACTTTTAAAAGTTTATAAACATTCATAAATTTTCAAATGTGTGCAAGTTAGATTCTTGAACTTTCAGTTTTATTTTTATTAGATATAAATTGTTTTTTTTATTAAATATAAATTTGAATTCCAATAACATCCTAAATTACATCGATGTAATTTTTGTTGTAGGAATAATATCATTAAAGAAGTTATAAAATATATAATATCAATATTGCTCACTCTAGTATTACTTAAGTTTCATGAGTAATTGTCTCCTAGGACAGAATAGATGCAACACATCGTCCACAAGATCCAATAAACTATACTTTGTGAGAATGAACCGAACTTGAACAACTTTATAAAATGGATAAATATTTTGTCAAAGAAAATGCTTATGGAAAAAGTTTTATTAAGCAATTTGAATAAAACATGTATTTATAGACTATTTGTGGTCATTCGAATTGTCACGTCTTTTCTTCAAGTTGGTTATTTTAATTTCTAAAAGACATGTTCATTTATGAAACAATAACGCAAACCTATATGAATGGCCACATACCATTTATCCCAACAATCTTCTCGTAAAATGGTAAGTTGACAATTTCATATAAAAAGATAAAAACGTTCAATAATTTCCAATGAAAAAATCTCATTGGGATAAGTAGTAAACACTTTGAACTTTTCCTAGTTAAGCAACCAGTAGATTAGATGCCTTGAATTGTCAGTCGTTCTAAAGTAAACTAAGCAATTGAAGTCACAATTTCTCATTATTACAAAGTATATTCTCATTATTGTGTTCATTTTGACCTTGAACATTGCATAGTCTCATAATTGTTTTGGAGAGTTTGCCTTAAAATTCCCACAGAAACAACCATTATTCTTATAAAAAAGTATCATATATGCTATTTTCACAAATAATTATTGAATCATTTATAGAAACCATTAAAAGCATAATAATGTTTACCCTAAACCACGCTCGCACTACCTCATCTAGGGGTGTTCACGGTTCGGTTCAATTCAGTTTGAAGCTACAACCACACCGAACTGCTCACCTGTGTCAAACTGAATCGCTTATGCATAAATATTAGAATCAAAATCAAAGTGCATAAATATTGTTATGCATGCCTTTAGTTATTGGATCTTGGGCTTTAGTGGCACTGAGTGCCACTGGGATGAAAGCTCCTACTTTTAGTTATGTTATATACACATATATTAAATAAAGTGATTCAATTCGGTTTTAGAATCAGTTTAATTTCTTAAACCGAACCGAACCGCATAAGAAGCGTTTCAATTTAAATGAAACCAAACCGAATTGCATGCATTAGGTTTTGGTTCGGTTTCAATTCGATTGGCAGTTCGGATTGGGGTTCGGTTTGGTTTTCAACCATTTTTTAACACCCCTAGCCTCATCATCCTTTAGAATGGGTAAGAAATCAGAATTTCAACTCATTTCTCACTAAGTTATCTAGAGGTCGGTTTGCTCGTTGAACCTAGAACTTAGATCTCCAGTCAACTAGGTTGGGTCTCCTCTCTAATTAACATTTAAAATTAAAGATTATAATCATATTCTTCTTGATAAACTTTCTTTCAACCAACTCTCTAGTTAAGCCTTTTATAAGTAAATATGCAATTGCATTAAAATGTAGTTGTCTGATTGTATTACATATATAAAATTTTAAAAATTTTAAAACTAAATTTTGTTGTAAAAATGAGACATAACAGAAATCGAGAAAATAAAATATTAAAATAATTAAATAAAATTAAGAAAATAAGAAAATCTCAAATTTCCTCAATTTCTGTGAATTTCATGGATTTCACTCCAATATTTTCTTGTTTAACAAAAACCACAAAATCCCACTATTTATAGAATTTGTAGCAAATAAGATGTGACTAATAGAACATTAACCCTAGGGGTGTACATAAACTGGATTGGAAGAAAAATATGGATCAACCCGAAGTAACCAGGTTGGCAAAAATTGAACCCTATCGGTGCTAGGGTCAACCCAACCCAACTAAAAAAAAATTGGGTTGGGCAGAGCTAGGTTGGTGGGTTGGTTTTTTTTTTTTTTTTTTTTTTTTGTAACTATATTGTTTTTCAAATTTTTACTTTGACATGATCTAAACGATCGTTTATCTAGTCAACATGCTCGTTTAGCATGGTTAACACGATCGTTTAGATTTGAAGCCTTTTTTCCATAGTTTAAAAAGAGCTATACGATCGTGTAGATATGATCTAAACGATTACTTACCGAGTCAACACTATCATTTAGCATGGTCAAGATAATTATTTAGATTATATGCATTTTTCTCATCGTTTAAAAAGAACTTCACAATTGTGTGGATATGATCTAAACGCTCGCTTACCTAGTCAACACGATCGTTTAGATGGGACTAAATGAGTAATTGACACGTGTTAGGGTTATATATATATATATTATATGCATAAGCAGATCAGATTCGATCAACCCGACCATTATTTGCACAATCCAGGACTGGCTTAACTATTTTTTATTAACCAATTTTCTAACCCAACACAATCTTTTTTAGTTGTGTTTTAGGTTAAAGAGAAGGGAATAAGAAAATATGGTCCACAATAAGATGCACATCTAAATATTTAAAATAAATTTATAATTTTAAGTATTCATAGACTAAATATACTGAAACATGAAAAGTTAAAAGTTTGAAAGTTGATAATTTGATAATTTATTGTTGAGTAGCCTAAAAACCAAATAGATTAAAAAGAAAAGGGTAGAGTGGAACGGGGCATAGGGGATTGTTTCTCCAATGTATATAAGGTGGAAGCAAGATGATTTGTTTTGTTATGTTCATAAGAAGATCTCTCTTTCACATCTCTCTTTTAATTTTTTTTCTTCTTTTTCTTCTGCTAATTATAAAATTATTATTTCTTATTTATTATATTAAGTAATAATAAATAATATATAATCCCATTCGCATGCCGTCTCACCTATTCTTTTATTTCTATAAATTCTACAAACATTAAATAATTAGAAAGTCAAAACCATACAAAATATATCCGAATAAATTTTGATCCATTTCTATTCCTAAAATTGATATCATTAATATTAACATAATCTAAAAAGTTACTATATTTTATAAATAATTTGGTTTATTGTGCAATATTTTTAAAAATGGTAACTTTGAAATTTCCTCTTAATTATATATATATATAGAGAGAGAGAGTAAAATGGAATTTGTAATGGGTAGGTTTTGGCAGAGGATGGAGGTTGAAAAAAGTGTTGAAATTATTTGAGAGACTTTGATGGGTTTACAATTCTTCGCTTTAGTTTTCTTTGACGACTATATTTTTAATGTGCAAGCTGTAGCCAGTTATGTATAATTCATGCAATTAAAAAGACCACAACAATTTTCAATTAATTAAGTCCATGCAAGTGCTTTGAGAATGCATTTGGAATAACCATAGTTTTTAAATTTCGATCCAAACGTCTATGTTTATATTAGAATGTGAGAAAATCTATGAAACACAAAATTTCACTAATATAATTATAATATAAATAATAGAGGGAATTACTTATTTGAAAAATAATAAAAATTTTATTTATTAAATTTTATACTTTTTTAAAAATATCTATTATATTTACTTTTGGGAAAAAGAGGGAAGAAAGAACAAAAGATAAACCTTCTCCCTCCAAAGCAACATATTGTTATAGAAAACCTAATAAAAGTTATGTCATTCTACAGCTTGATTCATCATAAAAATATAAAGTTGGCTTTTCATCATTCTAACCAATTGATAAAGAAACTAATATATATGTGATCTAGTAATCACAAAATATGTTCAAAACACCCATATTAATTTACGAGGATAATCTTTACTTTTTCAAGTTTTCAGAGGTATTTTTGAAGGTTAATTTTCATAAATATAATAAATGGTCAAAATATTTACTGTCCGTGTAACAAAATGAAAAATTCAATGAAACTAGTCATTTTTTCAAAAATATTTGAGGTTTTTCATTTCTTTTCAGCGTCCTTTTCTCTTTTTCTTTTGTGCATTTTTTTCTTTCCATCGTCTTTTTCTCTTCTTCTATCGTTTTTCTTTTATTTTTTTTTCAAATTATTATTTGGTTGTTTCAAATATTAAAGATCTTGAAAAAAAGTTGTTGGGATAGTGGATAGCCAAATAAACGATCATGTACAAAAAAAATAGTCAAAAGCTAAACGATCGTCTACAAACAATCTTAAAAAAATCATTTAGATTTGGATAGGTAAATTTAAACGATCAAATCTAAATGATCGTGTTCCAAATATAAACGATCGTTTTTCAAATATAAATGATTATGTAACAAACATTCTTGAAAAAAATTGTTGATATTTGACTACCCAAATTTAAACGATCAAATCTAAACGATCGTGTGCCAAAAAATTATGAAAACAATCATTTAGATTTGGCTACCAGAATCTAAACGATTGTGTTTCAAATATACTAAATCTAAACGATCATTTTCCATGTTCCAAAAAATCTTGAAAAATAATCGTTTAGATTTGGCTACAAATTTAAACGATCCTTACAAAAAAAAATGTTAGGAAAAAATCGTTTAGATTTGGCTACCTAAACCTAAATGATTAAATCTAAATGATCGTGGGGTAAAGAATAGCCAAATCTAAACAATAGTTTTTCAAATATATTACACATGCTGGATGTCAATTGATTGAGTCATTTTTGAAATTTTCCATTATAGGCATGTGGACTTTTTCCATTTTTTAAATGGTTCACGGTGTAAATATTTTGCCGCTTTGTTATATTTGTTTGAAAGACCCCATTTTAAAATTATTTCACAAAGAAAGAAAAAAGAAGTATTTTATGATAAGTAAAAGAATTGTTACAATACTAATTAATTTCTGTTGTATTCATATTTTCAACTTCTTAAATCTCGACCCAAAAGCTTAATTTGATATAAGTGAAGTTGAATTTAATTGTATATCATCTAACACTCTCCTTTACTTGTGGACTTGAAATATAAAGAAGGGGAGAGGATAAACAACAACTCATGGATTTAAACACAGGACATTCTGGACTACATTGCGTTGATATCATATTAACTCACCAATTAATTCAAAAGTTTAAGTTAATAGGTGAGTAATGCAAATTTAATTGTATGTCATATATCTAACAAACTTCCTATATGTATAAATTTTTTAAAACATAAAGGGGAAAGAAAAATTGTTGATATAAATTGATGGTAAAAGAATTAACTATTTGATCTTATTTCATCCATTAAATCCAAGTTGAGAAAAAGATTAACCCTTAAAGTATATTTAGAAAATATCTTTGAAGTGTTTAATTTTTTTAAAAAAAATTTTTTTTAATGTTCGACGAGTGTAGTCTAAACATTTTTTTTTATTAAAAGAAATTTAAATAAAATTATCTTTAAAAAATATATTTTTTCTTAAATCAATCCATCTATGATCTATTTTTGGTTGAGTTAATTATTTAAGTCGTATTTGTTTTTTTTTTTTTAACTCATACTTGTTTCCACCCAAATTTGGTCCTCTCTAATTTTTATCATCCTTAAACATTTGAATTATTGTCAATAAAAAAATAAAAAAATTAAGACCTATTTTTTCAAAATCCAACTTGGTTTTCTAAGAGATGTTAGAGAATGTTTTTAACAAACAAAGTAACCTAAAAGTTAAAAAGAGTAGTAGTGTTTATAATTTATTTTCAAAAATAAAAAATAAAAAACTGAGTACATTTGTTAGTTAAGTTGTAACACTCATAATTATAGTATTATAGTAACGTGTATTTGGTTTAGAATATTTTAGTTTGAGTTGTAATAGTATCTGTTTGAGATGCAAACCATTTTAGTTCAAGAAAAAAATAATAAAAATTTTATAAATGTAAAATAGTAAAAAATAGTAACAAATAATACATATAATTTTGTAGAAAATTAGAGTTTTGAAATAATGTTGATGGTAGCTAATTAAGAAGTGTTAAATAATAGTTAACTAAAACAAAAGGTAATTATTATAAGTTTAAAATAGTTTGTGGCTGAACAGCTAAATAGTTATCAAACATGACTTTAGCTTGAGTGAAAGTTTTTGTCATAGTCCTTCTTATTCTCACAATCCCACGTCTTCTCTTTTAACAATGCACTACTTATATTTGTAACTACAACTATGAACTCTTCATTTTCTTTGGTTCATAAATTTTCAAATCAAATCAAACCATAACATTACACCTAACCTATTAATGCAATTAAGTGATGTATTATTTCATCTCTAAAGTATTGTTAGTATTATTAGAGATTTCTCTTGGCCATACATCTTTTGGAAATGATGATGTGCATAAACCAAACATAGAAAATTAAGTATATTCCAAACATAACACTCCAAGCTAAAAGGCACCGCATATCTCACACGCCATATAATTCTTTATTCATTACCATTGCACCTCCATACATTAATATATTCATACTTGCATTCATTCTTATAATATTGTTTCAAAATATACATAATTTACCAAAAACTTCAATTACAAAACCTTGTATCAAACAAAGTAAAAGAGGATGTTTATCCCTTACCCATTCTCTATTCTTAATCTTATTTCTATTCCCTCAATCCAAATAGTACCTAACCATTGTCTTATAATTTTCCTTTTCTTTTCTTTTACATTAAATGACAATATTGTCTATTTCTTTTTCAAACTTTTTGACAAAATGATCCATTTTGTTCTTACATTCTGTATTCTTTTTTATTTGATCGACATATTATCATTAATCTTCAACTAATCAATTGAAAATTAAAGACGAAAATATTTTCTTATTAAATGAAAATATCATATTTTGAAGAACCAAATAGAAACTTTGGGGAAAAAAATAAAACACGAAACAAATTGCAAAATTATTCTTTTGCATCCTTTAAATATCTTCATTTCAAAAGCTTTGTCACTAACGTTTAGACAATTCTTTAGCATATGTTATTTTTTTCAATACAATTCCTATTTAAGGAATAAAATTGTTTTGGCAATTGGTTGAACTTAGAAAGTTGGCAAAATATTAACCATACAATTCAAACGTGTTCTTGTTGAATCATATTCTAAAGAAAGAAGGATGTGCAACAAATAGTAAAATGACCTACTATTTAAATGTGTATAAATTTCTTTATCCATTTAAAGTCTTTTTCAATTGTAACTATTTCACGTTTTTGTTATAAAAGGATGATCATGTCAAAAAGAATCACACTTGTTTTTATTTGGATTCTCTTGGTTAGCTTTGACATCCTTATGATGACAAATGCAAGAAAATTCATTGACTACCATTCTATAGTTGCAGGAGATGTTAGTCCTGGATGTAACCCAAAGCATCCTGAACTTTGCAAATTAACTCCAGCAAATCCATATCAAAGAGGTTGCAATAAAATCAATCGTTGTAGAGGAGGAAATATATATAATTGATCCCGAAGAAGAACTTGTTGAAAGGGATGCATAAATTATCCCTGCAACAAGCCCTAACGGAGAATTTAATCTTAATTGAATAATTGATATTATTCAATATTCATTTATATATTTGTAAGAACATTATTTATGTCTAGTTATTTGTTCAATGATTGTATAATTAAATACTTGGATGTGTGGACTCCCTTTTAATGCACAATCTTGTTCCATATATAAATGAGGCCTGAAGAGAGCTTCAAAGTATTAAGATGGAGTGGTACACATGCGTAATCCCATTTTGAGTAATAGGAATTGCTAGTGTAAATAATCTATGATCGATCAATTGAGTTTCTTGTTGTTGTGCCAAGGAATAAAACTTGGACATTCCATTCCTCCTTACCTTTCGTTTGAAAGTACAGTATATCTAGATAAAAAAGAAGAAGTTCAACCTGGCGTCTATAATTATGCAATACAAAAAAAAAAAAAAAAAAAAAAAAAAATTAAGAATCATACATCCTAAGTTAAAATAAATCTTATTGTCTTAATACATTCTAAGTGAAAGAAGACTAACACCCCTGCGACGACACCCAAAAATTGATATGCACAAGTATATTCATCGAGTTTAATACAAATTTTAAATGGTCTAAATACTGAGTCTTGTCCCTTGAGAATGACCTATGTAATTCAACTACCTATGGAGAAGCCTAAGCCATTTTCATGGTTTTGAAACTTAAGGTGGTTTTCAGGCATAAAATTAAAGAAATCAAATAAAATATTGATGTAGATTAACTTTGTAACACTCCGAATTTTAGGTAATTTTAAATTAAATATCTTGAATAATTTGAAACCTATATTTCAAGTGAATCTTGAAATTATTTTGGATGTTAACAAATAGAAGGAATTGAGTTTTAGCTTCATGGTTTAGGAAGTTTTAATTAAAAGAAAAATATGTGTTTATGGATATGATTTAGGATTCATATCAATAAACACATATGCAACAAAAAAAAACAAAAAACAAAGAAATGTTCTTTGTGATGAGGCCCTAGGTCGTTGCTAAAAAACTTGCTTGATCTATGATATGCATTACAAATTTCATTCGAAGATGATAGTGCGACTAAGTTGTCGTGTAGTTTAGGGTTATGCAATAAAAGGCGCAGGTCCTATCTATGCATTACTAAATTCATAATTTTTTACGTTTAGCATAAGTTTTCCTCTTTCTCACCCAAGTGCAAACGGAGATAGAGGTTTCTTGGTAAGTCTAGGGTCAAACTCAAGGAATTACTATCCTAAATGAATTCATCTCGTGTTCTAATTCTACGAGGTAACTGTACAATATATAATTATGCACAATATGATTCTTCCTAAATGTTTACACTATGGTGCGAATTTAGTAGTAAGATAGACATGGTAAACAAGTGTAATGTAGTATGAACTCATGATCAGTGATTAAGCGTGGATATGTAGGAATATTTAATCAAGGGAGATTAATATTTGGAGGTGATACAAAACATTTATTAACTTCAGAATTAAGGCAAGCAGCCTCTATGTGCCTTCGCATACCTGCTCCTCTTTCGGGATCCAAATATTTAAAGTTAAGATGTGATTTATATCTAATTTGTTTGTTTGAATCATGAGTAATTCATCATTTATTAAGGCAAGCAACCTCTCGGTGCTTTTACCACACACATTGTGCATTTCTGTAATGTATGCAAAGTATAAATTCAACGACAAGATTGTGTTGCTACAATTTTCTCCCCGCACAGTTAGCTAAACGCGGGTCATCATGCATCATGTGATGACAGTCAACACTTTGTCTTTTCTCTCAAAGAATACAGGGCATCGATAGTCATATTTAACTAAACAAGACTTATGATGTACTCAAGCAGATTCTCTAATGTTAAAATCACCCTAAATTATACAAACAATGAATTAAATGTACAGTGAATGAATTAGGAGGATGGTAGAATGGTTAAGGATCCCTCTCTCTATTTCAGACTCTGGCCTAAAATAAAGAAAGGAATTGAAGAATGAGCTTTCTCTCCATAATTTTTTTTCATATTTCACACATGGACAATGAAGAAGATGCCTCTATTTATAGGCGAGGTATGATGTCACAAGACAACATGAGCCTTATTTAATTCTGATAAAGTTGTGTCTGCACCGCATGTGTCCTTTTCAGCTTTTTCGGTATTCACACCAATCATTTTTTTTGTGCTTTAATGATTCAGATCGCTCGTGAAGGGATAAAAGTCATTGGCTGTGGAAGATTTTACCGAACCATTCCTCAATTTAATTTGGGAATCCCATTATACCAACACATTGGCAAAATATTTAGAATCAAAATTCTAAATAAAAAACTAAGCATGGTTTTAAATTAAAAGATACAGAGAGCTAACTCTTGTTGACGTCTCTGAATCTATAATCCACCGGATTGAGGACATCTACCGTCAGAGACCTTTCTATCCTCTGGGATGAGGTTGGTTTGTGGGAACCAATTGGGATGGAAAAAAATTTAGAGAGTTTTTAGACAAACTCTTTTGTAGAAAAGCAAAATTATTAGTTTTTTAAAAACTATTTTCTTATGCATATTTATAACTATGTTTCCTTCATTGATTAGTTGAGTGCAAATCTGATATTTATGAAAAACAATGGTGACTTCATTAATTTTTTTTTGTTATACGGGCCATAAATATTTTCGTTTTTTATTTTATATATGTAAATTAACCTTTAAATTATTAAATAAATATTTTATTATTTTCAAATAACTAAATATATCTATTATATATATTAGTCTCATTCTTATGTTTATTTTTTAATTCTATCACTGATAGTCTTCTATCACTATAGCGTATCAATGACTATCAGTGATAGAATTTGCTATAGGTTGTAAATATTTTGTGAAATCTACTATTTTTAAAAATTCTCCTTTATTTTTTGTGATTTGTGGATTTTTTAAAGATATAATGGAAATAACTATTCACACCTTCTATTGATTTCAAACTTATAAAAATTTAAAACTATAGTTTTAACTTATAATTTTTGTTTTTATTGTGGGTGTTAAGAGATTTGGTGTAAAAATCGGATTAATAAGAGTATTTTTTTTAATTTTTTAAAGTTTAAGAATGTTTATGAAACTTTTCAATAGTTTAGGAGTATTTTTAAACAAAACTTCAGTTTTCATTTAAAACTAAGATTATTTTTTAACCATGTTCAAAATTTTGTTATATATCATTGATAGAATCTAAAATTTGAACATTTAAAATTTTGGTACTATATTTTGTAAATATTTTCACCCAATTTTAGTCATATAAAATATTATTGTCAGTAAAAAAGTGACTCACCAAATCATCATCTTATATATCAAAATAAGCTTGGCTACCCATTATTGATTAATTTGACATGACCTCTTTATTCGTTAGATCTTCATATGGTGGCTTTACTAAAAAAAAGTCGTAATCAATTTTTAGTTTAACTTTTTTAAATAATTAAATTGCTACCAATATTAGAACGTTTTTTTTTAACTAAGAAAAGCAAGTTATATTTGAGGGCAAATTAAAATAATAATTCTTCTTGGGTAATATTGAAAATTACTTCAATTAACACGATAAGATGATTTGGGTAATATGTATATGTATGTATATGTATGTATATTTTATATAATTATGGTGTAAGTTTTCAAACAAAACCTCAAAATTTCAAGATTTTGAGAGCCCAAATTAGGAAAATTTTGTTTTCTCCCATTTTGAAAAACCTATTTCAATTTTTTTTTAAAAAATAAATTACCTAGCTTAGCTAACTTCAAGTTTTTCTAGTTTTATATGGTATTGATTACACGTCGATTGGATAGACTTTTGACAAAATATCATGAACAACTAATAGAGATATTGAGATAACATTATTTTTCCTAAAATCCACAATTTATTGCTTTATTGTTGATGTATTTGTATGGATATATTTCTAATATCTCAACAAAATTGTGGATATATTGTCGAATTATCCGCGATACATCGCTGAAATTTTGTGGAAATATTAACCATATATCTTAAAATATATCTACATGTACTACTATATATCATTTTTCTATCTTCTTTCAATATCCAACCTTCCAATGTACTCCATTTTCTAATTTTCCAACCTACTCCATTTTTAACTATAATTTCAATGCAAGACTTCCATTTTTCGAGAAATTAAATTTGAATAAAATCAAAATTTAAATGGACCTATATTATTAACAGAGTCAATGTGTTGGTTATGTGAGTCGTATCATTTTTATTAACTAACTATTTTCGACACTTTCAGTCTAACATGATTTGGGAGCAGTAATTCAATTTTCGAGTATTTGGATTGGTGCTCGAAGGTAATCTTTTTTGGATTCGAGTACATACCCTTTTATAATAAACCATTTACAATAATTTTATGAGAAATTGTCAAAATTAGCAAATTTGATAATATATTTACACGTTATAGCAAAATAAGATTCTATCAATAACAAACATTTCATAGCTAGTGATATCCTTCTATCATTGACTATCAATGCCAAATTTTTTTGCTATAGTTCGAAAATATTTTTAATTTATTTTGCTATTTTTAAAAATACCCCCAATTTTATATATAAATATTTCATGCTTCATTTAATTTTGTAGTTAATTAATGAAAAATTATTGTAAATGACAAAATGTTGAAAATATTTACAAAAATAGCAAAGTTTCAGATTTTATCTATGATAGACAGGGATAACATACTGTATATCGGGTCTATTATTAATAGAATATGAAATTTTGCTATATTTTGTAAATATTTTGGTTGCTTTTGCTATATTTAAGAATAACTATTAATTAATTATTAATACATGATAGTAATTTGTAATTATTTTTTTTAATCTATTTTTAAAATTTATGCTATTGCATTAATATTTGAAAAATACATCTAAATGTTGTCTTAATTTGTAGAAGTTATTATTAAAAATCGTCAATTATAATCTAATTAAGTCAGAATAAAATTTTCAATTAACAGATCTTAGATTTTTCCATCTACATCAATATTTTGAAATTTATATTTAATACATGATAAATCACTAAAATTTCATAAAAGATAAACCATATAAACACCTAAGTAGGTGCATGCCAGGTGTCACGGACATATTTTTCCAAAGTGTGTTTACCTTTGGTTATATGCTCCGATTAGCTCCCACTTATCTTATCTTGAGGCACCATACTTAGTTTAGGCATTTGCATTTCGTTTGTAGTCATAAAGCTTGGGTGTGACGTTTCGGCATTTTCATATGCAAGCCTACCAGAGCTGAAAATGTTCAAAATGTACTATAGGGGAGGCATACCAGTTGAATCCCCGCCCAAGCATTAGTTGTACTCTTTGCAAGCAACCCTTTTTCCTTGCAATTGACAGTCTTTAATGCTTATTGTAACGTCTATTTCAATGTATTTCTTTCTTTCCCGCGTTTTATAAATAAAATTTCCCAAGAACGCGAAGGAAGGTTACGACATACGTCGACGTTACCCGTAACTTTCGGATTTTGATCGGCTGACTTGTTCATTGAGCTAGAACAAGTGCCGCACAATCGTCCGTCTCAAGGTTGAAACGCTACGATTGTGACACCAGGCAGCGCACAATGCCTTCACATGGAGTGAATGCATTATAGCTATAGTGAGGGAGAAGAACGTGGAAGAAGAAAGAATAAAAGGAGAACAGAAGATAGAAAGAACCATGGCGAGTTGATGTTAATGAGTAGGAACGATAACAACATCTATTGATGGTAGATGATAGGAATTTATTAGAGAATGTTTGGAATAAAGAGTGTGTTATAATTATAGTCATATATTATTATAATTGAGTTATAATAGTTTGTTTGAGGTGTAGATTCTTTAGTTTGAATTATAAAGTATGTGTTTGTGGCGTAGATTATTTTAGTTTGAATTATAAAGCATGTGTTTGTGATGTAGATTATTTTAGTTTGACAAGCAACTAGTAAACACGGTAGCAAATAATAAAAAATGATGAATGCCAAATAGTAAAAACTGCAAATAGTACATAGCATACTATAGTAAATTGGTAGTTTTGAAATAGTGTTTATTGTAGGTAAGTGAGAATTTTTAAATAGTATTCATAGTAGCTAGAGGTGGTTATGATAGTCTTGCATCATTCTTGTCCCAAATAGTCTTTTAGTGTCTATTAGAATAGCATTTTGTTACATTTGTAAAATTTTTGATTCATTTTTCTATACTTGAAAACAACCCACAAAATTCAACTTTAAAAATAATATTTGTAAATATTTTGGTTCAATAATAGATGATAGTTTACTAGTGTTTAACCAAAACTCAATATCAAATTAGTATAACTAAATGATCGTCACTCCAACTAACTTTAGGAACCGATTCTTATATCAATATTGATGGTAGGTTTCAAATTTCCATTCTACACTGATAACATTATTATTATTATTATTTTATGCAAACAAAAGCAAAACAAAATTTAGTTTAAAAAGGAAAAGAAAAATCTGCCTCCAACCCTAAATTGTGGTTGATAAGAAAAGAAGAAAACAGAAGGAAAAAAATTGTGAGATTTGCAAAATTGGAGCATCTCTTGTCCTTTCAAAATAATAAAATAAAAAAACTCAACCAATCGCCTCCCTATTTTATTATGGTTCTTGTAAGCGGTTCAATCGAACCGCCAACTCTATCCCAATAGCCAAGCAATAGTCTTCCTCGTTTCACTTTTCTTTGCTTCTTTCTCCAGCTGCTGTGTTCAGTTTTTTCTGTTCTCCGCAGGCTCTGTCCTTCCCAGTTTTCTTGGATTTTTAGCCTGTAATGGCCGTTGCAACCTCTTCTACTGTTTCAAATTTGACGCAAAGACGGCCCTTGTTGAGTCTAAAAGACCAAACTACTCCCATTAAGCGGGTGAACTCGGTGCAACTCCCTTCCCGCTCTATTTCCGCTCATCTCTCTCGATTCGATGTAGACTCTCGATTTGTTGTCCCTTTGAGGAGGTAAATTTTAGCTTTTTTCCATGCAGAATTGTGTTTTTGATAGCTAGCAGTGTTGCTTGTAATGTTGTTAACCTTCCATTTCGTTTTGTTTCACTTTTTCTTGTTTTTGGGGAAATTATTTATCTGGGTTTGATGTGGGTTTTTTGAGCTGTAGTTTGATTGCTCTTTTCAACCTCTGGGTTTGGTCTATGATTCACCAATGGAAGAATCTAATTGTTGGAAAAAATGAGTAAATATTTAGGAATTTTATTTTGACTGTACGGCTAAGTGATGTAATCTTTGATGGTCTTTCCCTTCATCTTGCGAGGCGACGTTTACAAAGTTATTCTTTGCGGTTATTTTTTAAATACAAAGCTAAAGTTCTTTGGAAAAATCATAAATGCTAACATGGGGTACTTTTGGAGACTATGGTTTAAACCTTTTATTATTCCTACTCTAAAATTCAAACGAGTTTGTGGACTTAAATGAGCCCTTCAGGTTTCTCTCTCTAATTTGGATGAGTTAACAGTTGGATTCTCTTTCTTCCTCTTGTTGCACTCTGGGCAATGAGATATGTAATTGTGACGTTATTTTGATTTATGTCGATTGGTAGCTGTTTCTGTAAGCCCCTTGGGCTTTGAAGTGTTGAAGTTCCCCAGTAGGCTTAAAGGAATACCACTGTTCAGCATCCATAGCATTTAAGTTTCTCTAGCATTGTGGTAACTAACCATCATGATCCCTAATCCATCAGCAAACAATCTTTATTGCTTTAATCGACTCTCATCAAAGAGTGAAGGGACTAGGAAGAGAGAAAATGGGAAATTTTTGTGCCCTGAATCTCTTCCAACCATATGTAGTATTGCTTCATCGTGGCATGGAGGAGGAGATGGAAAATCTTGTAGAATTGAAGGCTGGGTGAGTTCTCGATGAGGTTAAGATATAGGACAATGAGAAATGTGGTAGAATCCCTTGATGTGGAGGATGGTTTAATGTAAGAAATCTGCCACTATCGTGTTGGTCAGAAATAAATCTGAGTTAAATTGGAGACTTGAATGGGAGCTTTATTCATTGCATAAGGAAGTTAACTAGTAACTACTATAGATCATTGTGTGGAAGGTTGTGTACAATACAGTTGTTGGATCTTTCTTCATTCAAAGGTGATGTTGAAGTTGGAATGAAATAAGTCTCTTAACTGTTTGAAGTTGGAATGAAATAAGTCTCTTAACTGTTTGAAGTTGGAATGAAACAAGTCTCTAACTGTTTGGATTAGCTCCTTCCTTTGATGGCTTATAGATCTTAAGAAATCAAAAGATTTGCAATTGTTTCGTGATTAGGCAGCACTGAGGTTGTATGATTAGTCCCATTGCTCTAGGCTCAGTGGACGTTAAAGGGGATTTTTTATGGCATGGAGGCTGTAGGTACATGTCATTTTATTGTTTTAGGATAGGTAATGACACATTGAACAAAAGAGAAGGGTGAAAAATGGCCTTGAGCTAGAATGTTGTGAAAAACATCTTCCAATTGGTCAAAAGAACATTTACAAAAAGGAGAGAAGAAATATTTACACAAATTAAAGTATAATAAAAGAAAAACTTGAACCTATCATTATTAAATGAAAGAGATTTTTCATCAAAGGTTTGATTGTTTCTCTCAATCCACTTGGTCCAAAAAAAAGCTCTCATCCTTAGTAACCAAGAATCTTTGTATCTGATATGAAAGGAGGGCCCAGAAGCATGTAATGGAGGAGGATTTTTATTTTGTTAGCAAAGGGTGTCTGCCAATTAAATGTGGGTGACACATTAACCTAAAAAGTGTTAGGGGTGGGAGTAAATTCCTCCGCTCAATGTTTCCTCATCTCTTCGAATTCGCACAAAGTTCTTGCGATCTCTTTGATGTGGCTCATTTAAAGACTTCTTCATAGTGCTCTCTCTCCAAATATTTTGAGGGGTTTTTAATTCAAGACATTTATCGCAACTGTAATGCATTTATAGAGTATTTTTAAGTTGCTGCCTTTTCTTTTTTGTTTCTTTGCTATGTTCATATCATGTTTGGAGTTTCTATGTTTCTAAGTCTGTCATTTATTTATTTCTTATAGTTTCTTGTATCTTTGAACATGAGTCTGTTTTCATTCACTTAATGGAAAGTCTTCATATCCTTTTTTAAAAAATTCATTTTTTCTCAATGAAAGCAATTGATTCTAAAAAAAGCCAATCCAAAATGAGATCTCAATGTACGTTGTTAAAATATTTTCTTTCAATGATGCTTTAGTCCGTTGTTGTAAAGGGAGGAGTGAGGATGATTGCTTATATCTTAAATTTACTTATTTATATTGTAATGCAACTTTTTATTATAACTATCATTTTATATGTTTCCTTTTCAAAAAAAAAAAAAAAAGAAATTTAACTATCACTTTTCTTTTGTATTTCACCTATGGGGGCTGGGTTCATCCCTTTCTTTGGTAATATCCTCCTAAAAAAGATATTGCAATATAACTTTTAAAAACTGTTGCTTTTTAAAAGAAAATGAACACATATAAATGTTATGTTAAAAGATGTTCCCTAGAAAGTTTTACCTGGTCACCTTTGGCATAAAGTATTAGTGGGGTGGTGCTCGTGCTGCATCCTAGCAAATTCCTGTGTTTCTTGGTTGAGTGGTGAAATCTTTATTGTATTATATCAATGTTGTTCGTCATGAACAAGTTTGACTTCATTCGAGCGGCTGCCAGGTGCACTTGTACGCCTTTGCCTACTACTAAGATAATTAATATCACAATCTCATGCACAGTTGGTCGTGTGAATACTATGGATAGGCTTCTAAGGAAGAAGTCTTTGCTTAGGGAGCCTTTTTGTTGTATTCTTTGTTGGAAGGCTGAGGGAGACCTGGATCACCTCCTCTAGAGTTGTCAGTTTGTGTTGGTGTTGAACCATTTCTTTCAAGAGTTTGATATTGAGCTTGCTTGCCAAATAGATTTTACTTAGTTGGAAACCCTCTCTTTAGATGGGCTTTGTGAGTTTCTTTTTTCTTGCCCTTGTATTCTTTCATTTTTTTCTCAACGAAAGAAATAGAATAGTATGTTTCATTTGTTTCATCTTTTGTATACAACCTTCACATGGTCTAATTCACCCCACACTTTCGGGACTACAATCTTACTTCTCTTATAACACAATGAAATAGTGTGTTGTAATCTCTCATGCCATATGTGCACTTCTGTAATTTCATACCATCAATGAAATTGTTCATATGATTCTCATAAAAAAAGAAGAAAGCAGTTGTTAAAGAAAAGAAGAAAAGAAAAGAAAGGTAACACATTGTATGTTTTTTCCTTATGTGATCTTGGGTGAAAGCTTTTCTTTTTTGTATTTTCTCTTCCCACCCACCCGACAATTATTCCTCCTCCCTATTTTCATTTTTCTTGATCTGAGCTAAGGTTTTATTCCGTGCTTATATTTACTTCAATGCATGTCTTTGTTGATTATTTCCTCTTTGGCTTTGGAAGGCACTCTCGTGATGATGGTATTGGTAGACACAAGTTTAGGAGAAATAAGGATAATGCTCAAAGACCATGTGCTTATAAAATTGGGGAGCGTGGGAATGAAACGTTGACTAATTGCATCTCTTGCTTTCTTAACCAAAAAAGAAGATGTCCCAGTATCAAAAGACCAACATCTAGATTCATTCTCGACAAGTCTGCTTTTCAGTTATCCAAGAATGAACGTGATGATAGAGTTGTAAGTGGCTGCTTGTTTTGCAGATTGGCTTTTATGTAGTTCTCAAAATTTCCCTCTCTTTCATCATTGTGCTTATTCCTTTTATTCCTTTCTTTTTTCTTGTGTTGTGGCATTCATCTGCTTAATTTATTTTGAGAATCTTTCTTAGAGATCGTATAGAAGGGAAAGATTAGAAATACACCCATGCAACCTTAGGAGCTTATGAAGAACACTCTGTTAGGTTAGTCATGAGAGTTTTGAGAGAAAAACTCAATAATATTGTTCATCGACTAGATTTGTATATGTGGGTGGACAAGGCAATCCTAAATTAGAAAAATGTAAAGTAACAGCAAAGGGAAAATAACTAATGAACTTGAATAACTAGGCTGTTTACAAGCAACACGATGCACTAATGTATCTGTGTTAAGAGACATGAGAATTGGAGCATATGTTAATGGACAAACAGCTGATGAACTTGAATAACTAGACTAGACCGTCTACAAACATTGCCATGCACTGATGTACTTGTGATGATAAAGATTTTAGTCACATCTATCTTGTTCTAAAGATAATGCATGCTTCATTTAATGCTTTCTTAGATATGTCTCCTAATTTCGCTGTAATCTTAACATCACATGTGGGTAACAATTTTTTGGGTCTATCGATTGTTTAACATAGTATCATAGCTTGAGGTCGTATGTTCGAACCCCTTTAAATCCACAACTAAAGAGGTTTTGTGTTGACTTTGTATCTTTGCATCCTGATCTTTGTATCTTGAGCAATGGCCTCTTTCATTATATCAATGAAAAGTTTGTTTCTGTTTAGTAAAAAACAAACCCTTTAGTGTTATTCCTATCAAATTAAGGTTGATTTCCACTTGTTGAATATTCTACATATTTTCAAGCTCACAAGTAAGGAGGGTGTTAAAGTGTTTATATATTTATATTTACCTTGACCCGTTAGCTTAAGCTTTTGGGTCAAACCGTGATTTAACATCTTCCAATACAACTAGTGTTAGATTTTTTGAAAGGAATAGAAATGGCGTTCTACAATATTTACTATGTACGTGATAGTCCATATATTCTTATATTTATTGTCTCTGTACTTTTATGCAACATCCAGGTGAAGCATGCTCGTATTGTTTGTGGAACTGTAGGTCCAGATGAGCCACATGCAGCACCTACAGCATGGCCTGATGGTATTCTGGAGAAACAAGATTTAGATGTTTCATATCCTGAGTTTGGAAGGGCAGAGTTAGAAGCATTTCTTAGTTCAGAACTTCCGTCTCATCCGAAGTTGTATAGAGGGCAGTTGCATAATGGATTGAAGTATCTAATTTTACCAAATAAAGTTCCACCCAACAGGTATTGACCATGTGGTTCATGAAGAAATAATTTATCAAGTGAATGCTTTTCAATAATTTAACCAGTGAATACAGGTTGACACTAAGGAGATTTTGAAGTATTTGTAAATTAAAGCTTCATCTATATATATTATTTTCTGAGTCCAATATCATGAAAACCACTAGACAGGGAAAACCAGCTTAGATTGGTACTTTTTAAATTGTTGCAAAGATAGAATGATTCAACTTTTAATTCAATTCTCAAAAAAAAAAAAAAAAAAAAAAAAAGAAAGAAAGAAAGAAAGAAAGAAAGAAGTAAGAAAAAAGAAAAAAAACAATGTTGAGGATTCAAAAGATAGTGGGATGCACGGAATTTTTTTAATAGGAAACAATACTAATGCTAAGAGTACGATAAAACAAAAACATATACAACCATTACAACCAAATACAACCAATTTAGAACTCAAATTACTGCAACTTGAAGAAACGGTACAAGTGGGATGCATATGAACTATTCCAGTGAAATAAGTTTTGTGGGAGCATCTGGTTGAAAAGAAATGGTACAACTTCCATATTTTTGCTGAAACTTTTCTTGTTTCTTATAAATATATTTGAAATCTATTTTTAGCATTTTCATGAAATGGAGGATAAAATGGATTTTGTGTTCTACATGGTAGGCAGTTTGCATTTGGAGGAAATAATTGATTGATAAATGTTACATTTTTTGTCGAGCACTTTTTCAATAACTCTATCCATTTAGGTAATTCAAGTTATGGGACCTTAGTGTAAGGATGAGAATAGAATTTGAGATTTATTCTTGTTTGGTAAGTTTTGTGGGTTCTTTTCTTCTTCTTCTTTCTTACTCTCTCTATGGATTCACTCTCTCTGTCTCTGTCATCTCTAGATATATATTATATTTTTTTGAAAAGGAAACACAAACCATTGATATAATCAAAGAAGTCCAATGCTTGAAAATACAAGAAACCTCCAAGGATTCTCTCTCTCTGTCTTTGTCTCACTTTTCATTGATATAATGAAAAGAGTAATACACACGCACATACACATATTAAAAGAATTGGACCATTCTTCTGCTATCTCATTAAGAAAATGAAGCTTTATTGATGGACTTCAGGAAGGATTCTACACTAACAAAGTTTTGAATTTAGGTTTGAAGCACACATGGAAGTTCATGTGGGGTCAATTGATGAAGAAGATGACGAGCAAGGAATTGCACACATGATTGAGCATGTAGCCTTCCTTGGAAGTAAGAAACGTGAAAAGCTTTTGGGTACAGGCGCACGATCTAATGCCTACACTGATTTCCACCATACTGTGTTTCATATACATTCACCAACTAGCACAAAGGTTGTTCTTGTTGGTTTTTCTATTTTTACAGGCATGCGCGGATATCATTTCTCAATCTATTGTCTTTCATGTTTCTATGAGGACTGGGTTAAACATTTCTTTCTCAGAGAACTGGTTCTGTTTCCAGCTGTGTTTTCTTTCTTGCTGATGTTAAATAATGTGTAATTTTGCTACCCATGTATGAGTCGCAACTTACTATAATTAATACATATTCATTCCACCTCATCCTTTTGTTCTCAGCATTACTCTTTTCTTTTTCATTTTTTTTCATTTTAAAATGCCTGCTCAAATGTTTCAGCGCCAATGCACTGAGAAGTTAGCTTAATGTTTAGAAGTGCAATTTTTTTAGTGCTTAGGAACTATTACTGAGGCATTTTCAAATCATAATCTCCTTGTGCTAGTTTCTCTTGTATTTTCTTGCATTGTTTGGAGATGCTTTTGGTTGAAAATAATTTTGAAACCGAATCTATTAATGCACACATGGTGATCCATCAAAGATCATGATGGATCATTTGGAATTGACCCATATAATAGATGGAAGAAGAATACTGCACCATGTTACCGTTGCTGTTTACATCAGTTTTATGTCTGGGTTTGTTATTAGCAAATTGTTTGAATTTTGACCATGTTATCTTTGGCTGTAGGATTCTGATGGAGATCTACTTCCATCTGTTCTTGACGCCTTAAATGAGGTATGAACAATACATGGATTTATTTATGTTGAAGTGCACACTAGTGTGGCTTTGGGTTGTGATGTGATTTTGTTAGTTGATGTACTGTTTTTGTTTTTAGCAAATGGATTTTCTGATTTCAGTGTGATCTTTTTGTAAGAAAACAGTTTCATATAAGAAAGTTGGATATTACTTGTCTTATCACTTTATAGCTTATGCATCCTTTCTTTGTGTTTGTCTAAATAGATAGCTTTCCACCCAAAGTTCCTTGCTTCACGAGTTGAAAAAGAGAGGCGTGCCATTCTTTCTGAACTACAGATGATGAATACTATAGAATATCGTGTTGATTGTCAGGTATGCACTGCAGTTGCTTTTGTTCATAAAAAATATGTTTCAATAAAGCTTATATATTGGCTAATCCGTGCCCTTTTCTATAATTCCATTTATTTGGAAATATTCTTGCTGTACAGCTGTTACAACATCTGCATTCTGAAAACAAGCTTAGTAAAAGGTTCCCAATTGGATTGGAAGAACAGATTAAGAAATGGGATGCTGATAAAATAAGGAAGTTCCATGAACGATGGTACTTCCCTGCAAATGCAACCTTATACATTGTTGGAGATATTGATAACATCTCAAAGGCCGTTAACCAAATTGAGGTTTGAACAAGCTTTTATTTTGTTCTAATAATTCTTCTTTTGTTGACATTAGAGACTACAAAGTTTATTTTGAGGACTCAGTTCATCAGTACACTGATTATTATCTCTCCAGGCTGTCTTTGGTGAAAGTGGCCTAGAAAATGAGGCTATTTCAACACCTAATCCCAGTGCATTTGGTGCGATGGCTAGTTTTCTTGTTCCCAAGATCTCAGTAGGACTAGGTGGCAGTTTATCAAACGAGAGATCAAATTCAGTAGATCAATCCAAGATCATTAAGAAAGAAAGGCATGCAATCCGTCCTCCTGTGATGCACAATTGGTCTCTTCCTGGGAGCAATGTAGATGCAAATCCCCCACAGATATTTCAGCATGAGTTACTACAAAATTTCTCAATTAATATGTTTTGCAAGGTATGTGGTATTTAATATATTTTTTCTAATACATTCCCTCTTGAACTTATCTTGCATGAGTTCTTTTATTTAGAGCTCTCATAATTACTAATATATAAGCAGGACGAAGAATTAACCTTTTAGAGATGTAATATTGAGATCATGAAAAGGATATTCCAACTAAATCTAGAGAAATTGATATTTACAAATTTTGAGACAATTCATCGATTTCAGATGGCCCAACATACTTCCTCTACATTCTTTTGGGTCATTCTTTTATAAAGGGAAAGAAGATTCTTTGGATGGACTTTGTTAGGGTGGTTTTCTGGTTCACTTGGCTAGAAATGAATTAGAGGATTCTCAAGGAAAATGAGCTGCTCCATTTGATCCCTTTTTTGATGTTGTAGTTTATTTTCTCTTGAAATTACACACACAAGGGAACAGAACCAGTAGGTATCTTGCTTAAGAAGTTTTTGAAAGCATTGGTTTGTGTTAAACACCAAACACTGAACACCAACTGCCAACACTTCACTCTCTTTGTAATTTCCAAATCAATACGCCGGACTCTGGTGGTCTTCATAAATCTCGTTTGTTTTTCGATGCTCAGAAATATGAGTTCTTTTCTCTTATTCTTCAAGCATATTCTTTGTCTGAAGTCTTGTTTTCCTTTTATTGAATTTCATTGCAGATTCCTGTAAATAAGGTTAGAACATTTAGTGACCTGAGAAATGTTCTTATGAAGAGGATATTTCTTTCTGCCTTGCATTTTCGTATAAATACAAGATACAAGGTACATTTGAGACCATATCCTCTCAATTCTGTCTTTGTGAATACTTGAGATTTCAAGTTTTGAATGTGATCTTTTTTTCTGAATTTGTCAAAATCATTTTTTTATGGGTCTTTTAACATAAATTAATATTTCTATTTGAATATACAGTATCTCTTTCATGGGAATTGGGGATCCTAATTTGGTTTTAATGATGTATTAGTTATTTATTGCCTATTTTACTCATTCTATGGCATAAAACTTTTTATTGTTCCAAAGTTTTCTAATTTATTGTAATTTTCAGAGTTCAAATCCACCATTCACTTCCATTGAGTTGGACCACAGTGATTCTGGAAGGGAAGGTTGCACTGTCACCACACTAACAGTAACGGCTGAACCAAAGAATTGGCAAAGCGCGATTAAAGTTGCTGTTCAAGAGGTTTGTGTCGCTTTTTGTATCTATAACGTCTAAAAAATAAACATTAAAATAATTTTTGTTAAAAAATTTCTTACCCTTTTACCAGTTTACGAGCTAACTTTGAAATTATAGTTTGACTTGCATCCATTTGAATCCTAAATTGAAAAAATTGATAAACTAAATCCCCTTTATTGGTTCGTTGACCTTGTAATGACTTGATTTATTAGTTTTCATTTTTCTTTTAATGAGCTTAGTATTGTTTAAAAAAATGAAAAGCCGCAAATTTCAATTGGGTTATATTGTTTTTATCATTTATTTATCATTTATTATTTTTAATTTAGTAGGTCTGTTATTTTAACTCAATGAAAAACTAATGTTAAAGCAAAAAGAAAAGAAACTTTGAATCGAAGCATTTATTTTGGTTTGGATCAATTTTCACCTATTTTAATTCCTACATTTGGATATAAATATATGTATCATGCTTTTGTAGCATTGCTGGTACTCAGGTCATTTAAATAGAGAAAGGATTTCAGGCTAATAAAATGCCAAGAAATAAAGGGTTTACACCTATTATTCGTAAAAGAGGGAAGAATGAAGGATACTGGGTGATGCAATAACAGCACAACACAACAATTAATGGCTTTGCTTTTGTTTTCATAGTTACTGGCGTTGAATTATGTGAGATGCAGATCAATTACTGAGTAGTCTATTGTTTTGATACTGTTTCATTTTTTTTCTTTTGCTTTTCATATTCAATTTCCAGAAACAGAAGCTCTGGCTGCAGTTGGACTGCTGGACTTGTAATAGTTAATTTAATATGTAGTGTATTTCATTTTGTGCAGGTACGGAGGCTTAAAGAGTTTGGTGTAACTAAGGGTGAACTGACTCGGTATATGGATGCACTTCTAAAAGACAGTGAACACCTAGCAGCAATGATTGATAATGTGTCATCAGTTGATAATTTGGATTTTATCATGGAAAGCGATGCTTTGGGGCATACAGTTATGGACCAAAGACAAGGTCATGAAAGTTTGGTTGCTGTTGCTGGAACAGTTACTCTTGAAGAGGTAAGGTACTTTTTTTCTTAATTATATTCTGAATGAAATTTTGAAGGTGTTCGTTATTGAAGACCAGTTGCACTTGAGAACAAATGGTGACATATTGGGAGGCAGATTATGTTTGTCTCTGACACAGGCCTCTTTTTCAATTATTGGCACTGACTAATTCTTGTAGTTTGGTTGTAGTTTCTCTTGACATTGTCTCTTTCAAGAAATAAGTCAGGGTATTGGTTGGAATCACATTTCATTGTCAATAAATAATTTACTAGATGATACCTTCTGTAAGAATAAGTTGGTAGTTGGATAATTCTCTTCCCTTTTTTTAATTGTTTTCTTAAATATTTTCTTCTCAAAACTTAAAAGGACGTGAAAATTGTATTGATGCAAAAATAGTGCAACAGAGAGATTTGATTCTATTCAAAGATCAAAAGAGATGATGAAAACGGCTTTGCAATTTGTATTCAATTAAAGGAAACTATTCTAAGATTTATCCTCCCATCCTTTCCAATTTTTAGTGTATATATATTTTTAATAGTCACATACATTATATGTGTTAGCGATTGAATTTTTTAAATTTATTTCATCAATCAATGGAATGGTCTTGGTTCCTTTAAACAACAAGATATACGAGTGTATTCTTACTGATTAAAAACATTGATGGGTGGAGCAAATAACTATGTGAACGTACATGCCCAGTATGTCTCTGAAACTTTGACAATTAGCTATATGAGTGAATTTAAAAATTATGGAGGGTAAGGGTTGACTAAAGTTCTATAACATTTTTATTTAGTTTATACCCCTTATTACCAGTTCCTTATAAAAGGTTTGATGTATTTTTGTTTTCAAAATTTTGTACCTTAGGTGAATTCCATTGGTGCTGAAGTGTTAGAGTTCATCTCAGATTATGGAAAGCCTACTGCACCCCTTCCTGCAGCTATTGTTGCATGCGTTCCAAAGAAAGCACATATTGATGGATTGGGGGAGACAGAGTTTAAAATAACTGCAAGTGAGATAACTACTGCTATTGAGGCAGGATTGAGGGAACCAATTGAAGCTGAGCCCGAAGTATCTTATTCTCTTATGCTCTCACTTTCTTTCGACTTTTAGTATAAATATATCTCCATGTTTGTTTTATGGTTTATTTTTTGTCGGAATTAAATTTCTATCTACTTCTGCAGCTTGAGGTGCCAAAAGAGTTGATATCATCATCACAGATAGCTGAATTAAGGATGCAACACCAGCCATCATTTATTCCTCTCAACCCAGAGACTAATGTCACCAAATTTCATGATAAAGAAACAGGGATCACTCAGTGTCGTCTGTCAAATGGAATTCCTGTGAACTATAAGGTATAACTTATTAGATAAATACAACCAACTTTAACGTAACTCAATGGTTGACAAGTATAATTCTTCCCTTGAGGTTGGATGTTCAAATCCGCATACCACTCATTTGTGGTACTAAAAAAACTTATAAGATAAATTACATACTGAGAGGTTAGGCTTCACTTTATGCATGGGGGTGGGAGGGTATAAATTTCTGTCTGTAGATTCCATTAATGTTTTTATTTCTTATCCCAAGAGAACAAAAAGTTTTAATTGAATGTCCTCTAAATAAGTTAAAATAACTGAGGTTTCAGTCTTTGCCTGCTCAAATTCAAGAAATAAATTTTTTTTTGGATAAAATTCAAGAAATAAGTTGTGTGGATTCATTTGACGAATGTTATAAAAAAAATTAAATTATTTTTTCATTGCTAGATTGGAAAGTTTATTGTACTTTGTAGTTTTATCTTCTCATTTTCTGATTGTCTGTAGTACAATTTTTATTAGTTTACTTCTTTTTGCTAGTATTAGTATATATGTTCAAAAGATATTTGTAGATTACTGCCATGAGTTTTTGTGAGAAGTATAATTTTAGTGGATATCTGACAATTAAGATGCTGTAGTTATATTTCACATTAGTCAAACACAAACTCCAGGGCGAAAAATATTGGATATTCAAGTGATGATTTCTAAACGAGTGTGGGTAGCTCAGAAAAAATGTATGCAGGGGTGGTGGATATTTGACAACATATTTAACCATTGGTACCATTCTTCATGTAGATTTCAAAAAGTGAAAACAAGGCAGGTGTGATGCGGCTTATAGTTGGTGGGGGACGAGCAGCTGAAAGCCCTGACTCACAAGGAGCTGTTGTTGTCGGTGTTCGAACTCTTAGTGAGGGAGGTCGTGTAGGAACCTTTTCACGGGAGCAGGTATTCTATTAGAATCCTCACACTCTGACTCCCATCCAATTAATTCTTTGAACTTCAAATTCAGTAAAAAAGTTTAAGGAAGCAATGAACATGAACTTCCTATTGAAACAATAAATAATTGTCCTGGTGGTTTATAGATAGCTGTCTACAAACGAAGTTTATGCACTTGGAAGTAATTTCTGATTTATGTGAAGTGTATTTATCAATTTTGTAATGAATGATGTGAGGTTAAATTGCAAATTTGGTCCTCATGGTTTATAACTCGAATTTTGTCTCCATGGTTTGATAAAACACTATGGGCAATTTATGAAGATCTCATCAGACTATAGGGGCTATTTATGAGGTTTTTCAAACAGTAGGGACTAAACTCTAATTTTCTCCAAATCATAAGGACTAAATTTGTAATTGAACCATGGCAATACCTTGATAACTGGCATTTTAAGTAACAGCAAGCAGCTTTGTGTTGAAGGTAATTGCTAATGCTGTTATTCCTTTCAAGAACTTGCTTTGGTGTCTGAGACATATGGTTGATGGCATTGACATGTATGCAATTTACATTTAGAAGCTGTGTATGAATGGCTTAATGAATGGTTCATTGCCCATATAACTCTTCATTCAAGTGATCGATGTTGTACATGTAACATTTTGTAGGTGGAACTTTTTTGCGTCAATCACTTGATAAATTGTTCTCTTGAGTCAACCGAAGAGTTCATTGCTATGGAATTTCGTTTCACCTTGAGAGATAATGGGATGCGTGCAGCTTTCCAACTACTTCACATGGTTCTTGAGGTATGTGCAAATGGCTGGTTTTGTTAAAAAAAACCTCATTTTCCCTACAAAGCACAGTTGTGCATATGAGATCTGGACCTATGGCTATGATATATATAAACACAACTCTGCTTACATTTTTTTTTAAAAATGGAAACAACAATTTTCATTGATGAAATGAACAAGAGACTAATACCTGAATTACAGTGAGATATAACTAATAAGGAAACAAGAATCTAAGAAGATTAGAATATTGATAAAACACAAGTTTTTAGTATAAATTGAATATTTTATTGAGCAAACTGCTCTATAACTTTTAATTCTTACCAATATTTATTTTTGTTTTATTATTATTATTATTATTATTTTAATTCCAAGTGTTTCATCTCAACCTTAAAGGAGGGTAGACCAGAATTTTGTCTGTGAATTAACTTTTTTTTAGTAAGTCCTATATTTCAATAAATTAACCGACAAGGATGAAGAATCATCTCGAGGAATTTTACTTAGAACTCTTGAAGACTTGACATTTCCCAGCAATCATTCAGGGTTTAATTCAAATTGTCTCTCTGAATAATGTTTGTGCATTTTACTGTTTAAAGATGGGCGATTACTAATTTGCAGCATAGTGTCTGGCTGGAAGATGCATTTGATAGAGCAAAGCAGTTGTATATGTCATACTACCGGTCTATTCCTAAAAGCCTGGAACGATCTACTGCTCACAAACTCATGTTAGCTATGCTGAATGGGGATGAGCGGTTTGTTGAGCCTTCCCCAAAATCACTGCAGAACTTAACATTACAAACCGTGAAGGACGCTGTGATGAATCAATTTGTGGGCAATAACATGGAGGTCTGCTTTTTTTTCCTTTTGATTGAAAGTGAAAATGACATTAAGAAGTATCATCATCAGAGAGAGAACGAGATATCCTAATTAATTGAAGAGAAAGTAGAAGAAATATAATCATGCAGAGTATGAAGAAAAAAGAGTTTTACATTCTAGACCAATGAAAGGCAATCTGTTCTTTTTTGAGAAGTTGCATTTTTTAACAATAATTCCTGATATATCTGTCACGGAATCTTGCCATTTTGTAGGTAAGTCTTGTTGGGGATTTTTCAGAAG
This sequence comes from Cucumis hystrix, assembly GCA_025688845.1. Taxonomy (NCBI): domain Eukaryota; kingdom Viridiplantae; phylum Streptophyta; class Magnoliopsida; order Cucurbitales; family Cucurbitaceae; genus Cucumis; species Cucumis hystrix. The sequence continues at coordinate 11,515,827 of CM046887.1, forward strand.
AAGAAATTGAGTCTTGTATTCTAGATTACCTTGGTACAGTCACAGCAACGACAACTTCTGAGGCAGCACTTGCTTCAGTTCCCATTGTGTTTCGACCATCTGCATCTGAGTTACAATTTCAGCAGGTGAGGGTGATTTACTTTTTAAAACTGTCTAGTTTACTTTTTGAAGATTTTTAACCTCACCCTGCACTGAGTTATTCTTTGCAATATTTATTATAAAATGAAAAATTAATCCACTCCTTTTGTAGTTTTGTTTCTTAGAAGTGGATATTACCTGATCTACACCAAAAAGATACTGGAAAAGATCTCAATGATTTTCATTTAGTTTTTGCAGTTGCCTGCTTTCTGAGATCAATGTGATATTGTGTTCAGATCATTATAATCTCTGTTACTCTTTTTATATCAAGTTCTTCGTTATATTTGAACAGGTATTTTTAAAGGATACAGACGAAAGAGCATGCGCTTATATTTCAGGTCCTGCACCCAACCGTTGGGGTGTTACATTTGAGGGTTTAGAGTTGTTAGAATCAATTAGTCAGATTTCAAGAACAGGTGGTGAGTTTCTCTTCGAAGAAGTGTGACTTACCATTTCCTGATTTTCTAATATAGCTTATGATTGGTCCTTTTTTCCCTTTCTTTTTTTTTAACTCCAGAAAGTGACGAATCTGATAATGATATCGAGAAGGGGTTGCAGAGAAAACTTCGTAGTCATCCACTCTTTTTTGGAATCACAATGGGGCTTTTGGCCGAGATTATAAATTCTAGGCAAGTCTTCTCTGTAATCTTTAGTTTTCTTTCTCCTTGGTGCACAAGTTAGAGTGTTTGGTTCCCCCTTTAAGTTTTAGTTTTTTATTATTTTTGTTGACTTCCTCTCTTTTTCTTGTTAATTTGTTAGGGTTTCTTCTTTTTGGTTCTTTGTTATCAAGGCCCACAACTCCCACTACACCCATATCCAATCATCTTTGCTACCATTACCATCATGTCGACTGTTTCCACTTAGCCACGCCTCTCACAAACCCACCCACACCCATGTCCATTTGTTTGTTGGCCTCTCCTAACATGGTTTGAGAACAGGCTAAATCTCTGTCCTACAAGAGATACGTGAATCATAAAGCACCGGAAGATTGAAGTTACGCACTTGAGTCCGGGAACAAAAATCTCTAGTAGTTGTCTGAATTTCAATTGACATAACAAGAATGAAACGAAGATGCTGAAAACGGCCCTCCACTTTATCTTATTTTCTCCATCCCTTCAAAAACTGTCCTTCCATTTCACTTAACACTAAAGTAAGAAAATACCCTACCCCTTGCTTAGGAATTGATCTTCAAAAAAGTTCTGTTCTTTTCCTTAAAATTACTCAAATTGGCCCAGTCACCTGCCAGGCCCAAAACCAACCGACCAAACCTTCAGGTTGCTGTTTGGTTTGGCATGGTTTTTTTAGCAAATGTAGTTCAATGTGGTTTTTCTTTCAAAATAATTTACTTCGTTTTTGGTTCAGCTCCAAAACTAAGACAAACAAAATCATGAACATCCTTTATTTGCAAGAAATAATTAAGGAATAAGCCTTCCAAATAAATTTGCACGATGACATGGCAAAATGAAGAATTAAGGGTTTATGAATCCCTTTTCATAGCTTTTGAAGCACAATCATCAATGGGTTTCGCATTAAAGAATCTAATTTGTGTGCAATGTCAGCTAACAATTAATGTAAACCAAGTTATGTCTGATAATGTCTAATGCGTATCAATTTTCTACTTTCTCTTAATTCTTAAGTTGAAGGCTGGAAGCCATTTCTAAAATTTATTGTGCTAGTTTTGCCCCAAGTCTTCCCACATAACTTCTTCACTACTGTTACTTCATTTGCTAACAATTGCAGAAATATTATTGATGTGGTAATTCCAGGCTTTTCACAAGTGTGAGGGATTCTCTTGGTTTGACATATGACGTATCCTTTGAATTGAGCCTGTTTGATAGGCTTAAGCTCGGATGGTATGTTATATCTGTGACATCAACTCCAGCCAAGGTTTGGACTCAATTTTCATTAAGATCCTTGTTAACTTCATTTATTTCTTTTTTTTCTTTCACTAAGACAATTCCTCTTTTCAGGTGTACAAAGCTGTTGACGCTTGCAAAAGCGTTCTGAGAGGTTTACATAGCAACAAAATTGCCCAAAGAGAGTTGGACAGGGTAAAGTGTTAAATCAACCTACTGAGCTAGTACTGGCTAATAAAGACTTAATTATTTTGCATTTCATATTTTTCATAAAAACAGTAGCAAGCCACTAAAAGCATTTTAATGATTTTCATTTCAAACTGAAAATAGTTCGTTGCTCCCTACCCGTCTCTTCATTTTACATATCTTACTATGAGATTCTTTCTCGTGCGGTTCTGTACTGCCTCTCTCATTCTTAGTCAAGGTTTTAAATAATGTTTTTCCAACTGCAGGCAAAGCGTACTCTTCTTATGAGGCATGAAGCTGAAATAAAGTCCAATGCTTATTGGCTTGGCCTATTGGCTCATCTGCAAGCGTCTTCTGTTCCACGGAAGGTAGAACTAATGTGCTTCTACTTCTCTTCATTATCTATTCCTATTCTTTTGCCTTGGAAACAGAGCAAAGATTGCATACAATACAATGATTTTATAATATGTTGCAAATGTGCATCTTTTGTGTCTCACCTATCTTTTCTCTTCTGACTGTGGAGCAGGACCTATCGTGCATTAAAGATCTTACATCATTGTATGAAGCTGCGACCATTGACGACGTATACATTGCTTATGATCAATTGAAAGTAGATGCAGATTCTTTGTATACGTGCATCGGGATAGCTGGAGCTCAAGCTGGGGAAGAAAGTATTGGTGAGAATTCGTGTATTTCAGTATTTCATCTTGACTATTAATTGATAATTCCTTCAAAAATTTCTAGAGGTTTATATTTTTCTTTAAGATAAACTGGGCTGTCCTCCAATGGTATTGGTACCAACCTTAGATTTGCCAAGTGGATTTGCTTTTCTCATTGTATAAATTAAGATATAAATCATAAAAATGTGGGTTTTGAAATTTTTATTCAATTTCATGTTGTGGTTGCAGTTTCTTTTGAAGAGGAAGGATCAGACCAAGATTTTCAAGGTGTTATTCCATCTGGACGCGGCTTATCTACAATGACCAGACCGACAACATGATCCTCCCTTGATAATTTTTTAAAATTATCGATAGGGATCGATCAATTAAAGGTTTGTTTTGTTTATAATTTTTCAAGCTATTGGCTAAATTGGCATTTTGGTCCAATATATATGTTCAACTTTCAATCTTGTTCGATTTTTTTTTCTGTAATTGAACATAATAATAAAATACCTGTTTGTTATTGGACAGAAAAAACACTTATGGAGCTATTTTGTTCTTTGTCGTGAAGTTATAATGAAAAGAATTTTAGAAAAAAACTCTAAATATAGCTCAATTAGTTATAACATAGTGTAGATGTGCAAAATTTTAAATCATTTTGGGATGATCGGAAAGGAAATAAGAAATAAGGTTTCCTTGGTCAGTAAATATTGATTATGAATATAATGTCTATTCTACAAGTTTATAGAAGTATAATCAGTCCTTTGGTTTCAAAGATTACCTTACCCTCTTGATTGATCATTATATAGGATGGATATTCACTTCAAAGTACAGCCATTTATTTAGCCAAAGCATACGAAGCTGCATCACTGATTTCTCTCGGTGTAAAGAAGTCTGCTCGTCGTAAGCTGATTGGCAAACACGTGGTTTAGGGATGCTATTGTTCTCGGGTTTCTTTCTTGCCATCAGGCATTAATATTGCTTGAATATACAACGATGCTGATTCATTTTTCATAATGCATCATTTAGATAGCAGCCATAGTGCTTGATCGTGTTTTTCACAATATCAGAGTAAGATATAGAATACTTTGTACGCATCTATTTTTTAGTAATATATGAAAAAGTATTATAGTCTTTCTTGTGGTATGCCGAGGACAACTATTTTAATTCATACTCAATAATATAAATATCTTATTTTCAGTTTCATATGAGCACCTTCAATCTTTTGAATATTAGTTAAGAACACAACACACACTGCCTCAATCTTTTGGAGTGTAACTCAAGTTTTCTATGATGTTTGGAGCAGTAATATTAACTAAGTGCTACATTTTTTCTAGCTCAAGAATGTCACATGATGGGAGTATTTGATCTTTGATTAAATAATAGTCTTTTAACTAGTTAGTTGAATTATGTTTGGTTAAATTTATAATTTATAATTGAACCTTACGAGTATTTTGTAAAAGTATCTACATCTACATAACAAAGATCAGCACATGGATGTCAATTGTATTAAATGGCATGTTAATTATTTTTTTATTACTTGAAAAATCAATTCCTATGTTTCCAATCCAATCCACCGAAGACAGATTGAACTATATAACCTAATAATTTTGATTGAACCATATAACCTAATAGTTTCTTCTTTCCCATGATCCTAAACACACAGTTCAAATTTAATTCGATTTACAAACCCTCAAGTCCTCTTTCTTGTTCCCTGTTGTTTTTGGGTTTCACTATTCTATTTTAGTTTCTCCATCCCCCAATTCAATGGAATTTCTTTTAATTCTTTTTTTACAAAGCTTTGTGGCAATTGCTGAACAATCGCTAGAAACCACTTTTCTTTCTTGGGACGATGGTAGAAGAAATTGGAGATTTTAGGGCTGAAGGAAACAATACCTTTTTTAAAAATTTATTTTCCAAGTAATACAAAAATAATTAACATGTTTATAAAACACAATAAGCGTCCACTAAGAAATTAAAAAGACTAACCTATTCGTTAACTTTTACAAACGAGAAAGACAAAAGTCAATTACCAAATATGCATGACCACTCAACCAAACCTCAGGACCCATTGAGGAAAGGACTAAAATAGTCGGGAAGGAAATGAATATGATCTAATCCCTCATTTCTCTTAGCCTCTTTTCTTCATTTATTTATTTTTATTATTTTGTTATTTCTATCTCTGTCTTTTTATGTTGTTTGTTAAAATATCATAAACTGCTACGCATCCCAACACTAGTCCTTTCAGGATGCTTTGTCCTCACTTACATGCTAGAAAAATTTTCAGGAGGTCACCAAACATAGAATTGCTCCAAGCTAAGCACGCTTAACTTTGAAGTTTCTATGATCGAGCCACCGAAAAGGAATGCAAAACATATCATAGGTATTAACTTTTATTTTTTTAAAAATATTTTATAACCTAACTTTCATGTCATTTCTCCCATTGTGATACCTGTTCATTCATGTTTTCTTCCTAATCTCGGACGTCATTTATTTTTATTATTTTGTTTGTTAAAATATCATGTTTAATTTTTTAGATTTGAATTTTAGTTATTACCCAATAAATTTCCTAAGTTTAGCATGTCCCTAAATTTAAGATTTAATCAAATTATAAGTTTTCAAACAAATTAATATCTAATTGTATTATTAATTTGGTATATATATATATTCTTTAGTCTAATAAATTTTAGTTGGCTAATATATGATTTTACATTAATTTTGTTTGGTTTAGTTTAATTGGGTGGATTTAGGGACGTTTGGTTTGACTATTCATAGTCAAAATTTTAGTCCTTTTGGAATTTTTAATTCATAAAAATATCATCGTTTTATTGGAGAAATTTAGCCTATAAAATATTTGTGTATTGTTATATTAAAAATAGATAATTAGTTTGAAATAAATATAAATTAATGGAATGCAAAACATATCATGCCGATTAAGTTAAGATTTAGCATTAAATTAATTAAAATTGTTAAATATATAAGCATTGTTGAGTTGTTAAGATATTTATTTGTATTTTTAGATTGGAAATTCAAACTGCATTATTATTATTCAGTTTATTGTGCTAAAAATAATCAATAATTGTAGAGGTATAATTTATTGACACCTAATGATCCATTAATTTATTGGCACGGAGCTTGTTTTTCGAAAATATGACAATTTGGTAAATTAAAAACACGAATATTTGTGAATTAAATTTAGAATAGAAATTAAAAAAAATATACAAGAATACAAATTTTTAAAAAATAACAAAAAATATTTTTCATAATACTCCTCACATCATCCTTCTCCCAAATAAGAATTATCATAATCCCTTCATATCTACATAATCCTCCCAAACAAAGATTGTCATAATCCTTACTTTTTCATAATCAAAGATTATCGTAATCCTTCCTTCCCACAAACGATCCTTTCTCCTCGTAATCCTTTTCTTCCCACAAATGGCCTTTCAAAGACAAAGTATATTTACGCTTTATTTAAAGAAAAAAATTTACTTACATACAACACTTTAATTTTAAAAATTATGAAACTATTTAATAATTATTATAGATAATTATTGTAAATAATAAAATTGTTCAAAATATTTATAAATATAACAAAATTTTATCGATATCTATTTTTATTGCTAACAAACATTAGATAATTAGTTTTTGAAATTTTAATATATTTTTGTAAACGTTTTGTAATTTATTTTGCTATATTTGAAAATCCATAGTTATATTTTAAAAACATTAATTTAGTTATACTCAGTCTTAGTAACCTATATTTCAGAATGTTTAAAATTTTAACCAAAGTTCAGAAGAACTTAATAAAGTTTAACATTCAAAACTTTGGCTTTGTTAAACTTGATTAGCCCAGAAATACTATTCCAAAGGTGAAACAAGAAAAGAATGTCCTCCATCAAACACATCTGATAGGCAAGATAATTAAAAAGAAAAATGAATTAAAAATCTGGATGGAAAAAAAATAATAATAATCTCAATTGAACAGATCCACCTTATTGTATACAATACAACTACTTTTCCCTCTCCCTCTAGAATAAATTAATAACTCTCAAGAATCAAAACTACAGAAATCTGGAGCCAAAAAAAGTATCAAAAAGAAAAAGAAGGAATCAAACTACGGAGAACTAAGGTTAAGTTACCTCTCTGACCCTATATTTGCCTTCTCCTAAATAATTTATTTTGCCATCTTAGAAAAATTGGCCATTCAGCAGAATCAAATGAACAATTAATGGGGTGAGTGATTGAATCTCAACATGAAAACCTATTGAAGAGAGTTCCTAATGAAGTACTCTATTGTATTATGAGGAGGAGGCCAATTGAGAGTTGTGAAAGCTTAAATCTTCCATAAGATCATGTGACAATGCAGACGGTATTCGATGGCGCTTCAGAATCCTTGAAGTTGCAATTTTAGCCATTTCAAAGTTCAACACAATAACCCTGTCATTATCCAAGTCAAACCTTACACTATCTTCACTTTTGTCCACAAGTTGGCACAAGTGTTTCAGGTTATCAACTTCAACTCCATTTACTTTTTTAACCTGCTCATGCGAAAGAATGAAACATTCAGCAGATTGAAGCTTTGAGTACAGTCTAATCTCTAGTGAAGAGCCAGTAAAGATCCAATTTTAGAAGAAAGAATGAAAAACATACTGAACTCAATTGAATAAATTTTTTTTCCACAGTTCATTTTCATAAATCAAAATGAGCCCTGCATTTCTGTTTCCATGTTTGTAAAAGCATTCAGATTAGCAGTCAATGAGAACATTACAAGAAGATGAGCTGTATATATACATTTTTTTTTATGACATGCACATCAACTAACCCTCATGACCCAACAATATTCGTTATTAAGAAAACTCGTATGAAATTAATTTCTAAGTGACCACCATAGATTGAATCCATAACCTCTTAGTTAATAATTGAGACTATTGTTTTTTTTTTTTACCACTAGGTCAACCTATGATATAACACAAGATAAGTTATAAAAAACCAACACTTAGGCCAAGTGTTGAACACCAACACGCTAGCTGATGTGTCCAATATTTTATTATTATTATTATTATTATTATTATTATTATAATTATTATTTCTAACATGGCAACACATGACAAGACACACCAAGTACACGTGAGCTGATAAACTGGGGAAAACAAAACCTTCAGCAGCACTTTCTGCCCATTTTAAACCCATTAAAACTGTACAGAATTGGAGGGGCAGCCAAAGGTAAAAGCAATATTTTAAACAATAGTTTCTCAATCATTCATCATAACCTCAGAGAGATAAAACCCCCACCTTTATTATAACTGTTGGACGGTAGAAAAGAGAAATCAAGGTTTACATGGAAAACTCTAGAACAAGGAGCAAAAACTATGATAGAGAGCCTTTTATTATTTTCACACACAATGAAAGTTACAAGAGGAGACGACTTTATAGGCTCTAACAAACCTAATACAAAAATGAAATAAACTTAGCGTAAAGTAAAATACTAAGATACCATCAAAGCTATAAACTATCAACAAAACCCCTTATTTCAAGCATTCCCCCTCACGTTGGAGCATAAATGTCAATCAATTCAAAGCGGCAAGACACACTCTAAGGCGACAATCTTTTTAGTTGTCTCAAGGCGAGAGACAACAAAAAGGCGTTGCCTAATTGAAACGAGCCGCAATTAAAAAATAATAAATTAAATAAAAATTACATCATCTTAGAAAGAAATTAAACCAAATAATCTTGAGTAAAAAAATATTTGAAAAAAGAAGCTTTGATACTTCCTTTTAATCCTATTGGATAAGAATGCTTTTTTTTCTAAAAAAAAGTTGAGCAATTGAACAAGGCGATCATTTGGTCGCCTTGAACGTATGTTCAAGGTGACTGAAAAGCACAAATGGCGAGCACCTAAGTAAAGGTGCTTGCCTTATGTACTTGCAAGCCGTTAAGGCCATGCCTTGCTGCACCTCTCGCATCAGGTGAGCACCTAGTTGGGCCTTAACAACACTGTTGTTAATCAGACCCAACTTGTTCACACATGAGGCAAAACTTGACCCAAGTAACCCTGAGAACATCAACAACTTGTTGACTAGATGAATATACGAGATACAGATACTGCCATGTCCAGTTTCTCTTTTATAATGTGTCTGTCAATCTCCACATGTTTTGTTCTATCATATTGTACAGAATTATTGGCTATGCTTATAGACACTTTATAATCACAGTAGAGCTTTATAGGTAAAACATAGTCTTGGTGAAAATCAAACAAAACATTCTTCAACGAGATTTCTTCACAAATTCTTAAACTCACAACTCTGTATTTAGCTTCAACATTGCTTCTAGCAACAACACTTTGCTTCTTACTTCTCCAAGTAACTTCGTTACCCCACACAAAGGTACAATACCTAGAGGTAGGTTTTTTGCTAGTAACTGATCCTACCTAATCAGAGTTTGTATAAACCTAAATGCATTTCCTATTAGTGTTCCTGAACATCAAACCTTTACCTAGAGAGTTTCAAATATCTCAGAATCCGATTCATAGCTTCCATATGTTCTTTGTAGGGTACCTGCATAAACTGACTAACAACACTCACAACATAGGAAATATCTGGTCTAGTGTGAGACAAGTAAATCAACTTTCCCACAAGACACTGATACCTCTCTTTATAAATAGGAACTTCATCAACAAAATCTCCCAGTTTCGCATTGAATTCAATAGGAGCATTACCAAGTCTACATCCAGTCATACTTGTTTCTTCTAACACGTCAAGGATGTATTTCCATTGTGAGACAAAGATCCCTTCCCTTGATCTTGCCACCTCCATTCCAAAATATTTTAGATTCCCAAGATCTTTGATCTCAAACTCGTTAGCCATTTTCTTTTTTAGCCATGTGATCTAAGTCGTATCATCTCCTGACAAGACTATCTACATACACAATTAGAACAACAATTTTCCTAGATTCAGTATCATTTTGTAAACAATGTGTGATCATAGTGTCCTTGAGTGAAACCTTGGGACTTAACAAATGTAGTGAATCTGTCGAAACACACTCCGAAGATCGTTTCAAACCATACAAAAACTTCCTGCGTTTATATACTTGATGATCAAACTGAACTTCAAAACCTGGGGTGGGCATATATAAGCTTCTTCTAACTCACCTTTCATAAATGCATTTTTCACCTCAAGCTGATGAAGAGACCAATCTTTATTATCTGCAACAGAAAGGACCCGAACCATGTTTAACTTCGCTAGAGGGGAGAGTTTCAAAATAATCTATTCCATAACTTTGAGTAAACCCTTTCGCTACAAGTCTAGCCTTGTACCTGTCTAGAGTTCCATCTCATTTATACTTCAGAGTGAACACCCACTTGCACCCAATTATTTTCTGCCCTTTAGGAAGAGCACAAAGATCCCACATATTATTCTTTTCAAGAGCTCCCATTTCTTCCATGACAACAATCTTCCACTTAGGAATTTCCATAGCCGTATGTATGTTTTTCAATATTGTTGTTGTATTAAGGCTTGCAGTGAAAGCCCAGTAAGACAGAACGCTATACATGGGGTTACTTGGTGCAGAACCTAGTGCCCTTTCTCAATGCAATCGATATGTCAAGAGAGATATCATAATCTTAGTCTGATTCTTCACCTCTAATGGGTTTTTGATTACCTTTTCCAGCTTGAGGAAGAGTCTTACCCTCTAGTGTTCCTGTCAAGTTTCATCACTGCTTGCAATACTGTTATTCTCTGGAACTAGCATATCTCTCTTATCATTCTCAGCCAAATCAACAATATCGATCCTCAACACACGAGTTAGTACTATTAGGGCCAGTAGTACCTTGAGCTTGTGTTGGTTCAGATCCATAGACCGCAGACGGTGGAGCAGTAGGAGACACCATTTAGGAAGGTTAATAGAGATTGAAGATGTGGACCAGTTAGTCTCTTCACTTGTACTCTCCCCCTGAAGATGAAAGGCTGATCCCCAGGAAATGTTACATATATAGAGATGTAGTATTTTCAGGAAGAAGGGTGGAGGCATTTATAACCCCACTGGTGAAGGGATACCCAACCAAGAGACATTTATGAGCACGAAGAGTAAACTTAGTTTGATTAGGGTCATGACTATGGACAAAGGTAGTGCACCCAAAATCCCAAAGAGGGATACCAGGAATAAGTTGCGTGGTGGGGTATGACTCCTTGAGGCATTCAAGAGAGGTTTAGAGTTTTTTTTTTTAAATGGAGATAAACTTCTTTATTCATAGAAAGAACTCAATGTACAAGAGAATTATATAAAGAGCGTAATAAAGAAGTCTAGACAAGCGAAAGAAAAACTAAGGGGATCAGAAGATGCACCCAGACATCTCAACTAGGTTGACATCTCCTTAGCACCAAAACATCATATCCCAAATAAGACTAGCCTCTACAGCAATGAGAACGAAATCCAGCCTTACAATGAGATTGAGATCCAGCCTATTACAGCAAAACTAAAAAATCACCAAAAAGCTGGAAAAAAAAATAGGGCATAAGCACGATGTAAGATAGTACAAAGGCTGAGCCTTCTTAATACAACAAAATAGTACAGTGAAAATCAAAAGGAAAGCATAGAAAAACGCTCCATGGAAGTCCAGATAGGGCACACCACATCATCCCAATCTTTGATTATAAAGAACCTACCAAGCAATGATCTGGAAGGGGAACTACCATCTCTTAACCAAGTGAACCTCCCATTTTGTAAAGGTAATTTTGTGAGGTTTACTGTTGCAATGAATTTATTAAAATGATGCATGCTTCTTGTGTTTCTGCCGAGAGATCTTTCATGAGTCCATTTTGTAATGTTAAAATCTCCACCTAAACACCATGCCTCAAATGAGCATGAAGTAAGAGCTGGCAGATCAGGCCAAATCAGTTCTCTCTATACCCCAAGGGTCCATAAATGTTAGTAATCCAGAAAATTTGATTATTTAAGAAGAGACATTTTATTGATAAGGAAAATCTCCCTTCAATCATCTCAATAACTGAAAGGAAACTGCTGTCCCACATTGTTAATATTCCTTCAGAGGCAACTATTGATTCCACAAAATTCCCAGCCGATGTCTCTAAAACTCCACAATGATTTTATAAGGATAAAATTGATGACTTCCATTTTCTATTCTTGTATCAAGACAATATCTGGATTATGATTTTTTATGAATTTATTCAAGGCTGCTCTTTTTGTGATGTCATTTAAACCCCTGGTGATCCAAGAGAGGTTTAGAATTGGAGGACACGAGAAGACATTTGATTAATAAGATGAGCTGCAATGAGAACTACATCCTCTCATAAGCACGATAGAAGTAAAGTAGCATGAGATAACTTGCAACCTCGAGCAAGTGACGATTTTTTCTTTCATCGACCCCATTCTGTTGAGGGGTACAGGCACACGAGCTTTCGTGGACAATGCCTTTAGAAGACAGAAAGTTGCAAAGGGTATTATTAAGGAACTCAACCATTATCACTATGAAGAATAGCAATTTTGGTGTTGAATTGAGTCTCAATAATAGTATAAAGTTAAAATATTGGTGAAACCTCAAATTTATTATTGAGGAGCAAAACCCATGTGAGACGAGTATGATCATCAATAAAGGTCACAACCATCGTTTCCCTAAAGAGGTGGTAATATTCGAGGGACCCCAAACATCACTAAAAGTAAGAATGAAAGGGTGAGAAGGTTCATAAGGTTGAGACGAAAAGGTGACTATGCTTTTTTGCACAAATGCACACATCACAAGACAGAGAAGAGACATCAACTTAATTAAATAAATGAGGAAATAAACATTTCATATATCGGAAATTTGAGTGACCAAGGCGAAAATGCCAAAAAATACAACTTTTTTTTGAAGTTGAAAAATAATAAGACAACAAACTAGTCCTATTGATTCCTAGGGGAGCTCAAGTTCTAAAACAAAACATTATCCAGTAAGAAGACAGTTTGAATCTCTAGTTATCTTACTAATAGATAGTAAATTGTAAGATATTTTAGGTACATGCAACATATTTTGTAAAGTTAAACCATCAAAGGGAGAAATATGACCCTTGCCTGCTCTATGAGCAAAGGATCCATCTACAATCCAGATCTTTTCATTACCTACACTTGAAAGATATGAAAGAAAATTATTATAGGATCCAGTCAAATAATTTGTAGCCCTTGGATCAAGTATCCATAGTTTCTTACCATTTATGCTCAGGAGACTTGAGGATTGGGAGGTACCTGATTGAACAACGACCCAAAGGGAAGAGACACCAGGGTCACTTTGACAATTCATCTAAGGTTGTCGCTGGGATCACTCACCAATTCACTCATAAGAGCCCGACTAAGGTTGGGCTTGTCATTTGGAGGACGTCTTCTGTCATTTGGTGGTCTACCTCTATACACACCTCAAAACACACTTCCATAAGAGAAGGTGGCCTTTGTCCCAAACTACGGCCTCACACTAAATCGAACTTGGAGTTGAAAACCAACTAGGAAATCATAAACACGATCGACTTCCTCAATCTTGGAATACTAAACACCTCCACACGAACAATCTCATATAATTTCATGACCCAGATCAATCTCCTACCAAATTAGGGACAATTTGTTAAAGTATGAAGTAACATCCATCGTCCCCTATTTGCACTCATGAGCCTATTTACATAGAGTGTAAAGACGAGACACATTTTGTCTTCTAGAATATAATTTTTGAACTGCATCTCGGATATCTCGAACAGTCGCAACATCAACAACGGTTTCCCTATGTGAGGTTTCATACTACTAATCAGCAATGATCGAAGTAGGAAGTTATCTCTTTTCAAAATGCGCTCTTGAGGATCCCCTGGTCTAGGTCTTGGTATCTCACCAGTTAGATATCCAAACTTGTCATGCCCCTCAAGAACCATTTTAATGGACTGAATCTAGAAAAAATAATTCTGACCATTCAACTTTTCTTCTGCAACTAGCCCTGTGAAGTTTCACATAGAGCCAGACAAAAAGTTTGTGGTAGTTAAAAGTAAAGATTCTTTGGATACATCAGTAAATCGGAAGGATGTCAAAATTTTCACTGCAATGGAATTTAGGTTTGTAGAAGCACCTAGAGCTACCCCAAGAGCAATGATTTGTTACTGAAGATTAGCCAACTGTTGTCGTACCATTACCATGGATAAACCAACAGAACCTTGATGTTCATAACTAGGCGATGCATGATGAGAAAGACTCAGTTGTTGCAAGAAGCTTGTTGCAGCAACAGGGAATTTACCTCTCAGGTAGGCAAACAACTCAGTAATCTCAATTTCATGGTGTATGTTTCGGCTAAGGTTTTCATCAAAGGGTTGTGTCAGTGCTAGAATTGAACGGATATGCAAGCACTGAAGATAATGATCAACATCCGCTTGAACAGCAATAGAAAAATCAATGGATCTGGTGACTTTGACGATGATGGTGGTTCTAGTGGCGACTTCGACAACTGTGGCTGAAGCAAGACTAGTGCAGAACTAAGATTATCTTGCACCATTTGGTTTTTGCCAATGGCGATTAGGATTTGTCACCACGCTTTAATACCATGTTAAACCGTAGAAAAGAGAACACAAGTTTTATGGGGAGAACCCAAGAACAGAAAGAAAAACAACGATTGGGAGTCTTTTATTATTTTCACACACAATGAAAGCTACAAGAGTATACAACTTTATAGGCTCTAGCAAGCCCTAATACAAAAAAGGAAAAAATCTTGGGGTAAATTAAATACTAAATTTAGAAGAGACTTCATCTTTCACCCACAGATTCAGTAGCAGCTCATTGGGACCATGATACTTCATCTTTGTCATTAGCCTTTAGAACATGTTTGAAAGACGATGAAATTCCAGAATTTCAATCACTACTATCCCTCCTCTCAACTGCAAAAGTGGTTAATTCCGACAATTATAGATCATGGTCCATTAATCCCCATGGCCAGTTTACCGTTAAGTCTCTTTCGACTCACCTAAAACTCTCCTCGATGGATAAACGTCCCTTCACAACAATTTGGAAATCAGGCAGCCCATGGAGAATTAACATTTTGATTTGGATTACGGTCTTCAGGTCCCTCAACAGTTCAGAAATTTTGCAAAAGAAATCCCCCAATAAATTCCTCTCCTTATATCTGTCCTCTATGTTTGAAGGCTAGCGAGAATCTTCCTCATATTTTTTTGAACTGCCCCGTCTCTTCCTTCTGCTGGGTAAGGATTTTCTCCTTGTTCAATTTAGATTGGGTATTTGATTGTTCACTAAGCGCTAGTGTGGTTCAATTTCTGTCGGGTTCGATTTTATCCAAAAAAACCTCGTATAATATGGGAGACTTTGTCAAAAGCTTTACTCACAGAATTATGGTTTGAGCGTAATCAACGCATCTTCCATGATAAAGCAAGATCAAGGGTAGAAATTATGTGTGCAGTAGATCTTAATGCAGTTTGGTGTTTCTTAAAAAAGGAGTTCGTTAATTATTCCATCCAAGACAATTACCTCAACTGGGATGCTTTTCTTACTCAACCTGCCTGATACTTGCTGCATCAGATTCATTGTTTGCAGTTACACACTCTGAAGCTCTTCTCTGCATTTTGAATGATTGCCCTTGTTTAGCCTTTAATTTTGAGATTGTATTTTTGGGCCTTCCCTATTGTTTCTTTCTGTTTTTCTGGACCTGCATTGTCTTCTGAACCTTTGTAATAAGCTGGACGTTTCAATATTGTACCTTTGTTTGGTTTTTATGTTTTTTCTCAAGATATGATCATTGACGCTATGGGGTGTCAACCTAGTTGAGATGTCTGGGTACGCCTCCTGATCCCCCAGGACTCCCTTGATTACAACCTTTATTGCTCTCTTTGTATAACTCTATTGTACTTTGAATTCTTATTAATAAATAAGTTTTATCAACGTTTCAAAAAAAAATGTAAATACTAAAATACCCTTGGGACTATAAACTATCAACGAAGCCCCTTGTTTCCAACAATAACCCTTAAACCTCATTAGAAGTTTAAAAACATGAAATCATCATGGGTTGACCTATTAGTAAAAAAGTAGACATAGTCTTAATAAATAATGGATATCATAAAAGAAAAAAGTTAAAAAACAATGACATACAAGACAACGCACACGCACACGCACGAACTGCATACTAACTTCAAATATATAAGTGAATTGTGTAATCTAATTGATTTCAATGTCAATAGTAATATATCCTGTATGCTTATGACTTATGAGCATGGGTGTCTTACCTGCAACTCGGCAAGACGCTCATACCCTGCATTAATATCATCCATCAACACCTGTGAAAATAATAAAAGTTACTAACTTGAATCAGAAATCTTAACTTTAACAGTTTAATCGTTAATAACCCGATGACAACAGTTTCTATAATGCTTTTTTCCCCTTTTCTTTTTTAAATAAGAAATGAGTTATGATTTCAAAGGTTTCACTGCCAAGCAACATCATACTTTCATATAAAATCAATGTAAACCCGAAACATAAATTATTTACCATGCATGCCTCAGAATAATGAAAGCAAACCTGTGAAAGGATGACAAATTGTTCGCCAGGCTTTTTTGGTAACTCCCTTAGTGCCCTCTCGCACAAGCGACGAGGTGAAGTATTATACCAATCTTCTCCATACTCATGAAGGTAAGGCTGGGTAAGTGGAATGAAGACAAGACCAGCAAAAATGTAGTAGCTAGGAAGCTTATCAAACTGATGAACTGGTACCAAGGGTTGCAACTGCAGAGTATTTAACTTATTTATATAATTATTTATCATGCATGGCTCAGAACAATATGTTGGATTGCAAATCAGTTTGGATTGAATTTCATTGAGATTCCAGGGAAACTCTCATCTTCCCTTTGCCTCTAATACACAAAAATAAATGTGACTGGGGTTACTGGTATTTTAGAACTTTATATAATGGGATTGCTCGAGTCGTTAGGAAGAGATTATGAAGAAATAAGACTAGTTATAAAATAGATGAAAATCATCAAGTAGAATGAATATGAGAGTTTCAGAAAGCATACAGGTCGGAGGGTGATACTGAGCTCACAAACTTCACCGTTCCTTAGAACTTTGATCACAGATTTTTCATTAGGTTTCTTCATAGATACCAAATGGTCAAATGTGATCCGCTCCCTGTTTCTGAAAGAAACTGCATCGTATGTAAATTACAATAGGAAGAATTATTGCAAATAAAAGTCCAGCATTTTAGCAAAATGAGACAATCAAAGCTTACTTTTACAATTACTATAAGAAATCCAGACAATAGCTTCAGAAAAATGAAATATCACTCATTTTTTAAGCATTTTGAGTCCAAGAAACATCTTCATTGAGGTTTCAACCTCTAACTTTATGGTTGATGATATAAAGCTTTAACAACCAGAGCAACTAACTTCTTTTCCCTTTTATTTTCTTTCTTTTCTTTTGATAAATTGAAATTTTCACTTTGAATTCATCATTATTCCTAGCGCATTGTAGATTAAGAGAATAAAAAAACTATTAAAAACATAAAGTAAAATTTGGTGGGAGTAGACCTAAGTCTAAGGTAGGTGACAATGAGGCAATCTTACTAATCACCGAAAGTATGCCACCTTCATCCCCACACCCAAGCTATGTTCTGTTGAACTGACAACTCACTTGTAGTGAAGTTGTGGGGATTCCAACGAGCATCATTAGCAACAAAGATGGCAAGATCATTGGAACATTCTGGACAGAACTGTTTGTTTCTTGGGGACAAGATTGAACATCTCATCAAACTACCACCCGGCCAAACAAAGAGATTCAATTGCATGCTTGAAGAATATTTGCACCACTTTGTTGATGCCAGGCAGAAAAACTGGGTCCAGTTAGATTTGACCCAATTCTGTTTTAATGCCCAAACGAGTTCGTCAACGGGAAAAAATCCATTTGAAGATGCAACAATGATATTTTGATTTATGGTCTCTTCTCCTTATTAGTTCTTCCTTGGTCCTTCCATTGAAGTCTCTAGACTTAGCCCGTAAGTTGCCCCTGCCATTGATCCACTTACACAAATCTAAATCAGACTTCTGTTGGTGTTTTATGCCTACATGTTGATAGAGCAAGTTTTTCACTGCTCTAAGGAGGTGTTTGGTGGCCTATAATTGGATGAGTTTGTAATGTAATGTAATCCAAAACTCATGTTTGGATTGGGTGTTTTAGGTCCGATTTATAATATAAAACTCATTCCGCTCCGACCGTTTTCAATCATACTCACTTTCTCATTGTTTTCACGCTTCATAATGTCATTTTCGATCCATCTTCGATTACTCACACTTTTCAACACTCCTCTAATTTCCAATAATTTTGATTACATTCCAGCTCTCCAAACAGTCTCCAAGAATTTTTCAACTAGTTTGGAGTCAGATTTCTTATGGTTCCTTTTCATGTTTTTGGCTTCTAATATATTGGGAGGCAAAATTACATACCCCTCCAATATCACCACTTAAGCTTATGGGTTTAATATTGATTCAAAATAAATTTGAACTAAGGGATTATAAATTAAAGTGATAGACCACCAATACTATATCAGTATAGTAGGAGAGGAAACAAGAAATAACACGTGAGGGTGAGGCACGTGTGAGTGAAGGGAAGGGTAGCAATATAAATAAGATTTGTAGTGGGCGGGAAAATTAGTTAGAATTTGAGTTTCAAGAATCTTTTCTGTTCTTCCTTGAGCGAGAGGAAAACAGAGGATTGTATTTCTTTTATTCCTATCAACAATATCAAATATCTTTTCTACCTACGGATTCCATCAAATTGGTATCAGAGCGCGATTCCGGGCAAGAAAAACGAAGATGGTGCAGACAAGAATCGAAGAAAAAATAGAAACGTTTGATCAAGAAATTCAAGGAATCAAAAAAGAAATCGAAAAATTACCAGTGATGGAAAGGACGTTGAACGAACTGGCGAAAGGCATGGAAAGACATAATCAAATGATGTTACGATTCATGGAGTCGGTGGCACAAGAGAGATCGACTATGAACGAAAAGATCACCGAATTATCAATGCGGAGTACTCTGATGAAGAATAATAACGAAGGCGAAGGATCATCAGTTCGCGAAAGTGAACCGAAGAGTGTGGAGAAGAAAGTGAATGAGGATAATAACTATGATCGAAACAAGTTCAAGAAAGTGGAGATGCCAATCTTCAATGGAGACGATCCGGATTTGTGGTTATTTCGCGCCGAAAGGTACTTTCAAATCCATAAGCTTACTGAATTCGAAAAAATGACTGTGGCGAAGATTAGTTTCGAAGGACCGACGTTAAATTGGTATCGGTCTCAAGAAGAGCGAGAGAAATTTATTGATTGGGCGAATTTAAAGGAGAGAGTATTAGTCCGATTCCGATCGGCGAGGGAGGGATCACTGTATGGCCGATTCTTGCGCATACAACAGACAACCACGATGGAGGAATATCGAAATTTGTTTGATAAATGGGTAGCACCTTTATCAGACTTGCCCGAGAAGGTGGTAGAAGAAACCTTTATGTCAGGATTAAAGCCATTGATACAAGCTGAGATGGATTTCTGTGAACCTAAAGGGTTATCACAGATGATGAGAATCACGCAGAAAGTAGAAAACAGAGAGGATATTAGAAGAAAAGCAAAACTTCCTGGATAATCAGGAGGAAAATTGAGCAATTTTGGAAATGGTACTAAAATTAGTACGACTGGGAATTCTGGAGATAATAAGGGAAATATGAACTGGCCGATGAGAACGATTACATTGAGAGGAACATCCAGTGAAGAAGTACGAAAAGAAGGACCTACAAAAAGGCTTTCTGATGCCGAGTTTCAATCGCGAAAGGAGAAGGGACTATGTTTCCGATGCAATGAGAAATATTCTCATGATCACAAGTGTAAAACTAAAGAGCATAGAGAACTGCGTATGCTTGTAGTGATGGGGTAGAATGATGAATATGAAATCATTGAAGAAGAGAATACCGAATAGAAGGAGTTGAATACGATTGAGATTGCAAAGGAAGAACAAACGGTGGTGGAGTTGTCGATAAACTCAGTAGTAGGGTTATCCAATTCGGGAACAATGAAGGTGAAGGGAAAAATACAAGGAAGGGAAGTCATTGAATTGATAGATTGTGGAGCCACACACAATTTCATTTCAGAAAGTTTAGTTAAAGAGTTGCAGATAAATACCAAGATTACCTCAAATTATGGGGTCATTTTGGGCTTGGGAACAGCTATTAAAGGAAAAGGAGTATGTGAAGCCATTGAAATAATGTTGGGAGAATGGAGAGTGGTTGATGAATTCTTGCCGTTGGAGTTAGGAGGGGTGGATGCAATATTGGGAATGCAATGGTTATACTCTCTAGGTATAACTGAAGTGGATTGGAAGAACTTAATTCTGACTTTTATACATCAAGGGAAGAAGGTTGTTATAAGGGGGGATCCAAGCCTAACAAAGGCAAGAATCAGCTTAAAAATCTCATGAAATCCTGGGGAGAAGAGGATCAGGGATTTTTAGTAGAATGTCGTGCGTTGGAAAGGAGGGAGTCTTTGGAAGAGGAAGATTCGTTTGAGGAAGTGCTGACTATAGAAGAATCCGTGGCAGTGGTGTTGAAAAGTTTCGAGGATGTATTTGAATGGCCCGAAACATTACCTCCACGAAGATTGATAGAACACCATATTCACCTTAAAAAAGGAACTGATCCGGTAAATGTACGTCCTTATCGGTATGCATATCAACAAAAGACAGAAATGGAGAGATTAGTGGAAGAAATGTTGGCATCCGGGGTAATAAGGCTGAGTACGAGTCCATATTCCAGCCGGTATTGCTGGTGAGGAAAAAGGATGGGAGCTGGCGATTTTGTGTAGATTACAGGGCTTTAAATAATGTAACCGTACCTGATAAGTTTCCAATTCCAGTGATTGAGGAGTTGTTTGATGAATTAAATGGAGCTACAATGTTTACTAAGATTGATCTTAAATAAGGGTACCACCAGATTAGGATGTGTGCAGATGATATTGAAAAGACAGCATTCAGAACCCATGAGGGTCACTACGAATTTATGGTGATGCCATTTGGGCTGACGAACGCACCATCTACTTTCCAATCGTTGATGAACACTATATTTAGACCGTACCTTCGAAAATTTGTCTTAGTGTTTTTTTGATGATATTCTGATCTATAGCAAAGGGTTGAAAGATCATTTGAATCATATGAGAGTGGTGTTAGAAGTGTTGAGGAAGAATGAATTGTATGCGAGCGAATAAGAAGAAATGCAACTTTGCCCGGTTCCGAGTGGATTACTTGGAACATATTATTTCGGGAGATGGGGTTGAAGTGGATCCTGAGAAGATCAGGGCTATAAAGAAATGGCCAGTTCCAGCTAACGTGAGGGAGGTTCGAGGATTTCTTGGGTTGACTGGATATTATCGCAAATTTGTCCAGAATTATGGGACGATTACGGCTCCTCTGACACAACTATTGAAGATAGGGGGGTTTAAGTGGACGGAAGAAACTCAAGGAGCATTCAATAGGCTACAGCAAACCATGATGTCACTCCCTGTATTGGCTCTACCTGATTTCAGTGTGCCATTTGAAATAGAAACCGATGCTTCTGGCTACGGATTAGGAGCTGTGTTGGTACAAAACAAACGGCCAATTGCATATTATAGCCATACGTTGGCAATGAGAGATAGGGTAAAACCTGTATATGAAAGGGAGTTGATGGCAGTGGTTATGGTTGTTCAAAGATGGCGTCCGTACTTATTAGGGAAGAAGTTCTTAGTCAAAACTGATCAACGGTCCCTAAAGTTTCTATTGGAGGAAAGGGTGATTCAACCTCAGTATCAAAAATGGATATCCAAACTTCTCAGATACTCATTCGAAGTGGTTTATAAACCGGGGTTGGAAAACAAAGCAGCAGACGCATTATCTAGAGTACCAACAACAGTACATTTGAATCAGTTAACAGCTCCAAATGTGATTGACATAGAAGTGATTAAAACAGAGGTGGATCAAGATGAGAAGTTGAAGAATATTAAGCAGAGATTAAATGAGACAGAGGAGATAGAGAATGGTAAGTATTCAGTGAAACAGGGCATGCTGATGTATAAAGATCGAATGGTGTTATCTAGAACATCCAAATTAATTCCAACAATTCTACATACTTATCATGATTCGGTATTCAGAGGTCACTCGGGATTTTTGCGGACTTATAAGAGGATGGCTGCGGAGTTATATTGGGAAGGAAGGAAACAGGAAGTGAAGAAATATTGCGAGGAGTGTATGATTTGTCAACGTAACAAAACCTTGGCACTTTCACCAGCTGGTCTATTAACACCCTTAGAAGTGCCAAATGGAGTGTGGGAGGATATTTCAATGGATTTTGTGGAAGGGTTACCTAAGGCAGGAGGCTATGAAGTAATATTTGTAGTGGTTGATCGATTTAGTAAGTATGGGCATTTCATTCCTATGGAACATCCATATACAGCAAAAATTGTGTCTGAAGTATTTGTAAAGGAGATTGTACGGTTACATGGATACCCCAAATCCATAGTTTATGATAGAGACAAGGTGTTCTTGAGTCACTTTTGGAGAGAATTGTTTCAATTGGCAGGAACAAAGTTGAATCACAGTACAGCGTATCACCCACAAACTAATGGGCAGACGGAGGTTAATAACCATGGAGTGGAGAGTTTCTTGCGTTGCTTTTGTGGGGAGAAGCCAAGAGAGTGGTTAAATGGATTCCTTGGGCGGAATATTGGTATAATACAACATATCAGCGTTCATTGGGAATCACTCCATTTCAGGCTGTGTATGGGCGTTTACCACCTCCTTTGATATACTATGGGGAGAGAGATACTACAAATTCCACATTAGATGAACAGTTGAAAGAAAGAGATGTGGTGTTAGGAGCCGTACGAGAACATTTTAGAGTCGCACAAGACAAAATGAAGAAGTATGCGGATGAGAAGAGAAGAGAGGTTCATTACCAAGTTGGAGATTTGGTGTTGCTGAAAATAAGACCATATCGGCAGATGTCTTTGAGAAGAAAAAGAAATGAAAAACTCTCTCCTAAATTCTTTGGGCCATACAGAGTGATAGCTAAGATTGACCCGGTAGCTTATAAGCTGGAACTACCAGAGAATGCTACTATACATCCGGTATTTCATGTCTCACAGTTGAAGAAGGTACTGGGGAAGCACGAAGAGAACATAAATGATATTCCATGTTTAACTGAAAATCATGAATGGAAAGATATTCCGAAGGAGGTTTATGGATATTTGGAAAACAAAACGGGAAGTTGGGATGTGCTGGTGCAGTGGAAAGGTCTACCGCGACACGAGGCTACCTAGGAGTTATATAAGGATATGAAGTAGCGCTTTCCAGATTTTCACCTTGAGGACAAGGTGAATTTGGAGAAGGAGAGTAATGATAGACCACCAATACTATATTAGTATAGTTGGAGAGGAAACAAGAAATAACACGTGAGGGTGAGGCACGTGTGAGTGAAGGGAAGGGTAGCAATATAAATAAGATTTGTAGTGGGCGGGAAAGTCAGTTAGAATTTGAGTTTCAAGAATCTTTTCTGTTCTTCCTTGAGAGAGGAAAACAGAGGATTGTATTTCTTTTATTCCTATCAATAATATCAAATATCTTTTCTACCTACGGATTCCATCATAAAGCTCTTGCGGTATTTTCCCCTCTCACTTGACATAAATAGCTTAGGATTTTGGTTTGGTGAGTCAAATTACTATTTCAGATATACATGGAAAGGAATATCGTGGGTATAACAGACGATAATATCTTTAACCTATTAATGCGAGCCTTTTGGTTTAGAGCCAATTTTTTTAAAAATAGAAACAAGTCTCTTCGTTGAATTAATGAAATGAGACTAATACTCAAAGTACAAGAGCAACCTTGTACCATCCCATGTTTTTGTCGGTGATAAACTGAGTAAGATGTTAATCCCCGGTAAATATACTACATGATCTATTATATCATATATAACTTCTTCCTTACGAAAAATAGAAATGTCACATGGTTATCTTAAAGATAAAATGGAAGAAGTACTAAATTAGGAGAAAAAAAAAAAAGAATAGTAATAGCAATGATAATCTACTACAGAATGGCCATAGAATACCTGTTCCATCATTGGCAATAGGCTCCCCGTCAAATTCAAGAATGATGTCATCTTTTTTCATGATATCATAAGCATCTGAAAGGGGATTAATTTTGTTCACAAGTACTCCAGTCATTTCAGGGCCCATCTTGAAGTGGTTTCGAAGTTGAACATTTTCAGTAATCTGGCAGGCCAAACCAAGAGAACAGAATCCAACATATTTTCCACTCTCTTCAACACCAGATATAAAATGCCTTATCACAGGGACAGGAATTATATACCTACGGTCCATTTACAAGGAAAAGAACCAAGCAACAAAAATTGTTTAAGGTCAGAAGTTCAAGAAAAGATTAAGTTTGCAACCTGCAATCATGCTCCACAATGGAAGCACAAGTTTGTTACTTCCAGTAAAATTTCCAGCTCACCACTCACCCAATATTTTCTGCACCAGAAAGGTTTTGGAAAGCTACTCCAGCAACTTTATTGCCCATGATTGCTGGCCCACCACTATTTCCTGGATTTATAGCAGCGTCAATTTGAATAGCCATCAACTGGGATGCACCATGTACATATTGTGTAAGTTCAATCCTAGAAACAACACCTTTAGTCACAGAGATGTTATCCCCACCTGCAATAAAAACCAAAATTGGATGTCAAGGCCACCGTTATAATGTCATCACGTGGAAATGAACAGCGGAAAAGGGATGCATGCGATTAGAAGTGGTTTGCCTTTAATTTCCTTGAATTTTTTCATGGTTTACAATTAAACAGAGACACAGATATTAAGAATTGATGATCATAATTCCTAGTTTTAAAAGATACCTTATGACCCATGTAATACTAGGAAACCTAGTCCCTTAAACTAACAACAAACACAATTAAACAAAACTATAAAAGATAGCTTATGACCCATGTAATAATAGGAAACCTAGTCCGTTAAACTAACAACAAATACAAATAAACAAAAACTATAAGAAGAATCTAAAAAATTATAGCCAGAAAATTATCAAATTTAACACAATCTTTACACCAAACAAAATTAACATTCAACATATAGAAACAAATGTGCATAAATTGGAGAACAAGCATTTGCAAAAGATAGAGATGTTAATTTATAAAACTGATTACCATTTTACAATATTTAATTTATTGAGACAATGGTAGAAGTCAATACCCTGAGGATAACCAACAACGGCCACAGTTTCTTGCAAGATAGGAATATCTCCCAACTCCAAACAGTTGGTGTCTTTCCAGAATTCTTCACTATCAACGACCAGAATAGCTAGGTCACATTCGTGACCAACAGCTTGAACTTCTGCCCTATACTTTGTAGGTGAACCATGCTTCCTTACTAGGACAAAGGTATGATCAGCAATGACATGGGCATTTGTAAGAATCTTTTTTCCAGATATGATGAATCCTACATTTGTTTTTTCATAATAGACACAAGAAATATGGACAAAAGTAAGAACACTTAGAGAGAACGGCAACATATGTCATTGGGATCAACTTAAAACACAAATGGAAATGAAAATATACTTAGTCAAATGAACGCTATTAAAACTGCCTAACATGTAAATATGCATAACAATAAAAAAGAAGAACTATCAAATCAGTTCTAGTAAATAAAGTCTGAATCCTCACATTTTGCAGTGAGTGTAACTGTTTATGTATTTCCCCAACAAATGAAATCCAAAAACAATTCAATGGTCATGGCCACAACGACAGTATGCAAAAGGTAGAACAGATTTCATTGTGAACTCGTTACTAGATTTTCCTCATACAACCGAAGTTTAAATACTGGAATGCCAGCAAATAACAAAAATTTACAACAAAGCACTCTCAAGTTTTAACAACTAACACAACAGCAGCCAGAAGTGAATAGTAAGACAACCACTGAAGTTCCAACATTCAAAAGGCATTAAAGGCATTAAAGTCATAAAACAGAGCACAATCAATCAAACTAGCAACAAATGAAGTACATTAAGCCACAAACCGGAACCCATAGTTTCCCGCTGGGACTTGTTCTGCCATGGAAGAATGTAGTTGGGGCTACAGGAAACAGTGAAAACCTTGACAACAGAATCCAACGCGAGCTCAATCGCAGAAAATGTATCAGTGGTAAACCTCTTCGACTTAATGCTATTCAAATGAGGCTGTAAACCAAGAGTGCTTCGCTTCCTCGAGGTCGTACGAGTTATCAGTAATGGTTTATGAGAAGAGGACGGCAAAGGGTCATTCCCATTACAGAGGATTTCTTGGTTCAGATGACTTGTGGGGGAGTTTAAGGAGGAATGAAATGCAGAACGTGAGAAGGAAGGTAAAGCGTTAGCTCTGATATTGATGGCAGCGGCAAGAGATGAGGCCAGCGGGAAATAACGATCTTTAAGGGATTTACATGAAGAGGAAGAGGAGAACCTGCGAGCTGTGCGGAGAGTTGTAGCAAGCATGGCTATGGCTTCTTCTCCTCACAAGAGAGACCGAGGCTGCCTCCGGGTTCTGTACTTAGGCGGGGGAGAGAAAAATTGCTATGTTGTACATAAGAGAATTTGCAAATATAGCCCATATTTGTACGTATAACAAAATTCTTTTGAACTATAGCAAAATCGATTATTGATTTAATATTCTATCAAAAGTATACTAGATGTGAGGTATCATCCATAGATTGTTTAAGTAAAATTTGATAGACTTTATTAGTGGTTAGAGTCTATGACTTGTAAGTTTAGAATATTTGAAATTGATGAATAATAGCTAATGATAGATTTTGCATAGCATATAAAAATCTATCACATATATATAGAAGGTAATGTAGTTTTAGGGTGTAGGATTTAAGGTAACTTAATTATAGACTTTTGTTACGTAGTTTTAAGTTTCAATCTTAGTTTAGTTGCTTTTAGTTACTTGGAATATTTTGTTGAGTAATGAATGAAAGAGAATGAGAAAACAAAATTCGAGGAAGAGAGTGAAAAAGTAAAGAAAGGAAAAAAAAAACATTTTTTTTACAATTTATCCGTGATAAAAGGGAATAGAAAATAAGCTGGTTGTGCATTGTGCTAAAAAACACATAATGATAAACAGCAACAAAATAACAAGAGAGGGCAGGGAAAGGAACTTCTAGGGAAGAGAAAAGTCAATAAAACCAAATATAGCTTAAAAGGGGTAATATTGTATTAAAATTGACCTATCATGGAAACAGAAGAAAATAGTGTCAAAATTGAGAAGAAAATTTTCGATGAGGAAAAAAACTCCAACCGACTAATGTAGTACTACAACACTACTTGAAATTCAAAGCTAGAAAATCAACTTTATGTGAGTTTTTGTTGCAACCAATGATGACAGAAAATGTATATTTGGGAAAAAACTTTTTAGCTATTTGAATTGATTTAACTCCAAATTTAGCACAAGAGAAAAAACTCACACGAGCAAAATCAGTATTCAGTTCTTAGAAAGCTCGAGCGTAACATAAGAAGGCTCATGATGTGATTGCAAAGGCACATACAAATCTTGCAAAAGTTGAAGAGAACATACAAGAGCCAAATGCTTGCAACGCACTATCAGAAGGAAGTGGATATTTTAAAGTTTCATTGCATGTAAAGAATATGAATACATGGGAGGACAAATTATAGTTTGTTGGATCTTGAGTGAACAAAGTGTTTCATTTGTAAGAAAGTTAATATGTTAGATTCTGAAAAACATTACTCGTGAAACTCAGACACTAGGGCAAGTACGTAACATTGTCTTAACAATACAACAAGTAGTTTTTGGGCTCAAATTCTTTCTGGTATACTAGGTTCTATATCTTTGAATCTCATGATGATATTATTCATTTAACAAGTACTGATATAAATGGTGTAAAAGATTAACTAGTGATACGATTCCCATAATGGTAACACATGTGCTCTTGAAATAGCAATACTCTCACCTCGTTCGTTTCAAATAATCAACCTAAGTAGATCCAACAAAAACCTTCCTTACAAATTTTTTGTTATCAAATTGACACCATTGTCAAAGACAAAGAATCTTAGCAACTATTTAGTCAATTATTGAAGTTGAATTAGTATGAGTTTTTTTTCTGTATGATCTTTTCTTTTGGAAGTCTTTGAATTTTAAGGGGACGTTTAGAGCGAGAAGTGACTTATAATAGTTTGAATATTATAGTAGTCTAGAGATTATAATAGTGCATACTATTATAACATGTGTTATTGTAAGCTGTGTTATTATAATCTGTGTTACTATAAGTTGTGTTTGAGGATGAGAGATTATTATAATTTGGATTTTTCACTACTCTTTTTTTGTCTACATATATATTGTACCGAAATACACATTTTTCTTCAATTGATTTTATTAAATCTTGTTAATTATGATGTTCATTTAATAAATTTAGCTTCAAACTTGGTTTTTCACTACTCTTTTTTGCTATGCATATATATGGTACCTGAAATACATATTTTTCTTCAATTGATTTTATTAAATATTGTTAATTAGGATGTTCATTTCTTCCTTTACATTTTTCATAAGTCATTACATATCATAAAAATAATTTTAAAAGAAAATTTAATTACTAATTCTTCATTTTCATTATTTAATTACTAGTCTTTTTCATTACTTTGTGTTTTTTTTATAATGATTTTTAAAGAAAGTTATAAGATTGTTAATTTTGTCAAAATATATATATATATATATATATATATATATATATAAGCATTATTTTAACCACTACATACTAAATGCATTTGTCATACTATCGTCTATTCTTTATGCTTCTTAAGGATGATACAAATTTATTCTTTTTATGATAGAAATTTATTCATTTTTTTTCTCTTTTATCATACTATCATTCTTTTTATAACACAAATTGTCTTCTTAAAAATATGTCTTATGATGCATCTTTTCTTTTTCAAATTTATGATACAAATTTGGTTCTTCAAAATTTGCTTTATGTTAAATCTTTTATAAAATAGATTTTCAATCAAAAAGTACCATTGGAATTTTTCTAGCCACCTTAGGTTTGTTCCGGAGTAGATTTTGGTTTTATCCATCAAGTAATATTAATGATGCTAAAATAAGTTAATTTTGGATATTATTTGAAAATTTTTCCTTGAAGGTTCAATTTTAATTGGAGTAATTAAGCCTTGAAGTTTTCCTCAAATTGATTTCAACCTTAATTTTGGGTAAGTTGAATTGAAATGAGTTTTGGGTCTTTAATCAACTGTTACATTATTATTTTAGTTATTGGGTTCCCTTACTGTTTATGACCTATGCATTGAAAAAACTTTGACCGTGACTGTTAGAAAATATTTGTTAAGCTAATCTTTCAGGTAAGAGATTTTATTACAAGACATTGAAAAATAAAATTAAGAGTTTGCATGTATTTTCCATTATGCATTGATGTAGCTAATTAAGATGCATAAAGTAACTGATATGAATGACCAAGATGTTATGACCGATATGTTATGACTAATATGACCGATATGACTGATATGTTATGACTTATATGACTATGTTATGATGGAAATTGATCACATGATAAGGATGTTATGATTGATGTTCATGTTAGATTATGATGTTTATGATATGCTACATGCTATGGATGAGAGTTCTGTTAATTTTTTCTATTAGGGTCGTACCCATATGGGTGTCCCTCGGGATCTCCATCTTTGTATGACAAATGTGAGTTCGACGGGACCACTAGCTATGCTTTTTTTTTTTACGACTGAGTGTGTTCAACTGGACCATTTGTCTGTCATGTTATGTTTTTTGAGTGGTCTGACGGGGTCACTTACAGCCTGATTCTCTTAGGTGTTTCTTTCGGGTTCAACAAGAGCCCAGATGTGCCTCTACGAGATCACTGAATAGCGTGTGTTCGGGAGCACGATAGTTTTGGGGTATTTCCTTACGAAACTCTAATGGAAAGTTAGCAGACACCTAGCGAGACTAGTAGTAGGTCCCTTACTTACTAAGTATATGTTTATACTCATCCTTTTTTATGTTTAACATTTCAAGAAAAAGTAAAGATGAAGGAAAGATGGTGAGCGACAAGAAGGATCCATGACACGTCATATGGGGACTCAATTTTGCTTCCGCTTTTCACTGTTCATTTTTAGTGTTTTGATCTTAAATATTTTTATTTATTTATTTTGTTATCATTAAAATTTGTAAAATCAATTGCAGCATGCCATCATGGTATTTTTAATAAAAATTTAGTTTTTCTCTTTTTAAGAAATTGTCAAATTGTTATTTATCTTTAAGGTAATGACCTCAGCTTAGTATAAAGAGTTGGGTCGTTACAGTCATGTTGAAGAAGGACCTTGTTGAGAAGAGTTCTGAGGATTAAGTGTAGATGGAAGGCGTTCTGCTAAGAAGGATGCGATGAAAATGAGGCGATGCAAAGAGAAGTGTTTGAGCCTAAGTACTATCGCATTAGGTAAGGAATGCGATGAGATTAACTTGCGAGGAAGAAGCATGCATTTAACGCTAAGAGTTAGGCATGTGGGATAGCGATGCAGCAAAAGTACCTACGCCTAAGTATGCGTGTTGTGATGAAGTAGATGTTCTGTTGGAAGGACTAGATGATCCTCTGAAGAAATTAAATGTTTGTGGGTTCTCGAGAAGATAAGTCAGGCGAGTAGAGCATTCCAAGGAGATAAGGTTAGCGTCTCAAGGGAAATGTCTAATCACAAAATGACGACTAGATGACAGGTCGAGCATGTGGGTAAGCTGCATAGTGTTGCGCAATGATGAAGTGACACATGTAGACATAGAAAGGCCCCGGGGAGGTGAAAGGTCACTATAGATAGAACCAAAAGCCAGGGGAAAAAGGGCAGGAGATGCCAAAAACTCAAATAATCGTTAAGAGAAGGCTCTGAATGTTGAGAAGCCTTCTTTATGTAACTTTGTGTTGATGTGATTGTATGATATTGTATGTTTTGTAAAGTTATGCATTGAGAGTAAGTTGTTGAATTAACGCTTCTCATTTGTTGTCTGAGATGACTGTGTGATGTGTGGTGCGATTGATCCATCTAAGACGCTGGTGGAAATCCTAAGTTTAATGTGAGATGTTGGTAAAGTGAATCTCAGGTCTAAGCGGGTAAATGCTGGTAAAATTGAATCTCAGGTTTGTGTGAGAAAGGTGTGTGCTTGGAAGCTAGATGCTAGTGAAGTGAATCCCAGGTCTATCGTGAGACACATTGGTGAAGTGAATCCAGGTCTAGGTGATTTGATATGGATGGGAGAATCCTAGGTCCCGACGATGAATGGTGAATGTTTGATAAACTGAAACGCTTGGCACTGTTGCACTTACTGCGTTTGTAAATTGTATTGAGAACTTGTGTTGATGTGGCAAAATACTTGTGTTCTTAATATGAAGTTGTTATTATTGAAACTGTTATATTACCCAAAAAGGTATTTCCTATACCCATCACTCTCTAAGTCTTTAACTTACGTTTTAAGTTTTTCCTCTCTAGGTTGTCAGGCATTGAAGCTAAGTAAGAACAAATTGAAGTTAAGTTGGGTTGTTATGTAAACTTATGCGACGAACAAGTTGTGTCATCATATCTTGTGTTTAAGGAGTCAGTGTAACGCCCTAAAGAAAAGAAAAGAAAAGAAAAAAAAAAAAGGGTAATAATAAAAATAATAAGATTTTATTATTAATTATTAAATATTATTATTATTATTATTATTATTATTATTATTATTATTATTATTATTATTAT